>CM073130.1:4295821-4600821 GCA_037039145.1 Fundulus diaphanus | reverse complement strand
AAATAGATTATTGCACATTATTTATTGCCCAAAGTTATAACAGTTGTGGTTATATAGAACAGATTGCTGGATCAATGTGTGCTTCTGTGCTTTTTTGTCTGTCTTGTTGTGTCTCTGCTCTGTCTTCTGTAACCCCCAGTCGGTCGAGGCAGATGACCGTTCATACTGAGCCCGGTTCTGCTGGAGGTTTTTCTTTCCTGTTAATGGGGAGTTTTTTTTTCCCTGTTGCTTCATGCTTGTTCAGTATGAGGGATTGTTGCAAAGCCATGGACAATGCAGACGACTCTCCCTGTGGCTCTACGCTTTTTCAGGAGGAAATGCTGCTTGTCAAGACCTTAATGCAATCAACTGGTTCCCTCGGCTAAAATGTTTATCCATTTTAGCCGCGCAATCCTCCATAATTAAAGTCCGACAGTCCACAGATGGCAACAGTTTGTTGATTCAAAATTAATTGTTCATCCACTTCAGCAACCGATGCATTGGAATCAGTGTTGGGCAAGTTACTTTGAAAAAGTAATTAGTTATAGTTACTAGTTACTTCTCCCAAAAAGTAACTGAGTTACTAACTGAGTTACTCCACTATAAAAGTAACTAGTTACTAGTAAAAGTAACTATTGCGTTACTTTTTCGTTTCTGGCTTTTTTATTTATTTTTTTACAAATTTTTTGCTGACATGTCCATTCAATGCACCCCCCCCACACACACACACACACACACACACACACACACATACTCCCCCTTTTGTGTTGAACAGTGAAGTGTGGTGAAAGCAGCTTTAATTCTCCATCACATAACTTTCATATCGCGCATGCATTGACTTTTTCAACAATTTTCTCTTGCGGTTTTCAGCAGCAACGGCATTGTTTCTTATGGTTTAATATTGTCCATATGCCTTCTTTAAATATTTCTAATTCTACTCGCAGGACATGCGCAATTCCAAACTTTTTTCCTGTCATTGCCATGGTGAATCACGTTATTTGCGTTCCAGTGATCGGGATTTTTTTCATGCTCACGTTATCCATAAGGGCCAGTGGGCCAGTGCCCAGGGGCACCAACCATGGGGGGGCACCACATGACACATGCTTTAAAAATATATTTTTCATAAATAGTTATATTATTTAGCTACTTGAAATTGTTGAAAGACCATGCATTATTCGTTTTGTGAACACTGATGTCACAATAATAATAAATGATAAATAAATCAAGATTTTTTTGATTTCAACATTTTAAAATGAGATATTTGAATATTGCTCACTGCTCATATGCCTACATGTAGTTGTGTAAGTTAGTAAATAGTAAAGAAATCCCCTTGATTATGTCTGATGTTTTTGACCGGAGGACAGCACGGGTAAGGGGGGGGGGCTTTGAGGTATAGTGCCCAGGGGCACCACATTGTCTTAATACGGGCCTGGCTGAGAATGACAAAGGGAGGAAGAGCTGCTCAGAGTTGCAGCTTTCTACTCAGTGTAGATCAGCCGTTTTTTCTGAAACGACTGTGCAGCATAGCTTTGCTGTGCGCGCTGAATCCAGATGCAGTGCGCGAATGCACACGCGCGCAGTTCAGAAGAAACATAAACAGTTTGGCGCGTCAGTCAGTTCGAAACAGTTCCTGTATCGGTCACGTAGCACATAAGCGCGTCGACACAGGTTTTTCTGTACGAGCTCGACTCATGCGCCGACGCATCCGTGTTGCCGGACCCATGTTCTTGTCCTTTTCGCTGTTTAACTCAAAATAACGTGCTTACCTCCAAGAATCAAACGCTGTCTTCTTGCCCATCTTGCCGCGGTACAAACACAAATAGCTTACACACACAGGTGCGCGCGCGCACACACACACACACACACAGAGGCAAGGAGGAGCAGGGTACAGACGCAAGCAGCCGCATCTGACTAAATGCAGAAAAGCAGGGACTTCACTTTCCTTATCGAGGGAAATTCTTAAAGTAACGGAGTAACGAGTGCTTATTTTGGAAAATAACGGAGTTACTGATTACTGAATTCGCAAAACTAACGCGTTAGATTACTCGTTACTGAAAAAACCTAATAAGAGTACTCTAACGCGTTACTTATAACGTGTTACCCCCAACACTGATTGGAATTACGCCCTTATGTGTGCACACTATATTTAGATGGCCATCATATCGGTGGTAGCGCTACACATACCTAATCCAGACGAATGATTGTTCAAATCCAGCGCCGAGCTGATCAACTGCGTCCTCACCGATGTCTATCCTGTCCGACGTCACCTCAGGTGAGCTGAGTTCGATCAGCTGATCCTCCACTCCAAACACGTAACCTCCAGCCCAGTCTTATCTTGCGCAATCACCACCATCAACCATGCAGAAACACGTATCTTTACTTATGCACAGTTCGTGAAGATGCACAAACAGTTTTTGACTGGTTTTGTAGCGGCCAAGCCAATACTTTAAGCCACTGAGGTGCTGCATCGGGGTAATAGAGTTGACGCGCTTATTGTTACCTTTTTGGGATGAATTAGAGTCCGAGTCGTCAGGGCATGTTGAACGCTTCGTCCATTTATTTTCCTCTTTGCATATCAAATGTCCATCATACATGAACACATCTCCAGACAACACATAAAGCAGACTTGCTTGCTTGTATTTATCTTTTTGCGGTCAAAAACTGTTTTCCCCTTCCGGGTGGAAAACCTACCTATCAAAGAAAAGTTCCCCCCTTAAAAAGACATGAACGCTAATTACCCAATCAATGCATTTGCGCTCCTACATATAGGATTAAAGATTAAAATCGTATTTCTTTTAAAGGCCAGCTAAAGATATTTTAAAGCTGCTTCCACTTTTGGACGAATGTGTATAAATGGTTTGGTAAAATATGTACCGTGACTTACAGATGACGCCCAAACATTTGGGTGTGCTGCCATCTAGTGTTGGAAATAATAAATGTTTTTTCCTTCAAAACACAATTCATGTTATAAATAATTGTCAAAAAAATATGGTTGGACGTAGCAAAAATGTTTTTGATAACTTTTGATCCTCTATGTGTGAGGAATTTTTTGGAGTAACTTTGAATGCCATAAGTGTAACGGTTTAGGAGTAGTTTATTCAAATGTAACCCCCAAAAATATGGGAAAATGACATCTTTGATGAGAAATGAATGATTTCCTGTAGGAGGTAGCCCATTGCTTCAAGAGGCTTTTTTGTAGGGCCTATGAAGTTACATGCACTTACCGAGTTTCATAATTCTCAGACAAAGCATGGCTTGGGGCTTACTGATTTAATGCGTTTTTAATGGTTTTCCACAAACCTGATTTTTGCAATGCGACAGCTCAGGCAAATATGCATATTTCATAAAACCTTTGATAACTTTTAAACGTCAATGTCTTAACTGCATGCTGAAAAAATTTGAAAGTAATAGGTTAAAATGCCTAGGACTAGTTCGTTAAAGTTTGAGGCAAAAACGGCCAATATTTTACCCTTTGACCCAAAATAGCAGACTTCCTGTGGGTTTTAGAGCATACCCCCAAGAGACTTTTTTTCATAATTTTAGAAAACCTACCAAGGTAAAAAATTTCAGCTTTCTACGTGTTACGGTTTGGCCCAACTCACTCTAGTTGGCGCTGTTGAGCAGGTTTGCCACGCCCGTTTTCAATTACACTAAAATCATGCGATTTCTCACGGGGGACAATTTTGGGCAAAGTTTGGTGAGTTTTCATGCATGTTTAGGCCTCCAAAAAGCCGTTTCAAAAGTCCCAAGAATAAATAATAATAATAATAATAATAAAATCTGCAGTTACAATAGGCCTTCGCAGCGCTTAGCTGCTCGGGCCTAATAATTAAAGCCGCAAGCGGCGATGAGCGGCCCTCGCAGCCAAGCACCGCTGGGGTACGCGCACCTCCTGCCGCCAGCCACCGCAGAAGCTGTCACGCATTTTCCCCGCCCGTCCACTGGGCGATTCACACGAACCCTTTCGGCAGCGCTCCCCCACGACTCACAAAAAATCTGGTGCAGATTGGTGGATGCAGCGAGGAGATACAGCCGTTGAATAATGATAATGCATTTGGCCACCGGGCCGGACCGCTGGGGTTGTAAAGAGATGACATGTTGGAACTATATAAATAAAATTGGATTGAATTAATTTGTCTTTATATAAAACACATGAGTTGCCTCTTGGCATGGCATGCACTAATATATATATATATATATATATATATATATATATATATATATATATATATATACATACACACATTTGACCTAATAAAATACATTATTCATGTTTTTATTAGGTCAAATGCAATAATTCAATTCAATTTTATTTATATAGCGCCAAATCATGAAACATGTCATCTCAAGGCACTTTACAAAGTTATGTTCAATCATATTATACATATTGGGTCAGATTATACAGATTGGTCAAAAATGTTCCTATATAAGGAAACCAGTTGATACATATTGGGTCAGATTATACAGATTGGTCAAAAATGTTCCTATATAAGGAAACCGGTTGATTGCATCAAAGTCTCGACAAGCAGCATTCACTCCTGGAGAAGCGTAGAGCCACAGGGAGAGTCGTCTGCATTGTACATGGCTTTGCTGCAATCCCTCATACTGAGCAAGCATGAAGCGACAGTGGGAAGAAAAACTCCCCATTAACGGGAAGGAAAACCTCCAGCAGAACCGGGCTCAGTATGAACGGTCATCTGCCTCGACCGACTGGGGGTTACAGAAGACAGAGCAGAGACACAACAAGAGAGACAAAAAAAGCACAGAAGCACACATTGATCCAGTAATCTGTTCTACATTAGATGGTAATAGGGGGTAAGCCGTCTTCTTTGGATGATGTCACAGTTAACAGAACGCCAGACCAGGTGTACCTACTATGAAGATAAAAGAGAGAAACAGAAAATTAAAGCAGAAATGACAACACGTAATGCATAATTGAAGAACAGTAGAACTCTATAGAGTGAGAAAATTAGATCCTGACGTCCTCCAGTAGCCTAAGCCTATAGCAGTAAAACTATAAAAGGTAGCTCAGAGTAACATGAGCCACTCTAGTTATAAGCTTTGTCAAAAAGGAAGGTTTTAAGATTAGTCTTAAAAGTAGACAGGGTGTCTGCTTCACGGACCAAAACTGGGAATTGGTTCCACAGGAGAGGAGCCTGATAGCTAAAGGATCTGCCTCCCATTCTACTTTTAGAGACTCTAGGAACCACCAGCAGACCTGCAGTCTGAGAGCAAAGTGCTCTGTTAGGAACATACGGGGTAATCAGAGCTCTGATATATGATGGAGCTTGATTATTAAGGGCTTTATACGTTAGAAGAAGAATTTTAAATTCTATTTTTGATTTCACAGGAAGCCAATGAAGGGAAGCTAAAATTGGAGAAATATGATCCCGCTTGTTGATTTTCATCAGAACTCTTGCTGCAGCATTTTGGATCAGCTGAAGGCTTTGAACTGCAGTTTGTGGACTTCCTGATAGTAACGAATTGCAATAGTCCAGCCTTGAAGTAACAAATGCATGGACTAGTTTTTCAGCATCACTCCTGGACAGAATGTTTCTAATTTTGGCGATATTCCGGAGGTGAAAAAAGGAAACTCTGGAAACCTGTTTAATATGGGATTTAAATGACATGTCTTGGTCAAAAATAACACCAAGGTTTTTTACTTTATTACCAGAGGCCAAGTTAATGCCATCCAGATTAAGTGATTGGTTAAGAAGTTTATTTTTTGAGGACTCTGGCCCAAAGATTACAACTTCGGTCTTGTCAGAATTTAGATGCAGGAAATTTAAAGTCATCCAGCTTTTGATGTCATCAAGACATGACTGCAGTTGAAGTAATTGATTGGATTCATCAGGATTTATGGATAAATATAGCTGAGTGTCATCAGCATAACAGTGGAAATTAATCCCATGCTGTCTGATAATTTTGCCGATCGGAAGCATATATTTAGTAAAGAGAATTGGTCCAAGGACTGAACCCTGTGGTACTCCACAGGTGACCCTAGAGTTTAAGGAAGATTTATTATTAACATGAACAAACTGGAATCTGTCCGACAGATAAGATTTAAACCAGCCTAATGCTTTTCCCTTAATCCCTACAGTATGCTCAAGTCTTTGCAGGAGAATATTTTGATCAACTGTATCAAATGCAGTACTGAGATCTAACAGGACAAGTACAGACACAAGTCCATTATCTGAGGCCATGAGAATATCATTAGTGACCTTCACCAGAGCTGTTTCAGTGCTATGATGAGCTCTGAAGCCTGACTGAAACTCCTCAAGTAGGTCATTGCTTTGTAAATGTTCACAAAGTTGATTAGCAACTACTTTCTCAAGAATTTTAGATAAGAAAAGAAGATTAGATATAGGTCTGTAGTTTACTAGCTCATCTTGATCAAGAGAAGGTTTCTTAAGTAAAGGTTTAATAACAGCTACTTTAAAAACCTGTGGTACATATCCATTTACTAAGGATAGATTAATCATGTCTAAAATAGGACCACTGATCAAAGGGAATACCTCCTTAAACAACTTAGTTGGGATTGGGTCTAACACACAGGTAGAAGTTTTAGATGAAGCTAAGATTTTAGATAGCTCAGAAAGCTCTACTGCTTCTAAACAGTTCAAACACTGTGCAGGTTCTAAAGATTCCTCCAATGCTGCCTTACTTATAATAGATAATAGATATAATAGATTGTATTTTACGTATCAGGTACATAATACACACACACACACATACGATATTATACGTAATATAATAACCATTATAACAATTTAAGAAACTAGTTATAATGGTTATATATCAAAAAAGAACATGGAACACAAAAAACATGGTCCATCATATGGGAAGGAGGGACCTGTTGGACCTTTCTATTGCATCCCCTGTCCCTTGATCCGATCAGCCATTTCGACACTGCCCTCTCCAAATCCTTCCTGGTGATCTGTCTGGTTAATGTGTTGTTCTTTAAAGCTCCTGCGGGAAACATATCTTATGGTCACTTTATATGTACCAACACAACTCTCAACTACAATTGTAAAGTCAACTATGTTAAGGTGAAATTTACCAACAAATGATCAGTTTTATATCAATTACCCAAGATTTAAATTGTAATTTTGGGTGAAGTATCCCTTTACATAATTGACTTTACAAACCTGCAAACGTCAGAATGAACTGGGAAAAAGCTAAGAAAAAAAGATCAAAATTCAAAGCTGACTGGCCAAGGCTGTCACATTTTTTTACTTCTTTCTAAAATCTGGCTTTATTAAATTGCCCATAAAAAAATTAAAAACCAAGGAAAAATTACAAAATGTAATTTTTTTGATAAGAACAGCTGTTGACTGGAAGATCTGTGCAAGAAAATCTTGAAAACATTTCTTATATGATAACATTTCTGGAGCACCTGTTTTGAGGGGACATTTATGTCCTTAAGGTGAGGGTATTATTGACATTAGAAAATTAAATTCATAACATACATAAATTTCCCTCGACAGACACAAATATCCTAAAGTTACTATATTACAGTTATTATCCATTATGCACTTACCAAATATGACTTCAAACAGATTTAAAGTCCTGAATTCCTACTTTCCATTCCAGCCCACAAAGTTGTACTGCCTTGTACAATCACCATGGCCATAGTCCATGATGAAGAACATCATACGTCTTGTGGCCTCATCCACAGTCCTCCCACCAATGTCTGACACTGCTGTGACCTAAGGGGGAACAAAAACAGTTCAAAGCTAATTAATTTTTATATCTTACAGGAGTAAACACGATGCAAAGACAAACTCTGGGTCTAGATTATTTCCATTGTTGATTAATCTATTGATTATTTTAACAATTAATTGATTGGTTGCTATAATAATAAAATGTTACAAAATTTTGAAAAATGTCAGTGTTTCCCAAATCTCTTGTTCTGTCAACAAAACATGGAGATACTCAGTTTATTGCTTAAGACTTTTTATGACTCTGTGGTGGCCTCAGCCCTTCTCTACGCTGTCGTCTGCTGGGCTCCAGGCAGCGCAGAACGGGACCGAATGAGTCTGAATAAGCTGGTGAGGAAGGCCACTTCTGTCCTGGGCTGCACTCTGGACTCAGCGGAGGAAGTAGCAGAGAGGAGGGTGTTGTCCAAGTTCACATCCATCATGGACAACACCTTCCACCCCCTGCGCCAGACTGTAGAGCAGCTGAGCAGCTCCTTTAGTGGCAGACTTAGACACCCTGTCTGTAAAAAGGAGCGCTACCGCAAGTCATTCATTCCTGCTGCTATCAGAATATACAGTGCTGCACTGTAACTGTAACCAATGTGCAATAATCTAATTCACTGTGCGATAACCCGTGCAATAATCCTGAAAGAAGTGACTTCTGCTGCTATCAGTAACTGTAACCACAACTGTTATAACTTTGGGCAATAACTAATGTGCAATAATCTATTTAATACACTGTGCTATAACCTGTCCAATGATCCAAAGAACTTCTGCTGCTATCACCAGGTATATATGTCAGTACATGTGTATGTAGGCATATGTATGTGTCACAGGACAGGTTGCCCTGTGACTGGCAACCTGTCCAGGATGGACGAGCCCCCACCCCCCACGACCCCGTGTGACGCCGAGCTGCGTTTCCCCATCAGATACGGCTTGACGTCACACCTGTAGGGAAAAGCCGGTATAAATCGATGAAGGATGGGATGTTAATTTTTTAAAAAGTTTAATAAAATTGCTCAAAGTTTATCAGAAAAAAACATAACTTGCTTTTAAATATGGACATTTTTAATAAGCAAAATGTTAATGTATTTCGTAAAGTTATTGTTGAAGTTAATCTTGGCTGCAGTACTCTGTTTGGCAGATGTTTTGGGGTTGGAGTAAAATGAGTCCATAGATCCACAGACAGGAGGCTTGTTCAGTGGTTTCTAGTACGACTTGCTTCTGCAGTGTCGCTCAACTGCGTGTAAAAATAAAAAAAATTACTTCATAAAAGCTCTCTGAGAATAACCTCTGGCCTCACCCAGTTAGAACCCGCTCTCCAGTCCATGTTGTAGCTGCAGTTTTTTTTTTTACGTCGTTTCCTTAATAATCTGTACAAATCAAAATCCTTGTCATTTTATTAAGAGTGTCGTGGTGCGCAGCGGCTCATCAGGTGGAGCTGCTGCATATTGACTGATAGCCGCTCTGACTGCAGCTCTGCCTTCTTTTGTTCAGAAAAGCGCAGGTGAAATTATTTAATTTATTATTTAACTTTTTCCAAATCGGACCCTGTCAAATGCGGGACAAATGCGCGTCATGGTAAATTAGCCTTTACTCTTCGAATTTTAAATAAAGCGTTACAGCGAATATTGAGGAGGTCCCTGATTGGTTTATCAGCTAAGTTGCTGGAAGCCAGTGAATACACGCTGAAAGGTGACATGGCCACAGGTGGAAATAATTCATTAATTAACTGGAGCAGCGACAGTGTGTCTGTCGACAGAAACGCTTACCGAGGGAAGTTGTTGTCAGATGGTCAATCCGCTCCACTTCCTGACTTGCTGGTTCGCATAAACCCAAAGAAAACCTTTGACCACCACTGCTTTCATTCATGCATCTGTGGCCAGTTTGAGATGTTCTTCCAAAAGTTATGATTGAACACCGATCATAACTTTTGGTCTACGTATACATCTCTGTGCTGGTAGCAAACGCAGAGCCATAGAGAGAAAGGCTCTGAGCCAGCGGAACCCGGATGTAAACAAGAGCCTTGCTCGTTAGCCTTAAGGCGCTAGCATTAGCGCTAATATTAGCGCCTTAAGGCACTAGAATTAGCCGCAGAACTGAGACTGCTCATCCCACCTCAAGTTGTGGTGGGGGATATTACACTACATGCATATATAATCCAAAAAGCCTTACCTGTTTGTCTGTTTCCCCTCCTAAATTCTCCAATGTGTGGTGCTAATGTTGTTAGCTGTGACATCACGGACTTCTTCCTCAGGCAAACGGACACGTTTCAGATTGTTGGAGTGCGCCCCCTGCTGTTGGGAAGTCTTCTTCTTCTCTTGATCTTTATGAACTTTCTCACAGTGTGTCATATGCGTTCAACTGTCTGTTGTTCCTCACAATATTTACATATGCCAGTGTTATGCTTCCCTATTTTGAATAATGTACCATCTAATCCTGTGTGGGCAAATCTAAGTCTTGATATGAGATAAGATAAGATAGTCTTTATTGATCTCACATTGGAGAAATTCACTTGTCGGCTCAATAGTGTGTGTGTATATATATATATATATATATATATATATATATATATATATATATATATATATATATACACATGCCTACATACACATGTACTGACATATATTCACTTGGTGAAAGCAGAAGAAGTTCTTCTGGATCCTTGCACAGGTTATAGCACAGTGTATTAAATAGATTATTGCACATTAGTTATTGCCCAAAGTCATAACAGTTGTGGTTATATAGAACAGATTACTGGATCACTGTGTGTTTCTGTGCTTTTTTTGTCTGTCTTGTTGTGTCTCTGCTCTGTCTTCTGTAACCCCCAGTCGGTCGAGGCAGATGACCGTTCATACTGAGCCCGGTTCTGCTGGAGGTTTGTCCTTCATGTTAATGAAGGAGGTTTTTTTCCCCTGTTGCTTCATGCTTGCTCAGTATGAGGGATTGTTGCAAAGCCATGGACAATGCAGACAACTCTCCCTGTGACTCTACGCTTCTTCAGGAGGAAATGCTGCTTGTCAAGACTTTTATGCAATCAACTGGTTCCCTTATATAGGATTAAAGATTCAAAGCTTCTTTCTTTTAAAGGCCAGCTAAAGATATTTTAAAGCTGCTTCCACTTTTGGACGAATGTGTATGAATGGTTTGGTAAAATATGTACCGTGACTTACAGATGACGCCCAAACATTTGGGTTTGCTGCCATCTTGTGTTGGAAATAATAAATGTTTTTTCCTTCAAAACACAATTCATGTTATAAATAATTGTCAAAAAAATATGGTTGGACGTAGCAAAAATGTTTTTGATAACTTTTGATCCTCTATGTGTGAGGAATTTTTTGGAGTAACTTTGAATGCCATAAGTGTAACGGTTTAGGAGTAGTTTATTCAAATGTAACACCCAAAAATATGGGAAAATGACATCTTTGATGAGAAATGAATGATTTCCTGTAGGAGGTAGCCCATTGCTTCAAGAGGCTTTTTTGTAGGGCCTATGAAGTTACATGCACTTACTGAGTTTCATAATTCTCAGACAAATCATGGCTTGGGGCTTACTGATTTAATGCGTTTTTAATGGTTTTCCACAAACCTGATTTTTGCAATGCGACAGCTCAGGCAAATATGCATATTTCATAAAACCTTTGATAACTTTTAAAAGTCAATGTCTTAACTGCATGCTGAAAAAAATTGAAAGTAATAGGTTAAAATGCCTAGGACTAGTTCGTTAAAGTTTGAGGCAAAAACGGCCAATATTTTACCCTTTGACCCAAAATAGCAGACTTCCTGTGGGTTTTAGAGCATACACCCAAGAGACTTTTTTTCATAATTTTAAAAAACCTACCTAGGTAAAAAATTTCAGCTTTCTACGTGTTACGGTTTGGCCCAACTCACTCTAGTTGGCGCTGTTGAGCAGGTTTGCCACGCCCGTTTTCAATTACACTAAAATCATGCGATTTCTCACGGGGGACAATTTTGGGCAAAGTTTGGTGAGTTTTCATGCATGTTTAGGCCTCCAAAAAGCCGTTTCAAAAGTCCCAAGAATAAATAATAATAATAATTAAAGCCGCAAGCGGCGATGAGCGGCCCTCGCAGCCAAGCACCGCTGGGGTACGCGCACCTCCTGCCGCCAGCCACCGCAGAAGCTGTCACGCATTTTCCCCGCCCGTCCACTGGGCGATTCACACGAACCCTTTCGGCAGCGCTCCCCCACGACTCACAAAAAATCTGGTGCAGATTGGTGGATGCAGCGAGGAGATACAGCCGTTGAATAATGATAATGCATTTGGCCACCGGGCCGGACCGCTGGGGTTGTAAAGAGATGACATGTTGGAACTATATAAATAAAATTGGATTGAATTAATTTGTCTTTATATAAAACACATGAGTTGCCTCTTGGCATGGCATGCACTAATATATATATATATATATATATATATATATATATATATATATATATATATATATATATATACATATACATACACACATTTGACCTAATAAAATACATTATTCATGTTTTTATTAGGTCAAATGCAATAATTCAATTCAATTTTATTTATATAGCGCCAAATCATGAAACATGTCATCTCAAGGCACTTTACAAAGTTACGTTCAATCATATTATACATATTGGGTCAGATTATACAGATTGGTCAAAAATGTTCCTATATAAGGAAACCAGTTGATACATATTGGGTCAGATTATACAGATTGGTCAAAAATGTTCCTATATAAGGAAACCGGTTGATTGCATCAAAGTCTCGACAAGCAGCATTCACTCCTGGAGAAGCGTAGAGCCACAGGGAGAGTCGTCTGCATTGTACATGGCTTTGCTGCAATCCCTCATACTGAGCAAGCATGAAGCGACAGTGGGAAGAAAAACTCCCCATTAACGGGAAGGAAAACCTCCAGCAGAACCGGGCTCAGTATGAACGGTCATCTGCCTCGACCGACTGGGGGTTACAGAAGACAGAGCAGAGACACAACAAGAGAGACAAAAAAAGCACAGAAGCACACATTGATCCAGTAATCTGTTCTACATTAGATGGTAATAGCGGGTAAGCCGTCTTCTTTGGATGATGTCACAGTTAACAGAACGCCAGACCAGGTGTACCTACTATGAAGATAAAAGAGAGAAACAGAAAATTAAAGCAGAAATGACAACACGTAATGCATAATTGAAGAACAGTAGAACTCTATAGAGTGAGAAAATTAGATCCTGACGTCCTCCAGTAGCCTAAGCCTATAGCAGTAAAACTATAAAAGGTAGCTCAGAGTAACATGAGCCACTCTAGTTATAAGCTTTGTCAAAAAGGAAGGTTTTAAGATTAGTCTTAAAAGTAGACAGGGTGTCTGCTTCACGGACCAAAACTGGGAATTGGTTCCACAGGAGAGGAGCCTGATAGCTAAAGGATCTGCCTCCCATTCTACTTTTAGAGACTCTAGGAACCACCAGCAGACCTGCAGTCTGAGAGCAAAGTGCTCTGTTAGGAACATACGGGGTAATCAGAGCTCTGATATATGATGGAGCTTGATTATTAAGGGCTTTATACGTTAGAAGAAGAATTTTAAATTCTATTTTTGATTTTACAGGAAGCCAATGAAGGGAAGCTAAAATTGGAGAAATATGATCCCGCTTGTTGATTTTCATCAGAACTCTTGCTGCAGCATTTTGGATCAGCTGAAGGCTTTGAACTGCAGTTTGTGGACTTCCTGATAGTAACGAATTGCAATAGTCCAGCCTTGAAGTAACAAATGCATGGACTAGTTTTTCAGCATCACTCCTGGACAGAATGTTTCTAATTTTGGCGATATTCCGGAGGTGAAAAAAGGAAACTCTGGAAACCTGTTTAATATGGGATTTAAATGACATGTCTTGGTCAAAAATAACACCAAGGTTTTTTACTTTATTACCAGAGGCCAAGTTAATGCCATCCAGATTAAGTGATTGGTTAAGAAGTTTATTTTTTGAGGACTCTGGCCCAAAGATTACAACTTCGGTCTTGTCAGAATTTAGATGCAGGAAATTTAAAGTCATCCAGCTTTTGATGTCATGAAGACATGACTGCAGTTGAAGTAATTGATTGGATTCATCAGGATTTATGGATAAATATAGCTGAGTGTCATCAGCATAACAGTGGAAATTAATCCCATGCTGTCTGATAATTTTGCCGATCGGAAGCATATATTTAGTAAAGAGAATTGGTCCAAGGACTGAACCCTGTGGTACTCCACAGGTGACCCTAGAGTTTAAGGAAGATTTATTATTAACATGAACAAACTGGAATCTGTCCGACAGATAAGATTTAAACCAGCCTAATGCTTTTCCCTTAATCCCTACAGTATGCTCAAGTCTTTGCAGGAGAATATTTTGATCAACTGTATCAAATGCAGTACTGAGATCTAACAGGACAAGTACAGACACAAGTCCATTATCTGAGGCCATGAGAATATCATTAGTGACCTTCACCAGAGCTGTTTCAGTGCTATGATGAGCTCTGAAGCCTGACTGAAACTCCTCAAGTAGGTCATTGCTTTGTAAATGTTCACAAAGTTGATTAGCAACTACTTTCTCAAGAATTTTAGATAAGAAAAGAAGATTAGATATAGGTCTGTAGTTTACTAGCTCATCTTGATCAAGACAAGGTTTCTTAAGTAAAGGTTTAATAACAGCTACTTTAAAAACCTGTGGTACATATCCATTTACTAAGGATAGATTAATCATGTCTAAAATAGGACCACTGATCAAAGGGAATACCTCCTTAAACAACTTAGTTGGGATTGGGTCTAACACACAGGTAGAAGTTTTAGATGAAGCTAAGATTTTAGATAGCTCAGAAAGCTCTACTGCTTCTAAACAGTTCAAACACTGTGCAGGTTCTAAAGATTCCTCCAATGCTGCCTTACTTATAATAGATAATAGATATAATAGATTGTATTTTACGTATCAGGTACATAATACACACACACATACGATATTATACGTAATATAATAACCATTATAACAATTTAAGAAACTAGTTATAATGGTTATATATCAAAAAAGAACATGGAACACAAAAAACATGGTCCATCATATGGGAAGGAGGGACCTGTTGGACCTTTCTATTGCATCCCCTGTCCCTTGATCCGATCAGCCATTTCGACACTGCCCTCTCCAAATCCTTCCTGGTGATCTGTCTGGTTAATGTGTTGTTCTTTAAAGCTCCTGCGGGAAACATATCTTATGGTCACTTTATATGTACCAACACAACTCTCAACTACAATTGTAAAGTCAACTATGTTAAGGTGAAATTTACCAACAAATGATCAGTTTTATATCAATTACCCAAGATTTAAATTGTAATTTTGGGTGAAGTATCCCTTTACATAATTGACTTTACAAACCTGCAAACGTCAGAATGAACTGGGAAAAAGCTAAGAAAAAAAGATCAAAATTCAAAGCTGACTGGCCAAGGCTGTCACATTTTTTTACTTCTTTCTAAAATCTGGCTTTATTAAATTGCCCATAAAAAAATTAAAAACCAAGGAAAAATTACAAAATGTAATTTTTTTGATAAGAACAGCTGTTGACTGGAAGATCTGTGCAAGAAAATCTTGAAAACATTTCTTATATGATAACATTTCTGGAGCACCTGTTTTGAGGGGACATTTATGTCCTTAAGGTGAGGGTATTATTGACATTAGAAAATTAAATTCATAACATACATAAATTTCCCTCGACAGACACAAATATCCTAAAGTTACTATATTACAGTTATTATCCATTATGCACTTACCAAATATGACTTCAAACAGATTTAAAGTCCTGAATTCCTACTTTCCATTCCAGCCCACAAAGTTGTACTGCCTTGACAGGCCATAGTCCATGATGAAGAACATCATACGTCTTGTGGCCTCATCCACAGTCCTCCCACCAATGTCTGACACTGCTGTGACCTAAGGGGGAACAAAAACAGTTCAAAGCTAATTAATTTTTATATCTTACAGGAGTAAACACGATGCAAAGACAAACTCTGGGTCTAGATTATTTCCATTGTTGATTAATCTATTGATTATTTTAACAATTAATTGATTGGTTGCTATAATAATAAAATGTTACAAAATTTTGAAAAATGTCAGTGTTTCCCAAATCTCTTGTTCTGTCAACAAAACATGGAGATACTCAGTTTATTGCTTATAACTTTTTATGACTCTGTGGTGGCCTCAGCCCTTCTCTACGCTGTCGTCTGCTGGGCTCCAGGCAGCGCAGAACGGGACCGAATGAGTCTGAATAAGCTGGTGAGGAAGGCCACTTCTGTCCTGGGCTGCACTCTGGACTCAGCGGAGGAAGTAGCTGAGAGGAGGGTGTTGTCCAAGTTCACATCCATCATGGACAACACCTTCCACCCCCTGCGCCAGACTGTAGAGCAGCTGAGCAGCTCCTTTAGTGGCAGACTTAGACACCCTGTCTGTAAAAAGGAGCGCTACCGCAAGTCATTCATTCCTGCTGCTATCAGAATATACAGTGCTGCACTGTAACTGTAACCAATGTGCAATAATCTAATTCACTGTGCGATAACCCGTGCAATAATCCTGAAAGAAGTGACTTCTGCTGCTATCAGTAACTGTAACCACAACTGTTATAACTTTGGGCAATAACTAATGTGCAATAATCTATTTAATACACTGTGCTATAACCTGTCCAATGATCCAAAGAACTTCTGCTGCTATCACCAGGTATATATGTCAGTACATGTGTATGTAGGCATATGTATGTGTCACAGGACAGGTTGCCCTGTGACTGGCAACCTGTCCAGGATGGACGAGCCCCCACCCCCCACGACCCCGTGTGACGCCGAGCTGCGTTTCCCCATCAGATACGGCTTGACGTCACACCTGTAGGGAAAAGCCGGTATAAATCGATGAAGGATGGGATGTTAATTTTTTAAAAAGTTTAATAAAATTGCTCAAAGTTTATCAGAAAAAAACATAACTTGCTTTTAAATATGGACATTTTTAATAAGCAAAATGTTAATGTATTTCGTAAAGTTATTGTTGAAGTTAATCTTGGCTGCAGTACTCTGTTTGGCAGATGTTTTGGGGTTGGAGTAAAATGAGTCCATAGATCCACAGACAGGAGGCTTGTTCAGTGGTTTCTAGTACGACTTGCTTCTGCAGTGTCGCTCAACTGCGTGTAAAAATAAAAAAAATTACTTCATAAAAGCTCTCTGAGAATAACCTCTGGCCTCACCCAGTTAGAACCCGCTCTCCAGTCCATGTTGTAGCTGCAGTTTTTTTTTTTACGTCGTTTCCTTAATAATCTGTACAAATCAAAATCCTTGTCATTTTATTAAGAGTGTCGTGGTGCGCAGCGGCTCATCAGGTGGAGCAGCTGCATATTGACTGATAGCCGCTCTGACTGCAGCTCTGCCTTCTTTTGTTCAGAAAAGCGCAGGTGAAATTATTTAATTTATTATTTAACTTTTTCCAAATCGGACCCTGTCAAATGCGGGACAAATGCGCGTCATGGTAAATTAGCCTTTACTCTTCGAATTTTAAATAAAGCGTTACAGCGAATATTGAGGAGGTCCCTGATTGGTTTATCAGCTAAGTTGCTGGAAGCCAGTGAATACACGCTGAAAGGTGACATGGCCACAGGTGGAAATAATTCATTAATTAACTGGAGCAGCGACAGTGTGTCTGTCGACAGAAACGCTTACCGAGGGAAGTTGTTGTCAGATGGTCAATCCGCTCCACTTCCTGACTTGCTGGTTCGCATAAACCCAAAGAAAACCTTTGACCACCACTGCTTTCATTCATGCATCTGTGGCCAGTTTGAGATGTTCTTCCAAAAGTTATGATTGAACACCGATCATAACTTTTGGTCTACGTATACATCTCTGTGCTGGTAGCAAACGCAGAGCCATAGAGAGAAAGGCTCTGAGCCAGCGGAACCCGGATGTAAACAAGAGCCTTGCTCGTTAGCCTTAAGGCGCTAGCATTAGCGCTAATATTAGCGCCTTAAGGCACTAGAATTAGCCGCAGAACTGAGACTGCTCATCCCACCTCAAGTTGTGGTGGGGGATATTACACTACATGCATATATAATCCAAAAAGCCTTACCTGTTTGTCTGTTTCCCCTCCTAAATTCTCCAATGTGTGGTGCTAATGTTGTTAGCTGTGACATCACGGACTTCTTCCTCAGGCAAACGGACACGTTTCAGATTGTTGGAGTGCGCCCCCTGCTGTTGGGAAGTCTTCTTCTTCTCTTGATCTTTATGAACTTTCTCACAGTGTGTCATATACGTTCAACTGTCTGTTGTTCCTCACAATATTTACATATGCCAGTGTTATGCTTCCCTATTTTGAATAATGTACCATCTAATCCTGTGTGGGCAAATCTAAGTCTTGATATGAGATAAGATAAGATAGTCTTTATTGATCTCACATTGGAGAAATTCACTTGTCGGCTCAATAGTGTGTGTGTGTATATATATATATATATATATATATATATATATATATATATATATATATATATATATATATACACATGCCTACATACACATGTACTGACATATATTCACTTGGTGAAAGCAGAAGAAGTTCTTCTGGATCCTTGCACAGGTTATAGCACAGTGTATTAAATAGATTATTGCACATTAGTTATTGCCCAAAGTCATAACAGTTGTGGTTATATAGAACAGATTACTGGATCACTGTGTGCTTCTGTGCTTTTTTTGTCTGTCTTGTTGTGTCTCTGCTCTGTCTTCTGTAACCCCCAGTCGGTCGAGGCAGATGACCGTTCATACTGAGCCCGGTTCTGCTGGAGGTTTGTCCTTCATGTTAATGAAGGAGGTTTTTTTCCCCTGTTGCTTCATGCTTGCTCAGTATGAGGGATTGTTGCAAAGCCATGGACAATGCAGACAACTCTCCCTGTGACTCTACGCTTCTTCAGGAGGAAATGCTGCTTGTCAAGACTTTTATGCAATCAACTGGTTCCCTTATATAGGATTAAAGAATCAAAGCTTCTTTCTTTTAAAGGCCAGCTAAAGATATTTTAAAGCTGCTTCCACTTTTGGACGAATGTGTATGAATGGTTTGGTAAAATATGTACCGTGACTTACAGATGACGCCCAAACATTTGGGTTTGCTGCCATCTAGTGTTGGAAATAATAAATGTTTTTTCCTTCAAAACACAATTCATGTTATAAATAATTGTCAAAAAAATATGGTTGGACGTAGCAAAAATGTTTTTGATAACTTTTGATCCTCTATGTGTGAGGAATTTTTTGGAGTAACTTTGAATGCCATAAGTGTAACGGTTTAGGAGTAGTTTATTCAAATGTAACACCCAAAAATATGGGAAAATGACATCTTTGATGAGAAATGAATGATTTCCTGTAGGAGGTAGCCCATTGCTTCAAGAGGCTTTTTTGTAGGGCCTATGAAGTTACATGCACTTACTGAGTTTCATAATTCTCAGAC
Source organism: Fundulus diaphanus (assembly GCA_037039145.1). Lineage (NCBI taxonomy): Eukaryota > Metazoa > Chordata > Actinopteri > Cyprinodontiformes > Fundulidae > Fundulus > Fundulus diaphanus. The sequence goes on along the minus strand of CM073130.1, from coordinate 4,581,673 downwards.
AAAGCATGGCTTGGGGCTTACTGATTTAATGCGTTTTTAATGGTTTTCCACAAACCTGATTTTTGCAATGCGACAGCTCAGGCAAATATGCATATTTCATAAAACCTTTGATAACTTTTAAAAGTCAATGTCTTAACTGCATGCTGAAAAAAATTGAAAGTAATAGGTTAAAATGCCTAGGACTAGTTCGTTAAAGTTTGAGGCAAAAACGGCCAATATTTTACCCTTTGACCCAAAATAGCAGACTTCCTGTGGGTTTTAGAGCATACACCCAAGAGACTTTTTTTCATAATTTTAAAAAACCTACCTAGGTAAAAAATTTCAGCTTTCTACGTGTTACGGTTTGGCCCAACTCACTCTAGTTGGCGCTGTTGAGCAGGTTTGCCACGCCCGTTTTCAATTACACTAAAATCATGCGATTTCTCACGGGGGACAATTTTGGGCAAAGTTTGGTGAGTTTTCATGCATGTTTAGGCCTCCAAAAAGCCGTTTCAAAAGTCACAAGAATAAATAATAATAATAATAATAATAATAATAATAATAATAAAATCTGCAGTTACAATAGGCCTTCGCAGCGCTTAGCTGCTCGGGCCTAATAATAATAATAAAATCTGCAGTTACAATAGGCCTTCGCAGCGCTTAGCTGCTCGGGCCTAATAATAATAATAATAATTAAAGCCGCAAGCGGCGATGAGCGGCCCTCGCAGCCAAGCACCGCTGGGGTACGCGCACCTCCTCCCTCCAGCCACCGCAGAAGCTGTCACGCATTTTCCCTGCCCTTCCACCGGGCGATTCACACGAACCCGTACGGCAGCGCTCCACCCCCCCCCACCCGACTCACAAAAAATCAGGTGCAGATCGGTCGATGCAGCGAGGAGATACAATCGTTCGGCGGGCCGTACGTTTGACACCCCTGGTTTAAACATTATTTTACTGGTTGAAATGCAGTTAAAAGTCTTCAGCTGAAAGGTTGTTGCACACAAATAAAACTTGTTTTGCACACAAAAAGATATGTTTCACACAAAAAAATTGTTTTGCAAACTGTCCGCCTACCTTGCGCTCAAAATATCATTTATAAGTTTTCCTCGAGTACAAAATGGTCTCTGCTCGCACAAAACAGCCTCTGCTCGACTACGATACAATCCCACCCACGCTGCGGTAAATTTGTGCCAAAAGTCACGTGATGCATTAAGAGTTGTTGTTGTTCAGACTTCCCGACATTGAGAAGAATTCAGTTATCTCTAAACTATTGGGCTAATTTACAGGGTCATAGTGAAGATCATCCAGCACAGACCACTTTAACATCTTGTTGGGAAATGGAGAACAGGGAGAGAAGAAGCTTTGGGTAGACAGTTAGACAAAAAGCAATGGAATTAGAATTAACTGATTTAATGTTCAGTTCAACAGTACCACTGACAGCAGTACAACCTTGGATACTACCTGAAGCTAAAGTAGATCTAACACTATTACGAAAGGGAAATAAGGTCAGGGTTTTTTTTTTAAATTCAAATACAATACAGGAATATATTAATATTTACTAGTTTCATTCAGATCTACACAGATGCATCAAAAAAGTTTAGATAACAAGATAGGAGTATCTTTTATTGTTCCAGAGTTTCATATTACAGTAGGAAAGAGGACAAGTAATAATATATCAGTATACACAAGAGAAATGTTAGCAATTTTGTTTGCAATGCAATGGGTAGAAGAAATAAGACCTCTGAGAGTGATTATTTGTTCAGATTCATCTTCATCACTAATCAGTTTACCGATAAAACACTCAGACAGTAGACCAGATATTTTGATAGAAATCCAGCAAACATTATACAGAATTCAAATGATGGACATTACAGTCATATTTTTGTGGGTACCAGCACACATGGGAGTTAAAGGAAATGAAATGGCAGATAAGGCTGCAAAGGAGGCTACAACAAGAAAAGACATTGATGTGTCAGTTAAAATTAGTAAGATGGAAATAAAGAGCATAATTAAACAGAAGATGAAGGAAAGGTGGCAAAAGCAATGGGAGGAAGAGAGGAACAGAAGATGGTTTTACATGATCCAGAGGAGAGTGGGAAAAATGAGATGGGCAGGGAAGAACATAGGAGAAGAAACAATTATATCAGGACTTAGATTTGGGCACACAGGATTAAATAATACATTATTCTAAATAAGTAAACATAACAATGGCAGATGTGAATATTGTGAGCAACAAGAGACAGTTGAACACGTTATGGTATACTGTAGGAAGTACGAAAGAGAAAGGAGAGAAATGGTCCAAAATCTAAAAAGGAAAAGAATACAATTTGATTTAATAGAAATACTTAGAAAAACTCCAGAGATAATTGTTATGTGATTATTTTTCATTATCTTAGATTAATAAATGTAATTGAGAGGATTTGAAATCTTTTTTTGGTTTTGTTTATATTGTTTTGTTAATTTGATTGTGACTTGTTTTGTTTAGTATAAATAATTCTGATCCACACTCCATACCAGTTGGTGGCGGTAATGCACCATTTGGTTGCGTGCCAACCGGCAAAAAAAATCCATAAAGAAAAAGAAGAAGCAGAAGACTTCCCGACAGCAGGGGGCGCACCTGAAAAAAACTGAAAGGCGCCGGTTTGGCTGAGGAAGAAAGACGTGATATCACAGCTAACAGCAGGGACGTGCAGAGGGGGGCGGGGGGCTTGGTCACCTGCCCCTTTGCCCCTTGATGCCCAAAGTGCCCTTTTGTCAGTGTTTTTTTATGTGTGTGTGTGTGTGCATGTCCAAAATAAAAATAATTTAGATCTAAATTGCCACAGTTACCGTGGCACGGTTACATGATCCACATAACGTGCCTCACTTTTCCCTTCTTCTCCTCTGGCAGCTCCGCGGCTGCTGCTGCCGCTGTCTGACTGCCTGCCCCTTTAAATCGGCAGCACACGTGACTGTGCTCTGTGCATTTTTTTAAACTTAACTCTCATTGGTTGTACTGCCTTAAATCCCGCCTTTCCTCTTTCTGATTGCTAGCGCGTGTGTGCGTGCTTATTTGCTTGGAGCGCAAGATTTAAATTTCAATTCATACAGGTATACTGCCGTTACCTCAATTAATACTTGACAACAAACTAGTCCCAGTTAAAGGTATACTATGCAACCGGGGTTGATTTTCCAGCGAGGCTCCCCCCAGAGGGCGAAAGTAAAAGTGCACTGTCGTAAAGATGCTCAGCTGTTCTCCTGGTTTCTCCATCAAGCCAGGTGCGGTTATTTGTAGGTGGGGTTGTATTTCCCCTAACCCTAACATACATAAATTTCCCTCGACAGACACAAATATCCTAAAGTTAGTATATTACAGTTATTATCCATTATGCACTTACCAAATATGACTTCAAACAGATTTAAAGTCCTGAATTCCTACTTTCCATTCCAGCCCACAAAGTTGTACTGCCTTGACAGGCCATAGTCCATGATGAAGAACATCATACGTCTCGTGGCCTCATCCACAGTCCTCCCACCAATGTCTGACACTGCTGTGACCTAAGGGGGAACAAAAACAGTTCAAAGCTAATTCATTTTTATAGCTCACAGGAGTAAACACGATGCAAAGACAAACTCTGGGTCTAGATTATTTTCATTGTTGATTAATCTATTGATTATTTTAAACAATTAATTGATTGGTTGCTATAATAATAAAATGTTACAAAATTTTGAAAAATATCAGGGTTTCCCAAATCTCTTGTTCTGTCAACAAAACATGGAGATACTCAGTTTATTGCCATAAATGAGCAAAGAAAACAGAAATATTCACATTTATGAAGCTGAAATCAGAGACGTAGGACTCTTTTGTTGGGTGTTCACGTCAGTAATAAGCTGGACTGGACTCATAACACCGACGCTCTGCATAAGAAGGGCCAGAGCCGCCTCCACCTCCTGAGGAGGCTGAGTTCCTTTGGAGTGAGCAGGCCCCTGCTTAAGACTTTTTATGACTCTGTGGTGGCCTCAGCCCTTCTCTACGCTGTCGTCTGCTGGGCTCCAGACAGCGCAGAACGGGACAGAATGAGGCTGAATAAGCTGGTGAGGAAGGCCACTTCTGTCCTGGGCTGCACTCTTTTGGAAATTCTCCAATGTGTGGTGCTAATGTTGTTAGCTGTGACATCACGGACTTCTTCCTCAGGCAAACGGACACGTTTCAGATTGTTGGAGTGCGCCCCCTGCTGTTGGGAGTCTTCTTCTTCTCTTGTTCTTTATGAATTTTTCTCACAGTGTGTCATATATGTTCAACTGTGTCTTGTTCCTCACAATATTCACATCTGCCAGTGTTATGCTTCCCTATTTTGAATAATGTACCATTTAATCCTGTGTGGGCAAATCTAAGTCTTGATATAAGATAAGATAGTCTTTATTGATCTCACATTGGAGAAATTCACTTGTCACATCGGCTCAATAGTCAGTCAATAGTCAGCAGTAGGAAAGGGTGCATCAGTTATATACAGTGTATCTTCCTATATACAGTGGATCAAAAAGAAAATGAGAAAAAAAGTAAGAATTAAAAAAATACAAAAGAAATCGGAGTAGGCAGGTGATGTCATGTGTACTTCCCGGTTATATACATACATACACACACATATTTTATATATATATATATATATATATATATATATATATATATATATATATATATATATATATATATATATATAATAAATAAATAAATAAAGGCAAGGCAAATTTATTTGTATAGCACAATTCAGTACAGAGACAATGCAAAGTGCTTTACATGATTAAAATACAGGAAAAGAAAACAGAAAATGTAGACATCAATAAACAGCTGGACTAAAAAAGTTGAACTAATGCTGTTTCAGTAGAACAGTTTAACTAGAACAGTCAAAAACAGTCCTAAACAGATGTGTTTTTAATCTTGATTAAAAAGAACTCAGGTTTTCCGCACTTTTACAGTTTTCTGGAAGTTTGTTCCAGATAAGTGGAGCGTAGGAACTAAATGCTGCTTCTCCTTGTTTAGTTCTGGCTGTAGGTACGCAAAGAAGGCTGGAGCCAGAAGACCTTAGTGCTCTGGATGGTTGATACACTGATAACAAGTCTGTGATGTATTTAGATGCGTTCAGCAGCGTTCTGGATCAGCTGCAACTGTCTGATCCACTTTTTAGGCAGACCTGTGAAAACACCGTTGCAGTAATCGATTCTACTAAAGATAAACGCATGGATTAGTTTTTCCAGATCCTGCTGAGACATCAGTCCTTTAATCCTGGAAATGTTCTTCAGGTGATAGAAAGCCGATCTTATATATATACACACATATATATATATATACAACTGTTATAACTTTGGGCAATAAATAATGTGCAATAATCTATTTAATACACTGTGCTATAACCTGTGCAATGATCCGGAAGAACTTCTGCTGCTATCACCAAGTGAATATATGTCAGTACATGTGTATGTAGGCCTATATATATATATATGTGTATATTATATATATATATATATATATATATATATATACACACATATATATATATATATATATATATACACATATATATATATATAGGCCTACATACACATGTACTGACATATATTCACTTGGTGATAGCAGCAGAAGTTCTTCCGGATCATTGCACAGGTTATAGCACAGTGTATTAAATAGATTATTGCACATTATTTATTGCCCAAAGTTATAACAGTTGTGGTTATATAGAACAGATTGCTGGATCAATGTGTGCTTCTGTGCTTTTTTGTCTGTCTTGTTGTGTCTCTGCTCTGTCTTCTGTAACCCCCAGTGTTGGGCAAGTTACTTTGAAAAAGTAATTAGTTATAGTTACTAGTTACTTCTCCCAAAAAGTAACTGAGTTACTAACTGAGTTACTCCACTATAAAAGTAACTAGTTACTAGTAAAAGTAACTATTGCGTTACTTTTTCGTTTCTGGCTTTTTTATTTATTTTTTTACAAATTTTTTGCTGACATGTCCATTCAATGCACCCCCCCCCACACACACACACACACACACACACACACACACACACTCCCCCTTTTGTGTTGAACAGTGAAGTGTGGTGAAAGCAGCTTTAATTCTCCATCACATAACTTTCATATCGCGCATGCATTGACTTTTTCAACAATTTTCTCTTGCGGTTTTCAGCAGCAACGGCATTGTTTCTTATGGTTTAATATTGTCCATATGCCTTCTTTAAATATTTCTAATTCTACTCGCAGGACATGCGCAATTCCAAACTTTTTTCCTGTCATTGCCATGGTGAATCACGTTATTTGCGTTCCAGTGATCGGGATTTTTTTCATGCTCACGTTATCCATAAGGGCCAGTGGGCCAGTGCCCAGGGGCACCAACCATGGGGGGGCACCACATGACACATGCTTTAAAAATATATTTTTCATAAATAGTTATATTATTTAGCTACTTGAAATTGTTGAAAGACCATGCATTATTCGTTTTGTGAACACTGATGTCACAATAATAATAAATGATAAATAAATCAAGATTTTTTTGATTTCAACATTTTAAAATGAGATATTTGAATATTGCTCACTGCTCATATGCCTACATGTAGTTGTGTAAGTTAGTAAATAGTAAAGAAATCCCCTTGATTATGTCTGATGTTTTTGACCGGAGGACAGCACGGGTAAGGGGGGGGGGCTTTGAGGTATAGTGCCCAGGGGCACCACATTGTCTTAATACGGGCCTGGCTGAGAATGACAAAGGGAGGAAGAGCTGCTCAGAGTTGCAGCTTTCTACTCAGTGTAGATCAGCCGTTTTTTCTGAAACGACTGTGCAGCATAGCTTTGCTGTGCGCGCTGAATCCAGATGCAGTGCGCGAATGCACACGCGCGCAGTTCAGAAGAAACATAAACAGTTTGGCGCGTCAGTCAGTTCGAAACAGTTCCTGTATCGGTCACGTAGCACATAAGCGCGTCGACACAGGTTTTTCTGTACGAGCTCGACTCATGCGCCGACGCATCCGTGTTGCCGGACCCATGTTCTTGTCCTTTTCGCTGTTTAACTCAAAATAACGTGCTTACCTCCAAGAATCAAACGCTGTCTTCTTGCCCATCTTGCCGCGGTACAAACACAAATAGCTTACACACACAGGTGCGCGCGCGCGCACACACACACACACACACACAGAGGCAAGGAGGAGCAGGGTACAGACGCAAGCAGCCGCATCTGACTAAATGCAGAAAAGCAGGGACTTCACTTTCCTTATCGAGGGAAATTCTTAAAGTAACGGAGTAACGAGTGCTTATTTTGGAAAATAACGGAGTTACTGATTACTGAATTCGCAAAACTAACGCGTTAGATTACTCGTTACTGAAAAAACCTAATAAGAGTACTCTAACGCGTTACTTATAACGTGTTACCCCCAACACTGATTGGAATTACGCCCTTATGTGTGCACACTATATTTAGATGGCCATCATATCGGTGGTAGCGCTACACATACCTAATCCAGACGAATGATTGTTCAAATCCAGCGCCGAGCTGATCAACTGCGTCCTCACCGATGTCTATCCTGTCCGACGTCACCTCAGGTGAGCTGAGTTCGATCAGCTGATGCTCCACTCCAAACACGTAACCTCCAGCCCAGTCTTATCTTGCGCAATCACCACCATCAACCATGCAGAAACACGTATCTTTACTTATGCACAGTTCGTGAAGATGCACAAACAGTTTTTGACTGGTTTTGTAGCGGCCAAGCCAATACTTTAAGCCACTGAGGTGCTGCATCGGGGTAATAGAGTTGACGCGCTTATTGTTACCTTTTTGGGATGAATTAGAGTCCGAGTCGTCAGGGCATGTTGAACGCTTCGTCCATTTATTTTCCTCTTTGCATATCAAATGTCCATCATACATGAACACATCTCCAGACAACACATAAAGCAGACTTGCTTGCTTGTATTTATCTTTTTGCGGTCAAAAACTGTTTTCCCCTTCCGGGTGGAAAACCTACCTATCAAAGAAAAGTTCCCCCTTAAAAAGACATGAACGCTAATTACCCAATCAATGCATTTGCGCTCCTACATATAGGATTAAAGATTAAAATCGTATTTCTTTTAAAGGCCAGCTAAAGATATTTTAAAGCTGCTTCCACTTTTGGACGAATGTGTATAAATGGTTTGGTAAAATATGTACCGTGACTTACAGATGACGCCCAAACATTTGGGTGTGCTGCCATCTAGTGTTGGAAATAATAAATGTTTTTTCCTTCAAAACACAATTCATGTTATAAATAATTGTCAAAAAAATATGGTTGGACGTAGCAAAAATGTTTTTGATAACTTTTGATCCTCTATGTGTGAGGAATTTTTTGGAGTAACTTTGAATGCCATAAGTGTAACGGTTTAGGAGTAGTTTATTCAAATGTAACCCCCAAAAATATGGGAAAATGACATCTTTGATGAGAAATGAATGATTTCCTGTAGGAGGTAGCCCATTGCTTCAAGAGGCTTTTTTGTAGGGCCTATGAAGTTACATGCACTTACCGAGTTTCATAATTCTCAGACAAAGCATGGCTTGGGGCTTACTGATTTAATGCGTTTTTAATGGTTTTCCACAAACCTGATTTTTGCAATGCGACAGCTCAGGCAAATATGCATATTTCATAAAACCTTTGATAACTTTTAAACGTCAATGTCTTAACTGCATGCTGAAAAAATTTGAAAGTAATAGGTTAAAATGCCTAGGACTAGTTCGTTAAAGTTTGAGGCAAAAACGGCCAATATTTTACCCTTTGACCCAAAATAGCAGACTTCCTGTGGGTTTTAGAGCATACCCCCAAGAGACTTTTTTTCATAATTTTAAAAAACCTACCAAGGTAAAAAATTTCAGCTTTCTACGTGTTACGGTTTGGCCCAACTCACTCTAGTTGGCGCTGTTGAGCAGGTTTGCCACGCCCGTTTTCAATTACACTAAAATCATGCGATTTCTCACGGGGGACAATTTTGGGCAAAGTTTGGTGAGTTTTCATGCATGTTTAGGCCTCCAAAAAGCCGTTTCAAAAGTCACAAGAATAAATAATAATAATAATTAAAACCGCAAGCGGTGATGATCGGCCCTCGCAGCCAAGCGCCGCTCTGGCCTAAGGGCCACCGCTAGGGTACGCGCACCTCCCGCCGCCAGCCACCGCAGAAGCTGTCATGCATTTTCCTCACCCGTCTACCATGCAATACACACGTATGCGTTGGGCAGCGCTCCCCCACGACTCACAAAAAATGTGGTGCAGATCGGTCGATGCACCGAGGAGACACAGCCGTTGAATAATAAAAATGCATTTGGCCACCGGGCCGGACTAAATCGTTCGGCGGGCCAGATCCGGCCCGCAGGCCGTACGTTTGACACCCCTGGTTTAAACATTAGTATACCAACTTAATCAAAGGTATCTTACTAGCTGTTAATCCAGGTTCATGTGAAAAGTTAACAAAACCTTTTTAGTTATTTAAAGTTAATTATTTCATGTGTTTAAGGGTTTCGTTTCTTGCATTAAGACAGCTTTTATGAAAGTTTGACAGTTAAATTGGTGGATACACACCCAAAAGTAATAATGTAAAAGTAACACTTTGGCAATTGGAAAATTGCTAAAGTAACACGTTAGCAATATTCCACATGTGTATGTTGTGTACAAACTTTAGTAATTTCTAACAGACCACTTCACTCTCAGAAAGCAGGTCTGCTGGTGGTTCCTAAAGTCTGTAAAACCAGAATGGTAGGCAGATCCTTTAGCTATCATGCTCCTCTCCAGTGGAACCAACTCCCAGTTTTGGTCCGTGACGCAGACACCCTGTCTACTTTTAAGACTAATCCTAAAACTTTCCTTTTTCAATCCATCCATCGTCTTCCACTTATCCGGGGTCAGGTCGCAGGGGCAGCTTCAAGAGGGAGCCCCAGACCTTCCTCTCCCCAGCCACTTGGGCCACTTCCTCCGGGGGAATCCCAAAGCGTTCCCAGGCCAGCATAGTCTCTCCAGCGTGTCCTGGGTCTTCCTCTGGGCCTCCTCCCGGTGGGACGTGCCCAGAACACCTCATCAGGGAGGCGTCCAGGAGGCATCCTGACCAGATGCCCGAGTCACCTCAACTGGCTCCTCTCAATGTGGAGGAGCAGCGGCTCTACTCTGAGTCCTCCCCGGATGACTGAGCTCCTCACCCTATCTCTAAGGGAGAGCCCAGACACACCATGGAGAAAACTCATTTTGGCCGCTTGTATCCGGGATTTCGTTCTTTCGGTCACGACCCAAAGCTCGTGACCATAGATGAGGGTAGGAACGTAGATCGACTGGTAAATCGAGAGCTTGGCCTTTTGGCTCAGCTCTCTCTTCACCACAACGGATCGGTACAGCGCACGCTTCACAGCAGACGTCGCACCAATCCGCCTGTCGATCTCCCGCTCCATCTTCCCCTCATTCGTGAACAAGACCCCAAGATACTTGAACTCCTCCACTAGAAGCTGGCTCTTGGGACTTTCCTTTTTGACAAAGATTATAGTTAGAGTGGTTCATGTTACGCTGAGCTACCTCTATAGTTATGCTGCTATAGGCTTAGGCTGCTGGAGGACATCAGGGTCTATTGTTCTTCAATTTTGCATGACTGTTGTCATTTCAGCTTTTACCTTTTTGTTTTTTCTATTTTTTCTTCATAGTAGGTACACCTGGTCTGGCGTTCTGTTAGCTGTGACATCATTCAGGGAAGACAGATCACCTGCTATTACCATCTAATGTAAAACAGATTACTGGATCAATGTGTGCTTCTGTGCTTTTTTGTCTGTCTTGTTGTGTCTCTTCTCTCTCTTTTGTAACCCCCAGTCGGTCAAGGCAGATTACCGTTCATACTGAGCCCGGTTCGGCTGGAGGTTTTTCCTTCCTGTTAATGGGGAGTTTTTCCTTCTGCTGTCACTTCATGCTTGATCAGTATGAGGGATTGCTGCAAAGCCATGTACAATGCAAACGACTCTCCCTGTGGCTCTACGCTTCTTCAGGAGTCAATGCTGCTTGTTACGACTTTGATGAAATCAACTGGTTCCCTTATATAGGAATTTCTTTTACCAATCTGGATAATCTGACTTAATATGTATAATCTGATTGATTTTGACATTGTAAACTGCCTTTAGATGACATGCAGGCCGGCAGACCCGACATGTATATTAATAATATGTATTATTATTATTAATATTATTATTATTTTATATATCTGCCTCGTTATATTTGCATAATGCATGAAGAAAAATATCAGCAGCGCAAGAGTCTGTTCCGATCATCCAGCCCTTACCACAGGCTACTGCAGCCCATTGGTTATCATCCCTGACAGTCTAAAGGGCTAGGCCAATCATAAAGTAGAAAAACACCTTCACGCTCCATGTGGAACTTTGTGCAGCGGTGTTCACAGTAGTAATGGATAAGAAACGCAAGGGAGGCGCAGAGAAACTGCACGAAAAAAAGAAACGAGTTCTTCAAACGGATGCTGCGAAATGTGTCAAACTGACTGACATGTTCCCAACAGCAGGCCCTTCATCTGCTCCGGTGTCTGGTGTAAAATATGGTGGTGGTGGTTGTAGTCAGTGACGTGCGGTAGAGTTCATAGCTGGTGAGGCACTGACGTCATCAGAGTCAGATTTACAAATATATACACTCTACAGAGTAGACTCGTTGCAAAGTGCTGAAGGAGACTGATTGAGCCAAATAAATTCACCAAGATACATGGAAAAATATTGATTCTTTGATGAAAAAAATTGTCATTTGATTGGTAACAGTTTATGAGTTATGATGGATTTCTGCATTTGTAACACATTCTAAAACTATAACCCACATTATGCACATTTTATCACAAAAACAAAACATGAATAAGTATCGCTGTCTTACCTCTACTTATAATTTAAGTCCCTGTGGCGCTCTTTCTGAACAAAAATATCATCATTTTCCGGTAAAAGTTCTCTTTATCTTCTTCAGTTTTAAAAGTCTCTCAGTCTCAGTGGAGCTCACTGCCAGGGAGGAAAGCCTTCCTTGATCAGTCCTGTTCCAGCTGTATGTTTAGAGTCTTTTTAGTGCTTTACTTGTTTAGCAAAACTCGCTAATAAAACATCAATAACTTGTTTTGACTCTACTATTTGGGGATCACGAGCGGTGCCCCTTGAGCGCCCCCTGCCTAGTGGCCAAGGAACTGCTGGCCTCACCTACAACCAGTTCTTTGCTGTTTATGATCGGCCAGCACCACGAAAACATGTTATCTGCACACAGTTTGATGACCAAAACACAATTCGTAATCCACATATATTAAATTGTGGAAAATCAGTTCATAACTGTTTGAACAATTGAATTTATGATCTAGAGACAGGAAGATGCATTCACAGAATGGAAGTCAGCGCAGTTACCATGGGATTGCGCAATCCCAGGGGAGGCCAAGCTCGCTGCGGCCTCACCGGCTTCGCTATGAAGCGCCACCAAGGATTTACATGAAAAATAGCGAAAAGTCTGCGATTTTAAAGAAAATATGATCAAAAATTAGGAAATTAGATAAATAAAATACTTATTACAAATGACTGAGTAAATCAAAATTTATATTATGTTATTATATATTTTCTTTCTTTCCATGATGACAAGTGAGGCATTTCTCTGGTTCATTTTGTCATTGGCATCCTCTTTTACACAGTGAGTGCACATTAGTCCAATGTTACCCTACAGTATCTGGAAGACTGAATAGATCTGATGAGCAACTTACAATAACTTCTTATAATGATGTAACGTGATAATATGTGTGATTGACCGTGACACCTCTCTTTCTCTCTCTCTCTCTCTGATCTAAGAATAGTTGCTGTGCTGTGGTGGAGTTTACATTTTACAGTGTTAATAAATTAAGATTTTGGAAGTATTTTAAGTGTCCACTCACTAATTTCCATTATCCTGACTTCAAGGTATTGCACAGTTGGTATTGCACAGTTGGTATACACATTCAGTACACAAAAAAAATGTGGTGGGCCAGTCTAATCCAAAATGCCAGGGCCAATTTTTTGTCCCAATCCACCCCTGATGACATGTTTCATGATTTGGCGCTATATAAATAAAAACTGAAATGTATTGAACAAGAGTTTGTCAGTTTTCAAGCAGGATTTGTATATCTGTTCAACTTAAATATACAAGGAAACCAAAGAGTTAAGATCACTTACTTACCAAGAGAAATTCCTTTGGGGTTTATTTGTGGTCTCTTGCTGCCCCCTGCTGGACAAGTATGATCAAATACATATGCTTTACATGTCAACTTGGTATCAAAATTCAGATTTCAATCTAAAATGGCTTACTTCCTGTGATACTTGCAGTATGACATTAATTGTAAATTCTGAGCGTCTTGCTGAGATCTACAACTGTACAAAATTTCATTACTCTACGATGAAGTAAGTGAATACCAAAGGGTCCTTTGAAATTTGCTTGGTGGCGCTATAGAGAAACTAAGTCCTGCTCACTAAAGTTTGTTAAGGATTCCTGTTGGGGGGTGGATAAGGATGCATCCAAATGAGTTTTAAGCAGCTCGGCCCAAAACTGTGGAATTCAGAGCCAAACGTATGACAGCAGCGTTTGAGGTGAATATGCCACGCCGCCACGCCCCCCTGCTCCATCCAATCCAGTTGAGCCTGAAATCCACAACATACCAACATGTGTTCTGTCTGTGGACACAGTTTCATGTTGATTAGCTCAGAGGGGTAACATAGCGACCGCTTACAACAAAACATGACACTTCCTGTTGTCAGGGGGCGTGGCCTAAGCAATGTCATCATTTGACCATTGGATATTATAGGAGACCTGATGGTGATCAATCACTGAACGTTTGATGCCTCTGTGTGTTTCTGTGTAGGAGATATAACAGTTTTATTTTTTGTGGCGAGTAGGTGAACTTTAACCCTTGCTAATGCCCCTTCAACAAGCTCAAAAACTCACCGTTTTGATAACTTTTAATTGGCCATGCCTTATGATCAGACTGCCCGAGTTTCAAGCCGCTCGCTAAAAATCTCTAGGAGGAGATCCATCAAATACCAATGCTATAAACGTCAAAAATGGGGTCAAAATCAGACATTCAATCTAAAATGGCCGACTTCCTGTGATATTTACACTATGACATTAATTGTAAATTCTGAGCGTCTTGGTGAGCTCTACCACTGTACCAAATCTCATGTCTCTACGATGAAGTAAGTGAATAGCAAAGGGTCCTTTGAAAATTGCTAAGTGGCGCCGTTGAGGCATTAGGTCACGCCCACCAAAATTTGTTATGGATTCCTGTTGGGGGGTGGATAAGGATGCATCCAAGTGAGTTTTATGCAGCTCGGCCCAAAAATGTGGAATTCAGAGCCAAACGTATGGCAGCGGCGTTTGAGGTGACTTCACCACGCCGCCACGCTCTCCTGCTCCATCGAATCGACTTGGGGCTGGAATCCACAACACAACAACATGTCTTCTGTCTGTGGACACAGTTTCATGTTGATTAGCTCAGAGGGGTAACATAGCGACCGTTTACAGCAAAACATGACACTTCCTGTTGTCAGGGGGTGTGGCCTAAGTGATGTCATCATTTGACCATTGGATATTATAGGAGACCTGATGATGATTAATCACAGAAAGTTTGGTGCCTCTGTGTGTTTCTGTGTAGGAGATATAACACTTTTATTTTTTGTGGCGAATAGGTGAACTTTGACCCCTGCCAACGCCCCTTCAGCATGCTCAAAAACTCACCGTTTTGATAACTTTTGATTGGCCATGCCTTATGATCAGACTGCCCGAGTTTCAAGCCGATCGCTCGATATCTCTAGGAGGAGTTAGATCTTATACCGATGCTGTAACTGTCAAAATTGAGGTCAAAATCAGACTTTCAATCTAAAATGGCCGACTTCCTGTGATATTTACACTATGACATTAATTGTAAATTCTGAGCGTCTTGGTGAGCTCTACAACTGTACCAAATTTCATTACTCTACGATGAAGTAAGTGAATACCAAAGGGTCCTTTGAAATTTGCTTGGTGGCGCTATAGAGAAACTAAGTCCTGCTCACTAAAGTTTGTTAAGGATTCCTGTTGGGGGGTGGATAAGGATGCATCCAAATGAGTTTTAAGCAGCTCGGCCCAAAACTGTGGAATTCAGAGCCAAACGTATGACAGCAGCGTTTGAGGTGAATATGCCACGCCGCCACGCCCCCCTGCTCCATCCAATCCAGTTGAGCCTGAAATCCACAACATACCAACATGTGTTCTGTCTGTGGACACAGTTTCATGTTGATTAGCTCAGAGGGGTAACATAGCGACCGCTTACAACAAAACATGACACTTCCTGTTGTCAGGGGGCGTGGCCTAAGCAATGTCATCATTTGACCATTGGATATTATAGGAGACCTGATGGTGATCAATCACTGAACGTTTGATGCCTCTGTGTGTTTCTGTGTAGGAGATATAACAGTTTTATTTTTTGTGGCGAGTAGGTGAACTTTAACCCTTGCTAATGCCCCTTCAACAAGCTCAAAAACTCACCGTTTTGATAACTTTTAATTGGCCATGCCTTATGATCAGACTGCCCGAGTTTCAAGCCGCTCGCTAAAAATCTCTAGGAGGAGATCCATCAAATACCAATGCTATAAACGTCAAAAATGGGGTCAAAATCAGACATTCAATCTAAAATGGCCGACTTCCTGTGATATTTACACTATGACATTAATTGTAAATTCTGAGCGTCTTGGTGAGCTCTACCACTGTACCAAATCTCATGTCTCTACGATGAAGTAAGTGAATAGCAAAGGGTCCTTTGAAAATTGCTAAGTGGCGCCGTTGAGGCATTAGGTCACGCCCACCAAAATTTGTTATGGATTCCTGTTGGGGGGTGGATAAGGATGCATCCAAGTGAGTTTTATGCAGCTCGGCCCAAAAATGTGGAATTCAGAGCCAAACGTATGGCAGCGGCGTTTGAGGTGACTTCACCACGCCGCCACGCTCTCCTGCTCCATCGAATCGACTTGGGGCTGGAATCCACAACACAACAACATGTCTTCTGTCTGTGGACACAGTTTCATGTTGATTAGCTCAGAGGGGTAACATAGCGACCGTTTACAGCAAAACATGACACTTCCTGTTGTCAGGGGGTGTGGCCTAAGTGATGTCATCATTTGACCATTGGATATTATAGGAGACCTGATGATGATTAATCACAGAAAGTTTGGTGCCTCTGTGTGTTTCTGTGTAGGAGATATAACACTTTTATTTTTTGTGGCGAATAGGTGAACTTTGACCCCTGCCAACGCCCCTTCAGCATGCTCAAAAACTCACCGTTTTGATAACTTTTGATTGGCCATGCCTTATGATCAGACTGCCCGAGTTTCAAGCCGATCGCTCGATATCTCTAGGAGGAGTTAGATCTTATACCGATGCTGTAACTGTCAAAATTGAGGTCAAAATCAGACTTTCAATCTAAAATGGCCGACTTCCTGTGATATTTACACTATGACATTAATTGTAAATTCTGAGCGTCTTGGTGAGCTCTACAACTGTACCAAATTTCATGTCTCTACGACGAAGTAAGTGAATAGCAAAGGGTCCTTTGAAAATTTCTAGGTGGCGCCGTTGAGGCATTTTTCTTTAGATTTTTGTGACGACCTTAAAATACAAAATTTTTAAACAGTCACCATGCATCTGCCAAGTTTGGTGAGTTTTTGAAAATGAGAAAGCCCCCAAAAAGGCCCCTCTTTAGGGGGGCAGAATAATAATAATAATAATAATAATTAACACTACAGATACAATAGGCCTTCGCAGCGCTTAGCTGCTCGGGCCTAATAATAATAATAATAAAATCTGCAGTTACAATAGGCCTTCGCAGCGCTTAGCTGCTCGGGCCTAATAAAATCTGCAGTTACAATAGGCCTTCGCAGCGCTTAGCTGCTCGGGCCTAATAATAATAAAATCTGCAGTTACAATAGGCCTTCGCAGCGCTTAGCTGCTCGGGCCTAATAATAAAATCTGCAGTTACAATAGGCCTTCGCAGCGCTTAGCTGCTCGGGCCTAATAAAATCTGCAGAAAATCTGCAGTTACAATAGGCCTTCGCAGCGCTTAGCTGCTCGGGCCTAATAATAATAATAAAATATGCAGTTACAATAGGCCTTCGCAGCGCTTAGCTGCTCGGGCCTAATAATAATAATAAAATCTGCAGTTACAATAGGCCTTCGCAGCGCTTAGCTGCTCGGGCCTAATAATAATAATAAAATCTGCAGTTACAATAGGCCTTCGCAGCGCTTAGCTGCTCGGGCCTAATAAGAATAATTAACACTACAGATACAATAGGCCTTCGCAGCGCTTAGCTGCTCGGGCCTAATAATAAGAAGAAACAACACAGAAACAATAGGCCTTCGCAGCGCTTCGCTGCTCGGGCCTAATTAACACTACAGATACAATAGTCCTTCGCAGCGCTTAGCTGCTCGGGCCTAATTACACTAATCCAGCCATGATGAAATGAAGGCTTGGAGTAGGGTTTCCATATTTTTGCCTTGAAAGAATAGGTTTAACCTTTGCTTTGTTCCTTAAATGATAAAAATGACTTAACTGAGGTCCCTTTTTGACTGTCAAGTTTAATATCACCGTCCATTTTAAAATCGAGGGGCTAAACATTCATTGTCAGGGTGTTTAAATCAACAGGATCAACAGTTTTTTGGGTGTTTCAACTGGTATATTTGACAATTCATGATTTGCAAAGACAAAGAGATTTGAGTTTTGATGTTCTCCTCGTCATTACCTTTATGTCTTTCTACAGATTGTCTTTCTCATTCAATTTAGGACTTTCCATATGCCTTATCATCTAGGTCTATACTGAAATACATATAGTAAAGTAATGAAATGTTGATTCTGGATGTAGTGTAGGAATTCCTTCAATATAAACCAAAGAAAATTTTACATTACCTGCCAGAAGCTGGATAAAATCTTTAAAAAAGAGACAACAGTATTTTCACACCTCACGTAGTAGCTCAAGGAAATATTTGAATCTAAATGTTTTAGGCTAAATATTTTAGGCTAAAATGGGTAAACCCTAGTGATGAGCTGGGTCTAAAAGGCCAAACATTGAGAATATACCCACTTCTCCAGGGACCACTACACCACTGCGGACAGCCACAGATCAGCTGCAAGGGGCAGAGAACAGCTAACAATGTCAAGTTACTTTTCTGTAACCAACGCAGTCACGTCCGCATTAGCTACCGCAAACCGCACAGCAGCAGCTGGAGCAAGCTTTACTGCCACTAACGTCGGGAAATCAGACGGTCTTCGAACAACATTTGGATCCAATGCAACACTGCATGCAGAGGTGCTCTGTTGTCTGAACACATCCATCAACAAATACTCTCTCTCTCTCTCTCTCTATGTATATATATATATATATATTAGGGCTGTCAATCGATTAAAAAAATTAATCTAATTAATTACATACTCTGTAATTAATTAATCTAAATTAATCGCATATAATTTTTGCTGTGAAAGTATTTAAAATATTTAAATTCAAATGTTTCAATGAATAATCAGCATTAGATACATTAAAGTGCTGTTTTCAACAGCAGTCAAACTGAACTAAACAGATGCCAATGTCAAACTGAACTCACGTCAACAGGAAACGTCAACTGAAATGATAATAAAAAAGACAACCTGAATTTAACAGACGTCAACATATTCCATATTCCAATCTAATTTTTAGGCTAATTATACATAATTTAGACCTAGTGCTATTTTAACAAACAAGCATTTTATTAGTTGTTATCTCTTATCTGATGTATTTCTGATGTTTGGCACTTTGTTTTACCTCGTGTTAAAGTGCTCTTTAAATAATAATGACATTCATGATGATTATGATCAGAATAAACTTTTGCATAACCTCCCAGAAGCTGGAAAGAAAAGAGACAAAAACATTTTTTACAGCTCACTTAGTAACTCTAATATTTTAGTCTAAATACTTTAGCCTAAATATTTTAGGCCAAAATATGACACTTTTTATTTGTTTTTCTTCAATCCCTCGGTGATGTTTAGTAATTTCTGCCAAAGGCTGCAGCATTTTGATTTAATTCATCTGAATGCAGTATTTGCAAGCCATACTCTGATTGACTGGGAAAAAAAACTGTCTGTGATTGGCTTTATCAGCCGAGCGAGTGCACAGCTGCTGTTGAGTGTGAAACATGTGTGTCACAAATGCAGAAATCCATCATAACTCAAACTGTTACCAATCAAATGACAAATAATTTATTATTTTTTCATCAAAGAATCAATATTTTTTCCATGTCTCTTGGTGAATTTATTTGGCACAATCAATCTCCTTCAGCACTTTGCAATGAGTCTACTCTGTAGAGTGTATATATTTGTAAATCTGACTCTGATCATGTCACTGCCTCACCAGCTATGAATCCTACTGCACGTTACTGCTTTTAGTAGCGTCCTCAGAATTATCCTTTCCAACAAGCCTGCACTACACAGTGTGTCTCCTACCAACCTACTTAAAGGTCATGTTGAACATGTGTAAATGTTTGTGTTTGATCCCCCACCATGTTTCTGTATTTACATCTCGAGTTGACTGTGCATGCCCTGTGTGTTTGTGTGTTTCTGTCAGTGTCACCAATGGGCCCAGCATACCTATTACAGTATTTCTAGTGGTGCTGTGTCACTTTTTATTACTTGTTTATGAAAATTTACTGTGGCACTGGCAACAGTGCTACCAACTACTCCACCATACAGGACTCCCAAAATTATTCATCCATCCATCCATCCATTTTCTGACCCGCTTAATCCCTCATGGGGTCGCGGGGGTTGTTGGTGCCTATCTCCAGCGTTCACTGGGCGAGAGGCGGGGTACACCCTGGACAGGTCGCCAGTCTGTCGCAGGGCAACACATAGACAGACAGGACAAACAACCATTCACGCACACACTCACACCTAAGTACAATTTAGAGAGGTCAATTAACCTAACAGTCATGTTTTTGGACTGTGGGAGGAAGCCGGAGTACATGCACAGTGAGAACATGCACAGTGACATTTAGCCAGTAGGGGCGCTAGGCCTCTGTATCCTGTAGATGAATGATATCAAGCTGAACGCTAAGAGTGAGCGAGACATTGACTCGCTGATCCACACCACCAGGATCTAAAGCAAGGTGAAATGTGGCTGGATGGTGACAAAGAGAAGGAAGGTATTCCCCACAGGGGGGATTGCACTCCCAGAAGAGAGAATAGCAGATGTTGAAGAGAGCTATAAGTACTCAGAATATCACAAGCAAATGTTAACCTCAAAGAGGCCACAAGGAAAGCAGAAACAGCTAAATACCTGCAACGAGTAAGGCAAGTTCAGAGAAGTCAGCTCAATGGCAAGAACAAGGTCCAGGCAGTCAAAAGCTATGCCTTGCCAGTAATCAGATACCCTGCTGGGATAATAAATTGGCCAAAGGAGGTAATCCAGACCACTGATGTCAAGACATGAAAGCTACTCACCATGCATGGTGGAGTCCATCCCAAATCCACAGATATCCACGGTATCCACAGGTTATACACTAAGCGCAAAGGAGGCTGAGGCCTTGTGAGCATCAGAATTACTATTGAAGATGAAACATCCAAGCTCAAAGAATATATGAGGAAGATGGCCCCAAGGGATGAAGCACTCAGTGAATGTCTCAGATAATGGAAGCTAGAAGAGAATGAATCATTGTGGGAGGGAAGACCCTTGCATGGGATGTACCACCGACAGATAGCTGAAGTGGCTGATATGACCAAATCCTACCAATGAATAGAGAGGGCTGGAATGAAGGACAACACTGTAGCACTAATCATGGCAGCACAAGAGCAGACTTTGATCACAAGAGCAATAGAGGCCCAGATCTACCATACCAGGCAAGATCTCAGGTGCGGAAGCCCCGGAAACCATCCAGCATCTCACAGCAGGGTGTAAGATACTATCAGGGAAGGACTACATGGAACACCATAACCCAGTGGCTGGTATAGGGTACAGAAACATTTGTTCAGAATACCAACTGGAGACCTCCAGGTCAAAATTGGTGCCACCTTCCAAGGTGGTGGAGAATAACAGAGCTAAGATCAGTTCCAGATACAAACAGACAAACTGGTAATGGACAATCAACCGGACATTGTTATCATTGATAAGCAGCAGAGGACAGCCGTTGTGATCGATGTGGCCATCCCAAGTGATGGAAACATCAGGAAAAAAGAGCATGAGAAACTAGAGGAATACCAAGGGTGGGTACTCTGGCCCGTGGTCATCAGAGCACTCGGGGCAGTAACTCCAACTCTGGAAAAGTGGCTCCAACAGATACCTGGAGAAACATCAAACATCTCAGTCCAGAAGAGCGTAATCTTAGGAACAGCTAAGATCCCAAGAAGAACCCTCAAGCTCCCAGGCCTCTGGTAGAGGACCCGAGCTTCAGAAATGGAGAGCCACCCACCCTGCTCAGGAGTATGAGGGGTGCAGTTTATATATGATGAATGGTAAATGGCTTGTACTTGTATAGCGCTTTAACTAGTCTAAAAACCCCAAAGCGCTTTACACTACAATCAGTCATTCACCCATTCACACACACATATTCACACCCTTACGGTGGTGAGCAATGTTAGTAGTCACAGCTGCCCTGGGGCTGACTGACAGAGGCAAGGCTGCCATACATTGGCGCCACAGGGTCTTCTGACCACCGGCAGCAGGCAATTCGGGTAAAGTGTCGTCCACAAGGACACAACAACTGAAACAGTCGGAGTGGAGTGTTGAACCAGCAAGCCACCAATGACAAACTCCATAACTCCTCCGCCACTGTCGCCCCCACAATATATATATATATATATATATATATATATATATATATATAGATATATATATATATATATATATATATAGATATATATATATATATATATATATATATAGTGTACAATATGTCTAGTATGCACCATGGGGCTGAAATGTCTGTAAAACAGCGTAGAAGCACAGCTGGCAGATAAATACTGTCTGTTTTAAAACTAAACCTGTTGGACGGGACGTTTGCAATTGATTTGCCCGTCCTATTTTAAATAAGTTCCAAGGTCCCTGCTTTTGTCTGTTCAGATCTGGTTTTGTTTCAAGGGCGTTTCTGTGTTTGTGGTCGTGATTCATCTATACATGCTGGCTTCTTGATTTGCTCCTGAGCTCACTGAAGGAATCGAAAGCAGATAGTGGTGAATAAAAAGGAGAGAAGGCAATTCATTCTTGCAATCACCATAGTGATGGATACTTTTGAAGTATGCAAGCAGTTTGCTCTGAAATAAAAAAGCCAGATAACTAAAGGCCCTTGGGCAGAGATGAAGGACGAGATGTTAATTAAGTCAACATTGTGACTGCAGTCACACAGCCATGTGATGAGGGTGCTGATGCTCCAAACCCTGCTTTATAGAAGCAGTAAAGCCTATTGTGTGGAATCCTTTGCATCCAGAACTGGGGCCAGAACAACTCCATAGGTGGAGATCTCTGTGCCTCAGCCACACTATTTAAGTAGCAAGGTGGTAATCAACACAATAATAAATAGCAGGGAAGTGCAGATCATGATTCTTTTTGTCCGCAATATAAATATGAGTCATTTAAAAATAGGCATTGGCCTGTACTGATTTAAAGTCTAATACTTTAGTATAGGTAATAAAATAAGTTTTATATATTCACTTAAAATATTGTAGCATCATAGTCAGGTTAAAATAACACTACCTTAAGCCTTAAGTTTAAGTTAGTTATGCCTAATACAACAGTATTAGGCTTAAATAACTTAACATGGATGTTTTTAATTCTGCAGCTGTCCTATCCATGCTTTCTGACAGTGATCTCCTTTTGTCCCAAGTGGAGTTTCTGCAATAGAGCGACACTGAATACCAGACTAAATAATAAACTTCTAAAATGTTTTGACAACACTTGACCTGAAACATGGCTTGCTTTTTTCTAAACATATATCTGACCCAACACATACAACTGCAGTCTTCAAAAATAAAAATCACACCTTGCTCCTGCTTAAAGTGTTTACATTTCCGACAAATTATTTTAGTGGGAGACAAATGTTTACCTTTTTGCTTTCTGATTTTAGGACTCGTTAATTTGGCAGTTCCAGTTAATTGTTTGCAGATAAAACGTTTCTTCAGCTTAATAAACTTAGCCCTTTGCTTTGAACATCTTAAAATTTATTTTAAAGATGACGGGTGTTTCAGCTACTATCTGTGTGCCACCCTTTGTGAACGTCCCCAACACCACTACACGCCCCACCACAGGCCTCACAGACAAATGAAAGACCCTGGAATATTACTATAAACAAACGCAACAAGACACAAATATTAATACCGTGCAAGTTAAAAGTATAAAATACAAATACAAAAAATGTAGACTTAAATAAAACAAAAAAAATTTGATTAAAAATAAGCCATTTTTAAATTGTACCAATACAAAAATATTTGTGGAAATATGTGTAAAATGGCTCTTTGATGAGGACATAAATATCATTGCACAACTGGTGGAAGGTCTGAACTTCCTACAACCGTTTACAGTATTTGACATTTTGGAAAAAGATGAATTGCACAACTGTGATTTCAAGGGCAGCGCCTGTGTACTCCATGTAAATGGGGTCTCAGGCAGTTTGCAGGAATGCGCCTAACGGCTGCGCTGATAGCGCCGGCCGACTGGCTGCGTTTCCTTGGCAACGCAAGGCCTCAGTCAATCGTTCCCCCAAAATGTTTGTAAAGTGTATGTGATGGACGGTTGTACTGAAACTGAATTTTCGATTGCAACGCAAATTGCAGTTGACAAATAAAATTGATTGATTGATTGATTTAAAGTCTTATCTGTCATTAAATAAGTGACTACTAACTAGTGCTGTCTGCCAAACCTATGGCAAAAGATTTCCTGAATCCCATTGACTCTTTTAATCTTGTGCAGTTTGTTTCTGGTGCTACACATAAAGTTGGGCACACACTTGATCTTGTTCTGACACACGATCTACCAGTTCTTGGCTAGACCATTTGCGACCCAGTATTCTCGGATCATATGCCAGTTGTGTTTTAAGAATCACTTGTTTTAAATTATGTTTTTAAACCTACTGCTGCAACTAAGCATTGTCGTGTCATTAACCCTTCCACTGCTACTCAGTTCTCCGCTGTTTTTAACATCTGTTTTAATTTGGATGCCATGGGCCATGGCACAGAGGAGCTCAGCTCTTGGTTTCACACCACCTGCCAGACAGCTATTGAAACTGTAGCTCCTCTGAAGACTAGATTAATAAAAACTAAATTTGAGCCCTGGATTAATGACTTTACTCGTGCTGCAAGACCGAAATGTCGCAGAGCTGAACGTAAATTGAAAAAGGGAACTGGCAGCAATATCAGAAGACTGTGAAGGGGTCTAAGAGAAAACACTTTTCAGACATTATTGTATTGAACTGTCACAAACCTCGGGTTCTTTTTAAAACTATAGATTTTATGTTAAGACCCCAGATGCCTTGCATTGAGGTCACTTCCACTCAAGCTCTGATCACGGCCCCTGATCATGATCCATCAGTCCCCTTCCTATGCCCTACTGTTTTTCACAGCTTTGAGCCAGTGTCTCTGTCTATTGGCCATCTAAAGCCCTCAGGTTCTCCTAATGACTGCTTTCCTGCTAGACTTTTTAAGGAGCTGATGCCAGCAGTTTAGTTAGGGTTCCAAGCCCGCAGTGCAGAAAGAACGGGCTATGCAACGCATAGCCGTTCGTCTGCACTGCAGTGCAGAGAACCCTATTGTTTTTCATGTGTTTTTAAATTATTTATTATTATTACGGGTAATTATTATTCTCCGCTAAAACGCGTTGGGCAGCCCATGCGGATTTGTAACGAACCTATTGAATCAGGTATCCAAGTACAGAATGTGCACCGCTACTCAAACCCAGAAATTCAGACCCCTCAACAACTAGGGGGCGCTATAACAAAGGACAATGCGTTTTGGCCTATAACCACCAAACTAATGGTCCCACACTCAAAAACTTCACATCACTTTGTTTATTGGATGATTCTGCAAAATAAAGGGAATTGGCACACCCTTCGTTTCCCAGCTAGTTTTCGCGCTACATGGCTACAAAGGTTAAACCTTTCTTGTTAAACTCCTCCTACATTTTTTATGCAATCCACGCAAAACTCCATATATAACCGTGGACAAATAAAAAAAGTTAACGCGGCGGATTTTTTAATTTTGACTTTTTCGAAAAGTAACGCTAAAATAAGTGATTGTTAGCTAGCTAGCTCTAAATGTAATTGCTGATTATTCTAAAACCATAACAGATTTTAACATGTCCTTCATAACCCATAGTCCAAATAAGATTTTGCACATGTGACCCGCGTTTGAGGATCTTCCATCACTAGGGGGCGCTGTGATGTCAAGAAGTTTGAATGTTCTACCTGTGCAAGCATGGGTTCACTCCGGGTACGCCGGCTTCCTCCCACAGTTCAAAAACATGACTGTTAGTTTAAGGTGTGAGTGTGTGCAAGAATGGTTGTTTGTCCTGTCTGTCTCTGTGTTGCCCTGTGACAGATTGCCGACCTGTCCAGGGTGTAACCCGCCTCTCGCTCAGTGAACGCTGTATATATATATATATATATATATATATATATATATATATATATATATATATATATATATATACACAGAAAGCTATATACACGGTAGACTGTGCGTTAATGTAAAGCAGAAGGTCTGGAGATGCTACGCTGGTGTAGCTTGTAGGACCTGAACAGGGGAGAGAGGCAGAGTCAAGTGTCACGGGGCCTCTGGGCCGTATTGATAAGGCTGGTAGCGGATGGGAAAAAACTGTTTTTGTGTCGTGAGGTTTTGGTCCTGATGGACCGCTGCCTCCTGCCAGAGGGAAGTATCTGAAATATTTTGTGACTGTGGTGCGAGGGATCGGCCACAATCTTCCCTGCACGCCTCAGAGTCCTGGAGGTGTACAGGTCCTGGAGAGATGGAAAATTGCAGCCAATCACCTTCTCTGCAGACCGGATGACACGCTGCAGTCTGCTCTTGTCTTTGGCGGTGGCACCAACGTACCAGATGGTAATGGAGGAGGTGGTTTAGACACACCTTCTCCTTCAAAGAGTTTTCTTAATTTTCATTACTATGACAATTGTAGATTCACACTAAAGGCATCAAAACTATGAATTAACACACGTGGAATTATATACTTAACAAAAAAGTGTAAAACAACTGAAAATATGTCTTATATTCTAGGTTCTTCAAAGTAGCCACCTTTTGCTTTGATTACTGCTTCGCACACTCTTGGCATTCTCTTAATGAGCTTCAAGAGATAGTCACCTGAAATGGTTTTCCCTTCACAGGTGTCCCCTGTCAGGTTTACTAAGTGGGATGCCTTGCCTCTTAAATGGGGTTGGGACCATCAGTTGTGTTGTGCAGAAGTCAAGTGGATACACAGGTGATAGTCCTACTGAATAAACTGTTAGAGTTTGTATTATGGCAAGAAAAAAGCAGCTAAGTAAAGAAAAACGAGTGGCCATAATTACTTTAAGAACTGAAGGTCATTCAGTCCGAAAAATTGGGAAAACTTTGAAAGTGTACCCAAGTGCAGTCGCAAAAACCATCAAGCGCTACAAAGAAACTGGCTCACACGAGGACCGCCCCAGGAAAGGAAGACCAAGAGTCACCTCTGCTGCGGAGGATAAATTCATCCGAGTCACCAGCCTCGGAAATCGCAGGTTGACAGCAGCTCAGATTAGAGACCAGGTCAATGCCACACAGAGTTCTAGCAGCAGACACATCTCTAGAACAACTGTTAGGAGACTGTGTAAATCAGGCCTTCATGGTAAAACAGCTGCTAGGAAACCACTGCTAAGGACAGGCAACAAGTAGAAGAGAATTGCTTGGGCTAAAGAACACAAGGAATGGACATTAGACCAGTGGAAATCTGTGCTTTGGTCTGATGAGTCCAAAGTTGAGATCTTTGGTTCCAACCATCCTGTCTTTGTGCGACGCAGAAAAGGTTTAAGGATGGACTCTATTCAATTCAATTCAATTTTATTTATATAGCGCCAATTCATGAAACATGTCATCTCGAGGCACTTTACAAAGTCAAATCAATCATATTATACAGATTGGTCAAAGATTTCCTATATAAGGGAACCAGTTGATTGCTTCCAAGTCCCGACAAGCAGCATTCACTCCTGGAGAAGTATAGAGCTACAGGGAGAGTCGTCTGCATTGTCCATGGCTTTGCAGCAATCCCTCATACTGAGCAAGCATGAAGCGACAGTGGGAAGAAAAACCACCCATTAGCGGGAAGGAAAAACCTCCAGCAGAACCGGGCTCAGTATGAACGGTCATCTGCCTCGACCGACTGGGGGTTACAGAAGACAGAGCAGAGACAACAAGACAGACAAAAAAGCACAGAAGCACACATTGATCCAGTAATCTGTTCTACATTAGATGGTAATAGCGGGTGATCTGTCTTCTCTGGATGATGTCACAGTTAACAGAACGTCAGATCAGGTGTACCTACTATGAAGAAAAAAGAGAGAGAGCAAAAAGTTAAAAGCTGAAATGACAACAGTCATTTCAATGTAATGCAATGCAAAACTGCATTGCATCTACTTTTTTTAGACAAATGCAAGAAAGTAAAAAATATTATGACATGCTTAATTGGAAGGGAGTGGGGAGCAGATAGATGGTGCTGCTGCAGAAGGTCGTGAGGATGGGCGGGAGCAGGTGGGCTCTCCTCATCCTCTGCAGTAAGTGCAACCGCTTCTGTCCCCTCTTCGCCAGTGACATGTTGTTCACAGACCAGCTGAGGTTGTGTGTTATGTGCACCCCGAGGAATTTATTGCTGCTGACCACCTCCACAGCTGAGCTGTTAATGAGAAGTGGAGCGTGGTGAGGCCGGTCCTTCCTGAAGTCCACGATGATCTCCGTCGTTTTCTCCACGTTCAGGATCAGTCCCGGTCCTGGTCGTTGTCGTCTCCAATCAGGCCCACCACCGTTGTGTCGTCTGAAAACTTCACGATGCGATTGGTGGTGAATCTGGGGACGCAGTCGTGTGTCATCAGGGTGAACAGCAGGGGGCTCAAGACACAGCCTTGAGGGGAGCCCGTGCTGAGGGTGATGACATCAGAGGTGTTCTGTCTGACCCGGACCAAATGAGGTCAGGAGGTGAGGAAGTCTAGCAGGCAGTTGCGAAGGGGTGTGCTGAAGCCCAGATGTTTCAGTTTTTCCGGCAGATGCTGTAAAATAATGGTGTTGAACGCTGAACTGAAGTCCAGGAACATGCTCAAGGGGGCGGGGCGTGGGTGGGCTTGGAACCCGTTAATAACTGCTTGCAGTTCTAGTCTTTTTTTGTTTTGCCAATTGTCAACAGTAGTCTGTCTTCAGGAGTGGTTCCAGGACATTTTAAAGAAGCTGTGGTCTAGCCCCTGCTTAAAAGAAATTGGATGGATTAAGCAGTCCTTAGTAATTTTAGACCAATTTCAAAACTGCCCTTTATCTCTAAACATCTGGAGAAGATTGTGTACATGCAGTAAACAGCCTTTCTTTTAATGAATAATGTTTTTGAAATTTTCCAGTCCGGTTTTAAGTCTTTGCGCAGCACAGAGTCTGCACTTCCAAAAGTTTTAACAATATGTTTTTTTAGAGACAGTGTTGTTCTTTTCCTTTTAGACTTAGCCTTTGACACCGTGGCTCACAAAATGTTGGTGAAGATTCTCAGTCACCCAGGCATAGACGCGGGAAGGAGGGTGCTGCGGGGGCTGCAGCCTCCCTCGTCATAGCATCAGCCCCCCATGGTGGGGGGCTGTGGAGTTTTTTTTTGCAAAAAAGAACATACAGGAACAATATAGAACAATAATAATTACAAACAGATACAATATCAAAGGGCTTTACAGGGGATGTGGAGTAACATAATAGACCAGTTCACGCGTGACGTGACGTCAGCGCTACATCCGGGTCCCGCGGGTAGGCAAAAAACAGTACTGTTCTCGTCTACTACATGACAAAACGGGTGATTTAGAGCGTACCTTTAGCAGGGCAGTCAAAAGTAGCCGGTCAACAGCGGCAAATCGCCGTCTATAGCAGCTCCTGCCGCCGCCTACTTTTCCCCGATTATACATCCCAAGAATCACCTTAGCATCTGTCTCCACTGAGAGCAACATTAACGAGTGATTGGGTTCCTTGTTCCAACCGAGATGCTACTTTTCCGATCAAAACACAGACCGGTGTTATGCCGAAAAGTGCAATAAAACCGTGAGAGCCGACGTGAGTTTTGAAACTGCAAAGCTTTGTCTTAAGCGGAAGATAAAACGTGCACAGCACACAGCACCGCGTTCATAGACCAGTGTGATGCATTCACGAGCGTCAGAAAGCTATGGTGCATTCAGGAGCATGGGACATTTCATACTTACAAGGAAAGAGGCATAAAACGGAATAGAACTTAACTCATACAGTAATGTATTTATCCAGAAACAGTGTGGGCTTTCTTACAATACTGAATGCTCTATAATTGTATTTCTGATATTTTTTGATTATGCACATCTGTTAGCTTTTTATTCTGAAAAATCTATAATATTACATATAATATAATATAATATAATATAATATAATATTACAGCAGCAAATTATCGAAGTTTTTCAAGGGATGCATTTTGTGTTCGTCTCTAGAATCCTCGTAGATGATATGATATCGTGTGTGTGATGAGTGCAAGTGAAATTAAACTGAGATAAGAGATTTCGAAAGAGCAATATGACTGAAATAAATTCAACATGTAAATTCAATTTCAAATTCCAACCCTGTATTTTTATCATAAAAATTCGACTTGGTTCGTGAAGAAATGTTACGATCGTTTTTAGAACAGAACTGTGAATAATAATATTAAGATGAATAGACCTCACCTAATCTGATCTGTTTTATGTGGTGCTAGTAATTCAAATTAAACTAATTTTATGCAAATGGAGATTACCTTACCTTGTTAAAACATGATGATAACATCATGTGAAAAAATAATGTTTTAAGAATAATAATTAAAAAAAAGGTTGTTTTTGAATAATTGATCATTCACTTCTTTTTTTTGCCTTTTATTCAATTTAAAACATGCACTCTGACTCTATTCTTTAAATAATCACCTGTCTTGAAAGCTTCCAAAATACATCAGGGAGACTATTTTTCAAAATTCTCCCCTCCGGGGCTCGGGCACTGGCATGAGTGCACCCTCCTACCTGATAGTGTGTGGCCTGCTACTGTAAAAAAGTTTGACTGCCCTGTTAAGTTAGTTTATTTTTGGAATCTAAACAATGCCTATGACTTGTTGTGCTCCCGGTTGCACAGAGAGGCATTCCAAATCGTCGGACGTACGTTTCTGTCGTTTACCGAAGAACAGAAATGGCCGTAAGAGAAAGAAAGAAATGGATATTTTCAATGAAAAGAGCGCACTGTGGGAGCCATCATACCACGACAGAATTTGCAGTCTACACTTCATCTCCGGTAAATACAACTTAATTCTGCACTAGTCATTGTTCTACTACTTAAATAGCAGCGGAGGGGAGGTGGCGATCGCTAGTCGGGGCCGGAGAAGCGGAGTTGATGCGCTGCAGCAGCAGCACGCCGCATCATTTTAGTTTTCTTCGTGCAATCAGTGTGCAATAATGTTCACCAGACAGCGGCTGCATTACGCCCCTGTTCACGCGCAGGTGACCCTAACGTCAACCGTCAGCCACAGCCCTCAACATAATGACGTCACGTGTTTTCCAACCGAGCCATCAGCCCCCCTCGCTTGAAACAGCTTCCAGTGCGCCTGCACCCAGGTCATGATCAATCCAAAAAAAGGTTAAAAAATGAAACAACTGGACTTCTATTCTGAAGCCGGATGTATGGAGGTGTGGATTGGGTGAAACTTGGAAGGTTTGATTCCTGCCAAGTTTGACCCCAGTCCACAGCTCCATACAAGTGAACACAATATTTATCCTGTGAGCCAGGCAAATCATGACCCTAATGACTCTCCATTGTGAGGGGTGATTAATTCCAGATGAATTTACATGCAAATCTAAGCTCTAATAAGGCCTCGCCAGCAGGTCTATAAAGCTTGGAACTCCACACTACTCCAGATATTTTGAATTGAGAAAGCTTCCTGGATGGGAAGCAAAATGTCTTCAGCTTCAGAATAGAAGTCCAGTTGTTTTATTTTTTTTTACCTTTTTTTGGAGTGGATCACAAAATTCTTTTATCTTTCAGAGCACTGAAATACAGTCTATTGTTGTATAACAAGACCATTCGCAGAGTTAGAGCAGCATATTTTTCATCATTAATTGAGGAGAATAAGAATAATCCTAGATTTCTCTTCAATACAGTTGCCAAACTTACCCAGAGCCACAGCTCTGTTGATCCAGCCATCCCCTTAGCTCTTAGCAGTAATGATTTTATGGGATTCTTCATAAATAAAATTGATTCCATTAAAAATAAAATAATTGGCATCCTCCCAAACATGATTACCTCATCCCCAGTAAGTAAGGCAGCATTGGAGGAATCCTTAGAACCTGCGCAGTGTCTGAACTGTTTAAAAGCAGTAGAGCTTTCTGAGCTATCTAAAATTTTAGCTTCATCTAAACCTTCTACCTGTATGTTAGACCCAATCCCAACCAAGTTGTTTAAGGAGGTATTCCCTCTGATCAGTGGTCCTATTTTAGACATGATTAATCTATCCTTAGTAAATGGATATGTACCACAGGCTTTTAAAGTAGCTGTTATTAAACCTTTACTTAAGAAACCTTCTCTTGATCAAGATGAGCTAGTAAACTACAGACCTATATCTAATCTTCTTTTCTTATCTAAAATTCTTGAGAAAGTAGTTGCTAATTAACTTTGTGAACATTTACAAAGTAATGACCTACTTGAGGAGTTTCAGTCAGGCTTTAGAGCTCATCATAGCACTGAAACAGCTCTGGTGAAGGTCACCAATGATATTCTCATGGCCTCAGATAATGGACTTGTGTCTATACTTGTCCTGTTAGATCTCAGTGCTGCATTTGACACAGTTGATCACAATTTTCTCCTACAAAGACTTGAGCATACTGTAGGGATTAAGGGAAAAGCATTAGGCTGGTTTAAATCTTATCTGTCAGACAGATTCCAGTTTGTTCATGTTAATAATAAATCTTCTTCAAACTCTAGGGTCACCTGTGGAGTACCACAGGGTTCAGTCCTTGGACCAATTCTATTTACTATATATATGCTTCCGGTTGGCAAAATTATCAGACAGCATGGGATTAATTTCCACTGTTATGCTGATGACACTCAGCTATATTTATCCATAAATCCTGATGAATCCAATCAGTTACTTCGACTGCAGTCATGTCTTGATGACATCAAAAGCTGGATGACTTTAAATTTCCTGCATTTAAATTCTGACAAGACAGAAGTTGTAATCTTTGGGCCAGAGTCCTCAAAAAATAAACTTCTTAATCAATCACTTAATCTGGATGGCATTAACTTGGCCTCTGGTAATAAAGTTAAAAATCTTGGTGTTGTTTTCGACCAAGACATGTCATTTAAATCCCATATTAAACAGGTTTCCAGAGTTTCCTTTTTTCACCTCCGGAATATCGCCAAAATTAGAAACATTCTGTCCAGGGGTGATGCTGAAAAACTAGTCCATGCATTTGTTACTTCAAGGCTGGACTATTGTAATTCTTT
Source organism: Fundulus diaphanus (assembly GCA_037039145.1). Classification (NCBI taxonomy): domain Eukaryota; kingdom Metazoa; phylum Chordata; class Actinopteri; order Cyprinodontiformes; family Fundulidae; genus Fundulus; species Fundulus diaphanus. The sequence goes on along the minus strand of CM073130.1, from coordinate 4,548,973 downwards.
ACTATCAGGAAGTCCACAAAATGCAGTTCGAAGTCTTCAGCTGATCCAATATGCTGCGGCAAGAGTTCTGATGAAAATCAACAAGAGGGATCATATTTCTCCAATTTTAGCTTCCCTTCATTGGCTTCCTGTTAAATCAAGAATAGAATTTAAAATTCTTCTTCTAACGTATAAAGCCCTTAATAACCAAGCTCCATCATATATCAGAGCTCTGATTACCCCGTATGTTCCTAACAGAGCACTTCGCTCTCAGACTGCAGGTCTGCTGGTGGTTCCTAGAGTCTCTAAAAGTAGAATGGGAGGCAGATCCTTTAGCTATCAGGCTCCTCTCCTGTGGAACCAACTCCCAGTTTTGGTCCGTGAGGCAGACACCCTATCTATTTTTAAGACTAATCTTAAAACTTTCCTTTTTGACAAAGCTTATAGTTAGAGTGGCTCATGTTACCCTGAGCTATCTCTATAGTTGTGCTGTGATAGGCCTAGGCTGCTGGAGGACATCAGGGTCTAATTTTCTCACTCTACTGATTTCTACTGTTCTTCATTCTACGGTTCTCCAGTTTTGCATTGTATTACATTGAAATGACTGTCGTCATTTCAGCTTTTAACTTTTTGCTCTCTCTCTTTTTCTTCATAGTAGGTACACCTGGTCTGGCGTTCTGTTAACTTTGACATCATCCAGAGAAGACGGCTCACCCGTTACTACCATCTAATGTAGAACAGATTACTAGATCAATGTGTGCTTCTGTGCTTTTTTGTCTCTCTTGTTGTGTCTCTGCTCTGTCTTCTGTAACCCCAGTCGGTCGAGGCAGATGACCGTTCATACTGAGCCCGGTTCTGCCGGAGGTTTTTTTTTCCCGTTAATGGGTGGTTTTTCTTCCCACTGTCGCTTCATGCTTGCTCACTATGAGGGATTGCAGCAAAGCCATGTACAATGCAGACGACTCTCCCTGTGGCTCTACGGTTCCCCAGGAGTGAATGCTGCTTGTCGGGACTTTGATGCAATCAACTGGTTTCCTTATATAGGACATTTTGACCAATCTGTATAATCTGACCCAATCTGTATAATATGATTGAACTTGATTTTGTAAAGTGCCTTGAGATGACATGTTTCATGATTTGGCGCTATATAAATAAAATTGAATTGAATTGAATTGAAGCACTGGGTGGGCATCCAAGGAACACCACTGGTGTGGTTCAGCTCCTACCTGAGTGATCGAATGTTTTGTGTCAGTCTGGGAAATTTTGTGTCCTCCACTGCATCTCTTTTATATTGAGTTGCTCAGGGTTCAGTTTTACGCCCCCTTTCTTTTTATGCTCTAGCCGCTCCCACTTGGATCCATCCTTCAGAATCATGGCGTCTCCTTTTTATTTGTATGCAGATGATAGACTGATCTATGTGCCATTGAGACAAAACACAAACTGTCAGATCTCTTCTGAAATGTCTGGATGACGTGAAAGTGTGGATGGATTTAAACTTTTTAAGTTTTAATGAAACTTTAATGAGGTGGTGGTTTTTGGTGGCACATAAGATTCTGCCTTTAGACTTGGACTATCTTGGTGAGTTTATAAAGCCGACAGCCACAAACCTGTGTTTTAAAATGGTTAATTGCTTTACCTTCAACTCCCAAATAAAAGCTCTTGTCAAATCCAGGTTTTTTCAGCTTTGGCAGTTGGCCAAAATAAAGTCCATGCTGAGCAAAGCACACTTTGATACAGTAATGTAAGCCTTTGTGACTACTCGGCTGGATTACTGTAATGCGCTTTATTTTGGTGGTCTGCGGATGGTGCATAATACTGTTGCATGATCTTTAACTAAGACACGTAATTTTTGGCGCAGTGGGTAGCACTGCTGCCTTGCAGCAAGAAGGTCCTGTGTTTGAGTCCACCCTGAGTCTTTCTGCATGGAGTTTGCATGTTCTCCCTGTGCATGCGTGGGTTCTCTCCGGGTATTCCGGCTTCCTCCCACAGTCCCACAGACTGTTAGGTTAACTGGCCTCTCTAAATTCTCCTTAAGTCTTTGAGTGTGTGCGTGAATGGTTGTTTGTCTTTTTTATCTCGGTGTTGTCCTGTGATAGACTGGCGACCTGTCCAGGGTGTACCCCGCCTCTCACCCATTGACAGCAGGAGATAGGCACCAGCACCCTTCGCGACCCCAGCAGGCGTAAGCGTGTCGGAAAATAGATGGATGGATTTTAAAATATTTACATCATTATGTACCGCCTCGTTTTCTCAGGTCAGCTGACCTTTTACGCTAATCGGTGCCAAGAACCAGGCGTAAGCTCAGAGGAGATTGTGCTTTCTTTGTAGCCAGTCCCAAACTCTGGAAGGATTTGCCACTTCTTTTCTGAAGCCATATAGTCATTTATCTCACTGTAATCAGACACATCCCATCTCACCTTCACACACACACACACACACACACACACACACACACACACACACACACACACACACACACACACACACACACACACATACATACACACACAAAATCCATCTTGAGAGAAACAAGCCACTATATCCATGAAAGCAAGCCCAAAAGAAGCCCAGAATATTTATTTTAACAGAATAAAAGCAAGTAGGAATAAAATGTAGAAACAAAATAGAACATTAAAAACAGTTGGACTAAAAAAGTTGAACTTATGATGTTTCAGTAGAACAGTTTAAGTAGAACAGTCAAAGGCAATCCTAAACAAATGTGTTTTTAATCTTGATTTAAAAGAACTCCGGCTTTCCGCACTTTTACAGTTTTCTGGAAGTTTGTTCCAGATAAGTGGAGCATAGGAACTAAATGCTGCTTCTCTGTGTTTAGTTTGTGTTCTAGGTATGCAGAGTAGGCTGGAGCCAGAAGACCTTAGTGGTCTGGAGGGTTGATACGCTGATAACAAGTCTGTGATGTATTTAGGTGCTAAGCCATTCAGGGATTTATAGACTAAGAAGTATTTTAAAGTCTATTCTCTGAGATACAGGGAGCCAGTGTAAGGACTTTAGAACTGGGGTGATGTGCTCTACTTTCTTAGTCTTAGTGAGGACGCAGGCAGCAGAGTTCTGGATCAGCTGCAGCTGTCTGATCCACTTTTTAGGCATGCCTGTGAAAACACCGTTGCAGTAATCAATTCGACTAAAAATTAATGCATGGATTAGTTTTTCCAGATCCTTCTGAGACATTAGTCCTTTAATCCTGGAAATGTTCTTCAGGTGATAGAAAGCCGACCTTGTAATTGTCTTTAGATGCTTTTGGAGGTTCAGGTCTGAGTCCATCACTACACCCAGGTTTCGGGCCTGATCAGTGGTTTCTAGCTGAAGCGACTGAAGCTGTGTGCTAACTTTTGATCTCTCCTCTATTGGTCCAAATATTATTACTTCTGTTTTGTTTTTATTCAATTGAAGAAAATTTTGGCACATCCAGGCATTGATTTCTTCTAGGCATTTACTCAGTGCCTGAACTGGTTCATAGTCACCTGGTGACATGGTGATGTAGAGCTGTGTGTCGTCTGCATAGTTATGGTAGCTGATGTTGTTGTTTTTTATTATTTGAGCAAGAGGGAGCATGTATATATTGAAGAGGAGGGGACCCAGAATGGACCCTTGGGGAACCCCACATGTGATTTTTGTCATCTTTGATGTAAAGTTACCTACTGATACAAAAGATTCCCTGTTCTTTAAGTAGGATTTAAACCAGTTGAGAGCTGTACCAGAGAGGCCGACCCAGTTCTCCAGGTGTTCTAACAGAATGGAGTGATCGACAGTATCGAATGCTGCACTGAGGTCCAACAGAACCAGCACGGTAGTTCTTCCACAGTCTGTATTTATATGGATGTCATTAAACACCTTGATAAGGGTGGTCTCGGTACTGTGGTGAGCACGGAAGCCAGACTGGAAAACGTCAAAGCGGCTAGTCGTTGTTAAGAAGGTGTTTAATTGTTGAAACACAGCTTTTTCAATAATCTTACTGATGAAGGGGACGTTTGAGATGGGCCTGTAGTTATGGAGTAGAAGTTTGTCTAAATTGTTCTTTTTCAACAGTGGTTTGATAATTGCTGTTTTTAGGGACTGGGGGAAAACACCTGACAGAAGGGACGTGTTTATTATCTGAGTCAACTCAGACGCTATGAGAAGCAAAACTTTCTTAAAGAAAGCTGTGGGGAGAACATCAAGGCAGCAGGAGGAGGAGCTGCTGAATGATCTCCTCTAAGCTTTTGTGGTTTATTTGGCTGAACTGGGACATTTTGTCAGGGTAAGTTCCAGCTGAATACAGCTTTGGTTCTAGTGTTGATATGGAAGTACAAACTGATCCTCTAATTTTTAGCATTTTCTCAGTAAAGAAGTTAGCAAATTCATTGCAGGCCCTGGTGGAGTGGAGTTCGGAAGTTACGGACACAGGAGGATTTGTTAACCTGTCGACTGTGGCAAATAAGACACAAGCATTATTAATGTTTTTCTTGATGATCTCAGAGAAGAAAGATTCTCTTGCATTTTTCAATTGTAAGTTATATCTGTAAAGTCTCTCTTTATAGATGTCATAGTGAACCTGAAGTCTGTTCTTTCTCCACCTGCGTTCAGCTTTTCAACACTCCCTTTTTTCACCTCTAACTGCTGGAGCATTTCTAGAAGGAGATTTTTTCTTCCCGGAAAGAACTTTCACTTTAACTGGAGCAATGCAGTCAATGATGTCTGAGACTTTAGAATGAAAGTTATCTACTAGCTCATCTACTGAGTTGCAGCCCAAGGTTGAAGTATCAGAGTAAGCTTGACTAAAAGTTTCCGTGGCATTGTCCTTAAAGGTGCGTTTTCTTACGATGTCCCTTTGGCTAAATGAGTCACTGGAAATTATGCTTTCAAAGGTAACAGAAAAATGATCAGATAGGGCAACATCAGTTACATTGACCTTAGAAATCTTTAGACCTTTAGTGATGATCGGGTCTAAAATATGTCCCCGTTTGTGTGTTGGCTGTTTAACATGTTGAGTTAAACCAAAGTTTCTAAGTGTGTCACACAGTTCTTTTGCACTTCTGTCTTCAGGGTTGTCAATGTGAAAGTTGAAGTCTCCCACAATAATTAAACAGTCATAATCAACACATATCACAGACAGGAGGTCTCTGAAATACTTAAAAAAGTTTGATGTGGACTTAGGAGGCCTGTAAACATTCAGAAACATAGTTTGTACCGGGCTCTTTACCTGGAGAGCCAAATGTTCAAAAGAGTCGAATTTTCCCAAAACACCTTTTTACACTTTAGTGAATCATTAAACAATGTTGCAACTCCTCCACCTTTCCTTTGCTGTCTGCTCTCACTAAGAAAATTGTAGTTTGGAGGAGTTGACTCCAACAGTATGGCTGCTTCATTAGATTCATGTAACCATGTTTCTGTTAAAAACATTACATCAAGATTATTGTCAATAATGAAGTCATTAATTAAAAGGGATTTTCCTGACAGAGATCTAATGTTTAATAAACCCAGTTTATATTACTTAGTGGTTGATGATGTCTCTGTGACAGGTTGCATCTGACAGTTTATGACTTTTATTACTAGAATCTTGTGAAGAGTTTAAGATTATTCTTTAAATTGTTCAAAATCTACAGTACTGCCAATTAACTGCTCTTTACAAAACCCTCTAGAGATACAGCTACATTCAGGGAGTTTCATATATTTTAGTATTACTGTGTCGCTAAGTTGGCAGATTTAACAAAACTTAACCACATCCCCCTCTTAAATCCTGCCAGGTGGGAATTTCTACCAATTTCACTTACAGGAAGGGTTGCTTCAATTGAAACAATGATTTTAGCTAGAATTGATTACTTATTCTCAATGATCCCAAATAAACCATAATTTGACTGGTTTAAATCTCTGGACTTCTCCATCCCATCCCCCTCTCTGACAAAATGGTGGGAGTTTCTTAAATTACAGTCATCACTTATCCCGTGCAGCCGTACACCCATCTGGAATAATCCTGACGTCCTACAAAAAAATAATATGATAAACTTTCCTTATTGGAAGAGTAAAGATTTTGAATACCTAGAACATATATTTAAAGGAACTGAGTTTATAACTTTTGATAGATTGAATATACGTTATTGACAAAAATACATTCTAGAATATCAAAATTTAATCTATAATAAAAAAAAATGTAAGCTCATTAAAAGTGGTCTATAAATTCCGATAAATATATTAGAGTTCTTTGATCTAAACTCCCCAAAACTATTGTCTAGATCAGGGTTTCCCAAAGTGTGGTGCGCGCAGAGCTGCCACTAGGGGGTGCGCGAGGCGAAAACTGTAATGGCGTCTGACCGTGTTTTTCACCCCCACACAATAAAGAAGTGTTAAAAAGCATTTCTTTTGTAAAGCTCAAAAAACTGTTAATTTAATTAATAAATAAAAATGTATTGTAATGATCCTTATTAGACTGTATTGCTAAATGCTGTTGCACACTTACTGTTCCTTTAAATCAGATTACTTTGGGGTCATAGCAGAAGAAATGTGTGGCTTCCGGGGATATATATATATATATATATATATATATATATATATATATATATATATATATATATATATATAATCTTGGGGGTGCGTCAACCCGGCTGGAGCATGGAAGGGGGTGCGCGGCTAAAAAAGTTTGGGAACCCCTGGTCTAGATTATACAGGACACTGTCTAAACTAGATGATTCAATGTCTCTTCCTATTATGAAATGGGAGGCGGATTTATCAGTCAGTTTTGAACAATACTCCTGGTTTCAGTTATGTTTAAGAACTTTCAAAATGACTATAAACCCAAATTTACAACTAATATAATACAAAACCATTCAAAGAGTACACTATACAGGTCAAAGATTATTCAGGATGGATTTTGCACAATCTAATATCTGATCACAGTGCACAGGCAATAATCCTGCCAATTATTTTCATGCACTGTGGTGATGTACACCTGTTCAGTGGTTCTGGGTCCAGATATGTGAGGTCTTGTCAAAGTGTCTGAGATGTAAAATTTCACCTTACCCCTCAGTTTGCTTGCTGGGTAACTTGGATGACAGCACTTTGAAAAAAAAAATCAGTTTGCATGGCTTTCACTGCCCTATGTATCGCCAAGAAAACTCTTGGAATTGGAAAAGCAAAAACATTTCTCGGTATTAATCAGTATAGAGATCTTTTGTTGGATCATATTAGTCTTAAGACAGCATCTGCATCCATATTAGATAGCGGTTAAAGTAAACTAATACCCACTCCCGAGTCCCGACAGTAGATGGCGCAAATTTAAAACCAATAGTCTAACCTACTGGATCTACAGGGTTTCTGCGGGCCATTAAAAATCATTAAAAGTCATTAAATTAAATTTTTTAAAATTAAGGCCTTAATTGGCATTAAGTCATTAGATGTGATTATCTGTGGCATTAAAAATGCCTTATTTTTTTTCTAAAAAAATACGTTCACAAAAACAGTTTCGTCAGATATATTATATTAGATATAACTGATTCCGCGTGTTTGCGCGGAACTGCTTCCGGTTGATCGTAAAGCCATATGTTTTTACAATGCCAATGTTCGGAAAAGGAGCTCGAGGCGGAGAAAGAGCTAGAGAATAGGAAAATGCAAATTTCAACAAAAGTGGATGGAAAACGAGGAATTTGGGACATGGCTGCAGCCTGTCGATGGTAAAGATGACGAAGGATTTTGACGCGTTTGTAAAAAAAAATTAAGCTTTGCACAATGGGTGTCAATGCTTTACGATCTCACATGAAGTCGGACAGAGGAGTCCAGGGTGTACTCGGGTATACGGCGTATACCCACTTATTTTTCAGTCAAAATTACGTATACCAACTTCTGGAGCGATATTTCTGTCTTTTGTTTGAGCGCGCAGTGAGAATGTAGCCTCGTGAGACCATCCTGATCTCACGAGCTTTCAAGGTTTCACTCGCAGATCAGTCTGGCTACTCTCCGTTAAAGAAAATTTGGAGCCGTTCACCAAACGAACGTCCAATCAGCGTTGGCTTTGAGGCAGGTTGAGGTGTGACGCAACGGGAAGCGCGACAGTTCAGTCTAAAGAACATGGCGGCTTCAGCCGATGAAACTAGCGTTAGCGTGGCTATCGAGCAAGTTTTATCGGAATTACAGAGTATTTCTTTGCTGAGCTAACGAGCCTTTACCTGCAGCAGCAAGAGTAGCTTGGCTTGTGGTTGTGTTTTCGTCGTTGCTCGTAACAGAGCGACGACGAAGCATGTTGACGAGTACGTCATATGCTTCGTTGATCTGACTGGTTTATTTGGCCCGTCTATCACCAACATACGCCAATCAGCTAACCAGTATTTTCGCCCCTTCCCAAAATTACTTCAACGGAAGGTTTCCAGTGGAGTCAGGTAAGTGAGAATGGTATTCAGTGTTTAAACATCACGCGCGCGTTCAAAACCTGTTTGCCGTGTGCTCAAAACTGATAAACTCTTCTCAACCCGCTATCCTCGCCCTCGGTTCCGTGTCTGCCCGTGACCTGCTCATTCCACGCTCAACACCAGCTGTGCGCTCGCTCGGCTGTTTCTCCCATAGACATAATATATAATGTCTATGATTTCTCCGTTCGCTCGACTCTGTCTGTGCGCTCGTGACTTCAAAAACTGTCCACCTCACCAGCCAATCACAGACAGGTTTCTTTCCATCCAATCAGAGTATGGCTTGCAAATACTGCATTCAGATGGATTAAATGAAAATGTTGCAGCTTTTGGCAGAAATTACTAAACATAACGGTGGGATTGAAGAAAAAACAACAACCAACTAGAACTGCAAGCAGTTATTAACGGGTTCCAAGCCCACGCACCGCCCCCTTTGAGCATGTTCCTGGACTTCAGCATTCAACACCCTCATCCAAGCCCACCTACGCCGCGCCCCCTTTGAGCATGTTCCTGGACTTCAGCCCGCCCCATTTGAGCATGTTCCTGGACTTCAGCGTTTAACACCCTCATCCCACAGCATCTGGTGGAGAGTGGTGAGAACAGCAGAAGGGATCATCGGGGCTCCTCTCCTGTCCATAAGGACATTTCATCCCAGCGCTGCATGTCCCGAGCCCATAACATTATCAGAGACCCCTCACACCTCCACAGTGGACTGTTCTCCCCTTTGCCCACTGGGAAAAGGTTCTGCAGCATCCGCTGCACGTTCACCAGTTTTTGCAACAGCTTTTCCCCCGTTGCCATCAGACTGTTGAACTCTAAACAGCAACAGTAAAAGTGCATCTTCATACATATATACCATGGGTTAAAGCAAAAATAATCAGTTTGACTGAAAAAAAATTCAAGTCAGCCATATATTCCCGGGCCGTGGACATAATGCCACATCAGTTACCTCACTTGTTTAGTGTGCAAAGTCAACATTAACCAAATCTGGTAGGTCTACAATATCCATTGACCATTCCTGTATCTCTCCCACCTTTCAGCTTCAGAGCCTTGGCATCATCCTGGCCAGCCTCCCATCCTCTTCTTCACTTTCCACATCATCACCTGGTTAACTTTCATCTTGGCAGCATCAAGTTTTTACTTCACACTGTTGTCAAACTGGTTCACAGTCCACTCACCTCTTGACTTTACAATTTCAGCTCCCTTCTCTCCTTTTCCTCCAGAAAACCTCCATAAACTGCAGCTAGTACAAAGACAGCAGCTTCATCATTACATCATCTACTTCACTCCTGTACATTAACTCCACTGGCTCCCTGTCACATTCAATATATACCAATCCTATGATCATACAAGGCCAACCACAAGGATGGACAATGCAGGACACATAACCAATACTATGATGACGTCATATATTTTAATTTAACACAGATCGCACATTACAATAATCAGTCTGTTTTTCCTATTATTGCACAGCAATTAATTATCACAACTCATGAGTTTATAAAAAGGCATTATTTAACTTTTTTGAAGTCTAATAAAACGGTTATATTTTAGCCCTGTTACTGGCGACCTGTCCAGGATGTAATCTGTGTCCCTGACTAGGAAGAGCCACCTGCCGTCCCCCCCACCCCCATTACCCTGTTTCCCCATCAGATAGGGCTTGACGTCACACCTGTACCGAAAACCGAGTATAGAAAATCCATGGATGGATGGGATCTTAAATTTTTGAAGTTCAATAAAATTGCTAAAAAGTTTATCAGAAAAAAACATTACTTGCTTTTTAAGATGAACACTTTAATTAGAGAAATGTTATTAAACTTTGCATAAAGTTAAATATTGATGTAGGTAATCTTGGCTGCTGTAGCTTGTCTCTCTGGCAGGTGATTTTGGGTTGAATAAAATTAGTTCATAGAACCACAGGAGGCTTTCTCAGCTGGTTCTAGTGCGACTTGGTTCTACAGTGTCGTTTCACTTCACCTTCTACACTGTTAAAAAAAAAAAACTTCATAAAAGTTTTCTGACAATCGCCTTTCTCTGGCCTCACCCAGTTAGAACCCGTTCTCCAGTCCATATTGTAGCTGCAGTTTATTTATTTTTATTTGACGTAGTTTCCTTAATAATTTGAGTGAGAGTGTTATGTGTTTGTGCATAATGTTAAAGATGTATTTTGACTGAAAGTAAATTGTTACTTTAATAATAATAAAAAAAAAAACACATTGAGTGATCCTGTATTTATATAAAATGGTCTGGGCTAAGCCCCGGATGTCCTTCAAAGCTTGAAACGCCCCTGGTCATTAATACTATGTCTTATCAGGCGCGGGCAGATGGCCTCTGCTGACAACTGCGCACAGTAATTGCGGAGCACAATCAGCGCGCTGCGCCTCTTAGACAACCGATTTCAGGTGTGTTGGATTGTTAAAGGGAGAAAAACAACTTTTCTCTTTAATAAAGCTAATCAAAACATCACACATCACCTTCACTCAATCCTGAGGATTTCCTCAGCTCAGAGTCTAACCGTGAACATCTAAAAAAAAAAGCACTCACCAGGATTATGTTTCAACAAAAAACTTTGTTGTCTTGCTTAACAGGTTACAGCACTGAATTCCCACATCTTGTGCCTGAAGAACACGCTAGCTCTGAGCAGCCAGGAAGAAGCAACTACGTTCAGCTGTGGTGCATTCAGAGTTCATGGGACAATTCAGTACTCAACAAAAAACGTGTTTTTCTTCAATCAATAAAAAAAGTATATATATATATGTATAAACATTTTAAAAATAATTGAACAAAAACATGTTTCTTCTTGAGTTTTGAATTGTCCTATGCACCGTGAATGCACCACACCAGGGTTGCTCACAGCTTCTTCTTTGGATGATGGGCGCTGTGAACTGATCACAAACTTCATAAATTTGTTAAAATTCAACGGTTTGCTCTAAAATTCTGAAAATATTTACGTATGTCCAAGAGTGCTTTATCTAACTACGTGATTTTTAATATGGTCATTAATGAAACGGTTTCAGAGAAAAAAAACATTAAACTTTATAGTCCTATACATGTAAATTTACATTTCTTGTAAATTGGTCTAATTGACCTGGATTTTTACCAAACTGAAACACAAGTTTATTCTGGCTGTGCTTTACAGATAGAGGCCATTTTTATTGGCATTGACCAATATTTGTGGAAAATAAATTGATTTCTCCATTTTACAAACTTTTAAAAAATCAGAGTGTGCAACTTTCAGAAACCTCAATACATGCAGTGAGAGAATTGTTGCACCTTATTCAAGGAATACATCCTGAAAATCCGAGCTTGTTACACCACACAAGTGATTTTAGGTGAATTTTTGAAGTTTTCCAGTTTTTTTCCACACTTTTGGAAATAGGCCCCGCCCACTTGTTTCAATAAATACCATATTTAATACTTTAGTTAAGGGCAATGTCTGGAAGGCAATGAAGAAGGTTTTGTAAAAATCCGATCAGCCATTCTTGCGTAGTAGATTTCTTGACATCACAGCGCCCCCTAGTGATGGACAATCCTCAAATGCGGGTCACATGTGCAAAATCTTATTTGGACTATGGGTTATGAAGGACATGTCAAAATCTGTTATGGTTTTACAATAATCAGCAATTACATTTAGAGCTAGCTAGCTAACAATCACTTATTTTAGCGTTACTATTCGAAAAAGTCAAAATTCAAAAATCCGCCGCGTTAAATTTTTTTATTTGTCCATTACACGCTTATATATGAAGTGTTGCGCAGATTGCACAAAAAATGTAGGAGGAGTTTAACAAGAAAGGTTTAACCTTTGTAGCCATGTAGCACGAAAACTAGCTGGGAAACGAAGGGTGTGCCAATTCCCTTTATTTTGCAGAATCATCCAATAAACAAAGTGCCATCAAGTTTTTGAGTGTAGGACCAGTAGTTTGGTGGTTACAGGCGTAAACGCGTTGTCTTTTATTATAGCGCCCCCTAGTTGTTGAGGGGTCTGAATTTCTGGGTTTGAGTAGCGGTGAACATTCTGTACTTGGATACCTGATTCAGTAGGTTCGTTACAAATCCGCATGGGCCGCCCAACGCGTTTTAGCGGAGAATAATAATTACCCGTAATAATAATAAACTAGAACTGCAAGCAGTTATTAACGGGTTCCAAGCCCACCCACGCCCCGCCCCCTTGAGCATGTTCCTGGACTTCAGTTCAGCGTTCAACACCATTATCTTACAGCATCTGATGGAAAAACTGAAACATCTGGGCTTCAGCACACCCCTTCGCAACTGCCTGCTAGACTTCCTCACCTCCTGACCTCATTTGGTCCGGGTCGGACAGAACACCTCTGATGTCATCACCCTCAGCACGGGCTCCCCTCAAGGCTGTGTCTTGAGCCCCCTGCTGTTCACCCTTATGACACACGACTGCGTCCCCAGACAACAGCCTGATCCTGAACGTGGAAAAGACGAAGGAGATCATGTTCGACTTCAGGATGAACCGGCCTTGCCACGCTCCACTGCTCATCAATAGCTCAGCTGTGGAGGTGGTCACCAGCACCAAATTCCTCAGGGTGCACATCACAGACAACCTCAGCTGGTCTGTGAACATCATGTCACTGGTCAAGAGGGCACAGAAGCACTTGTACTTCCTGCGGAGGATAAGGAGAGGCCACCTGTCCCCACCCATTCTCATGACCTTCTACAGACGCACCATAGAGAGCATTTTGACAAGCTGTCCCTCTGTGTGGTGTGGAGGCTGCAGCGCCTCCGACTGGAGGAACGTGAGGAGAGTGGTGAGGACAGCAGAAGGGATCATCGGGGCTCCTCTTCCCTCCATTAAGGACATTTTATCCCAGCGCTGCATGTCCTGAGCCCATAACATCATCAGAGACCCCTCACACCCCCACCATGGACTGTTCTCCCTGCTGCCCACTGGGAAAAGGTTCCACAGCATTCGCTGCAGGTCCACCAGGTTCTGAAACAGCTTTTTCCCCGTTGCCATCAGACTGTTGAACTCTAAACAACAACAGTAAAAGTGCATATGTATACATATATACCATGGGTTAAAGCAAAAATAATCAGTTTGACTGAAAAAATGTTCAAGTCAGCCCATATATTCCCAGGGCGTGGACATCATGCCACATCAGTTACCTCACTTGCTTATTGTGCAAAGTCAACATTAACCAAATCTGGTAGGTCTAAAATATCCTTTGACCATTCCTGTATCTCTCCCACCTTTCAGCTTGAGGCTGCAGCGCCTCTGACTGGAGGCATGTGAGGAGAGTTGTGAGGACAGCAAGAGATCATCGGGGCTCCTCTTCCCTCCATTAAGGACATTTCATCCTAGCGCTGCGTGTCCCGAGCCCATAACATCATCAGAGACTGACACACACACACACACACACACACACACACACACACACACACACCTCAATCCGATGATTGGCATTTTATTTTTTTTGGTTTACCTGTTACCCGTGTGACAAAGCCTTTGGTAAATACATTTTGTAAGGAAATGTTATTGTGCACAGAATAGCAATGGAGGACAAATTTGTGTATTTGTTTCACCACAATTTTATTGAAAACAAAAAATGTAAAGAAGCATCAACTGGACGGAGATGTAATTCAGAAATTCATTTTCCTGTATATCTTTGAATCTCAAGACAACTAAATTATATACATACTTATACACTCACACACAGATACACACTTAGTCCTCACAGATAACTTTGTGTCTTATAAATATTTAATAAGTGCTTTAACTTCTTGAGACCCAAGCTTTTATTTGGAGTTTGTTTTTTTAATTTCCAAGTTCCATGCGGATTAGTAGGACCTAATAAGTGTAATAAATAAACCCTGTCATGATAAAACAAATAGTTTTTGAAAAAAATTATGTCATCATATGAGGGCAATTACATAATCTTTGCATTTGATTGTTTTATTTGCAATTTGGGATTACAAGACCCCAATTACTATATACAAAAAATGTCAGCTTTCTACATTGAGTAATTCTCTAAAAAAGCTATGTGCCCATATGAGGACACTGGGTCTATATTCCCAAATGACACAATAAAGACACGGTTGGGTGAAACATAAAATCAGTTGGGGCATACAACAAAAAACTAATAAGAAGGGAGTATTTCAGGCAACTAGGATGGCTACCCAACTGTATAGCAAAGTAATGAAAAACCTCTGCAAAAAAGCAATCTGCATATCTAAAACACCCCTACTGGTCATCACTGAAACTTTCAGAGATGCAAACAGGTGTGTACCTCAGACCCTGAACATGGTTCTGCAACAAGCAATCTGTCCTTCCTGAACTGGCCTTCGTGAAATGCTGCAAAGCAGTTGTGTTCACTCTGCAAGCACAGGAACAAATAGTATTTTTGGAATACAGTAACAAATCTCGTTCAACTTTCTCTTCATTAGACAGTAAACGAAAAGAGTGTGCTTAAAAACACATCTTACTCTGATCTGATCTTGGATATGGGCCATCGGTAACTTTCTGTGGACCATTTTCAACCATGTACTGCCTAAATGTGTCCACTGTTTTGTGCGGTAAAGGCCATTCAGATGGATCTTCTGAATGAAGCCTTGTCTCAGCACTCTCCTCTGCAGCTCTCCCTCTTCACCATCTAACAGTGGGAATGTAGCAACCAAATGGGGGTTTACAGCTAGCTTCTAGCTTAATGCAAAACCAATGTTGCTGCGCTGACATAGTGGAAAATATAAGGTAGCATGTACAATAAATGACCAGAATCCAGAAAACATAACTTATGCAGTAACTCATGCATAAATAATACGCAATAAAGATGTTGTTTTACCATTAGCTGTTCATGTTAGCTGTGCTGTCAGACATGTAGGCTGCTTTACATTTGTTGGGTGACATGGAAGCTGTAATTACAGGGTCACTTCTCTCTCTCTAAAGGTCTGTGCTAAGGCTATCCATATTTCTACTTTTTAAAATCCAAAACATGAATGTAATTTCAACAGCAGCAAAACCTTACTGCATAATAGTTGTCTTATCTGATGCCATCACTAGGCTGATTTAGAAAGGCTGCATTAAGTTGCATTGGTTATAATGATAATGTTAATGTTTGTCAATTTGCAACTGTTTATTATGTGTTAACATTGTTAATAATATACCATCTAATTATTATTATGGTAGGTTTACAGTGGCTGATATACTTTAAAATAAACCTTTATTATTTAAAGACCATACATGATGATGTCTGGCACTTATTTATTTATTTTAATCCGGGGGGGGGGGGGGGGGGGCGCCAAAACTGATGCTGCATACCCCTCTTATACTGGATAGTTGCGCCCCTGCCTGTACCCATTAGCACATATTGTGTTAAAGCATGAGGATTATCTATCATAAAATCTTACTTATTGAAGGTAATTCCCCAGGATCTGGTTCCTGGTGTCCTTTTATATGCGCACCCATAAGCGGAGTAAAAGTCTGGCTCCTTGGGACGTAGCTCTGGAAGTTTGCTTACTTTCAATACAAAACCGAAATTATTTATTAAGTTAGATAATCATTTAATTCAATCAATTGGTCCCATGTAGCCCCTAAAGGGGTGACATTTTCAGTCAGTTGATTTAGCTGGAAATCGGGTTAGAATTCACCGGATTTAGAGTGTCTGAAACATAAAGTACATTTTCCTGAATTGACTTGTATTCTCTCTGAGCGCAGCTTTTTCTGACCTAAGATGGCCGCTGTGACATCACTTCCTGTGATGTGCCCAAATATGGGCAAAATGGCCGCCCAGTTCACAGCTGTGGAGTCAGAGCTCTGGATGAGAGCTGTGAACTGATCACAAACTTCATAAATTCGTTAATAATCAACGGTTTGCTCTAAAATTCTGAAAATATTCATGGATCTCAAGGAGTGCTTTATCTAACCACAGGATTTTTTTTATGGTCATTAAAAAATGGATTCAGAGAAATAAAATATTAAACTTTATAGTCTTGTACCATTTATTTTCAAAGTCTTGTAAATTGGTCAAACTCGCCTGGATTTTTACCAAACTGAAATCCATGTTTATTCTGCATGTGCTTTACAAATAGAGGCCATATTTTGGGGGGTTGAACAATATTTGTGGAAAATACATTGATTTCTCCATTTTACAAACTTTTAAAAATTCAGAGTGTAGCACTTTAAAAAAAACCAATACATGCAGTGAGAGAATTGTTACACCTTATTCACGGAATACATCCTGAAAATCTGGGATCAAAAAATTGATTTTAAAGCATTTTTTATTCTTTACTTTATTGCTTTTATTATTCTCCAGGTTTTTTAACACTTTTGGAAATAGGCCCCGCCCACTTGTTTTAATCATTACCATATTTAATACCTGAGTTCAGGGGTATGACTGGAAGGGGATGAAGAAGGTTTTGTAAAAATCCGAACAGCCATTCTTGCGTAGTAGATTTCTTGACATCACAGCGCCCCCTAGTGATGGACGATCCTCAAACGCGGGTCACATGTGCAAAATCTTATTTGGACTATGGGTTATGAAGGACATGTCAAAATCTGTTATGGTTTTAGAATAATCAGCAATTACATTTAGAGCTAGCTAGCTAACAATCACTTATTTTAGCGTTACTTTTCGAAAAAGTCAAAATTCAAAAATCCGGCGCGTTCACTTTTTTTATTTGTCCATTACGCTGTTATATGTGGAGTTTTGCGCGGATTGCATAAAAAATGTAGGAGGAGTTAAACAAGAAAGGTTTAACCTTTGTAGCCATGTAGCGCGAAAACTAGCTGGGAAACGAAGGGTGTGCCAATTCCCTTTATTTTGCAGAATCATCCAATAAACAAAGTGATGTGAAGTTTTTGAGTGTGGGACCAGTAGTTTGGTGGTTATAGGCCAAAACGCATTGTCCTTTGTTATAGCGCCCCCTAGTTGTTGAGGGGTCTGAATTTCTGGGTTTTAGTAGCGGTGCACATTCTGTACTTGGATACCTGATTCAATAGGTTCGTTACAAATCCGCATGGGCCGCCCAACGCGTTTTAGCGGAGAATAATAATTACCCGTAATAATAATAATAACTAGAACTGCAAGCAGTTATTAACGGGTTCCAAGCCCACGCACCGCCCCCTTTGAGCATGTTCCTGGACTTCAGCATTCAACACCCTCATCCAAGCCCACCTACGCCGCACCCCCTTTGAGCATGTTCCTGGACTTTAGCGTTCAACACCCTCATCCAATACTCTCCTTCATCATCCATTGTATGGACGAAACCCAGCTCTGAACACAGAGAAATGTCGGACTGGATCAAATACTGCGTGTGTGATGGGTTTAAGTACCTTGCTCAACGTTGGAATTTACACATGTATAGCCTCAAGCTATTTAACTAAGATGTAAACGAGGGTTAAAATGTCTACTGTTTAGTTTGATATTAATGAACAGTCATAATTTTAATTTACATGAAGTATGTTTGAACTAGAAGAATTAACAGTGGGATGTTGATAAACTGGCTGTATATTTGTATTGTAGTGCTTAACCATAGATTTACTTCTGAGTCAGTTAGCTTGCAGTTAGTTGACCTCCACGCAGATTTGGCTCTGAAGGAACAGTCTGTTAAGAGTGATCCTATATATATATATATATATATATATATATATATATATATATATATATATATATATATATATATATATATATATAGACCAGTTAATTGTTATTGTTTTGATGCGGGTTTTTCGCGCATGCGCGCCGGATTGCCGGATTGGTAGGCAAAAGGCGAACACAATTACGGACGCAAACAGAGAAACTGACGAGTTCTCCACGTATTTTTCTTCTTTAGATAACGTTTTAAGAGTAAGTTGATGGTTGATGGTATCAGATTGCCAGATCCACACAGCAAAAGCCTGAAGGGACGGAGCCAGTCTGTGAAATGCTGGCCAAGAGTCCGTACCGCGACATACAGCTGCCTTATACTTCGGTAAAGTTAGAAAGATATTCACAGATTCGGCTTTTCCGGATCAATAACTCATTGGCGGATGATTTATTCTACAAAACAGACACCTCTCTGTAACCACAGCAAGGCAGACAGTGAGCTGCAACCATAGTTTCCTCAAAACGAGTCTCCCACCGCGCAGGGAGAATTACATTGGACCCAGGCCAGTACAGACAAGAGAGCATGAAAGCATGAAACCACTGGACCCGTCCGGTAGGTTAAAAAAAATTGTTCACTACGGATTATTTTGGTGTTTTTGTCTTCTTAAAATGGGTGGGGGTGTCGGCGACATTGCAGCGTAAACACAGAAGTACTAGCGCCCGTGAACGGGGGCGTAATAGAGCGGCTGCTGCTCCAGACAGCCGCTTCTGCTGGTAGAAGCGGTAGCGGTAGCAGAAGCGGCTGCTGTAGCAGCAGCAGAAGCGGCTTCTCCGGCCCCTGTAGCGATCGCCACCTCCCCTCCGCCGCTATTTAAGTAGAACAATGACTAGAGCAGAATTAAGTTGTATTTACCGGAGATGAAGTGTAGGCTGCAAATTCTGTCGTAGTCTGATGTCTCCCCCAGTCCATTGGGAGTGTCTGCCTGCGCTCTTTTGAAAATATCCATTTCTTTCTTCGGTAAACGACAGAAACGTACATCCAACGATTGGGAATGCCTCCCTGTGCAACCGGGAGCACAAGTCATAGGCATTGTTTAGATTCCAAAAATAAACTAACTAAAAGTACGCTCGAAATCACCCGTTTTGTCATGTAGTAGACGAGAGCAGCTGTGCTTTTTGTCTACCCCGCAGGACCCGGATGTAGCGCTGACGTCACGCGTGAACTGGTCTATATGCTGGAGATAGGCACCAGCAGCCCCGCAACCCCATGAGGAATTAAGCGGGTCAAAAAATGGATGGATGGATGGACGGATAGATATATTTGTTTGTTTGTTTTATTAGGATCCCCATTAGCTTCAGCATCAGCTAAAAGCTATTCTTCCTGGGGTCCTTCAGTCTTCCACGTGACAATACAATGTATTACATCCCATTACACACTATGCATACAAGACATTTACACAAAATGTAATACATATTTACATTTAACACCTTTTATCATTAAAAAGTAACATAAATAAACATGATTAACATAAAATTTTGCTACTCCAGATAGATCTATATCAAAGAACTAGCTAACAAGAACCCTACACAATATCTCCTCAATAAAATTAACATTAACTATCCAAATTTCTTTGAAGGTAATATTTCTTATGTGCAGTTTTGAAACCATAGAGAGTGTTTTGTTGGATGATAGTCTTTGGGAGTGAATTCCATTCACACATTGCCCTGTACCTAACTGAACGTTGAATTGATTTTGTTTTAACTCTAGGTAAAATAAAACTACCTCCTACTGCATGTCTTGTTGGATAATAATGTGTATCATTACTAAAGGATAGTTTTGTATATAAAATGAAAGGCGTTTTATTTGTTATAACATTATATAGAAATACCATTACTGAATACACCAATCTGTTTTTAACTTCTAACCATAAAAGACTATCGTGCATTTTGTCCACATTTGATCTAAACCCACATGAAAGGGCAACACGTGCAGCTTTATTCTGAATTACTTGTAGTTTTTTTATATTAATTGATGAAGTATTTGACCAAACCACTGAGCAATAATCAAGATGTGAAAAAAACAAAGCATCAAGTACTTGTGTAACAACCTGCGGTGTAAAGTATTTTGAACACCTTTTAATGACCGATAAACTATTACCCATTTTAGTTAACAAGTTCTGAACATGTCTATCCCAACACAATCTATTATCAATTATCACTCCCAACAGTTTAGCCTCTTGTTTTTGATCCACAGAATTTTGCTCTATGGTGAGTTCAAGTTTCGGTTTGGAAAGTAAAGAAAAATGAGTTCCAACCACTAAACAGGTAGTTTTAGATACATTGAGAACCAATTTGTTACTCCTTATCCAGTCCACCACTAACTGTAGCTCTCTTTGTAGTTTTGTATTTAACTCAGTAATATTAGTTTCTGCTAAATATATGGTGGAATCATCTGCAAACATTGAGATGCTTGCCTTTTCTAAAACAGATGGAAGATCATTTGTAAAGATTGTGTACAGGAGCGGCCCAAGACAACTTCCTTGAGGCACCCCGTGTCCCACAGCCCTTACATTTGAAAAACTGCCATTAAAATAAACTAGTTGTCTTCTATCCGACAAATAACTTTTCATCCATAATAATGCAGTTTGTGAAAAGCCATAATACTCCAGTTTTTTTAACAGTAATTTGTGGTCAATGATATCAAATGCTGCAGTGAAATCAAGCATTACATCACCTATTATTTTTCTCTCCTCCATATCCTTGAACCAGTCATCAACCATCTGAGTCAGGGCAGTGGCTGTTGAGTGTTTTTCTCTATATGCATGCTGAAACGTAATCAAATCATTATTCTTAAAATAAGATTGAATCTGTTCATAAACAATTCTTTCCATTATTTTACCAAGAATTGGTAATAAACTTATTGGTCTACTGTTTGATCCAGAAAAGGGCATTTTCTTATTTGTAGGGATTGGCACTACTTTACATATTTTCCATTCTTGCAAACATATATTGTGCATGAAACACAAATTAATTATATGAGCAATAATAGGAGCAATAATAGCAACTATTGGTTTAAGCAACATATGATCAAGGTAGTCTACACCAGGTGGTTTTTTTTTTACAATTCATCAGAAGTAATTCCACTTTAGAAACACTTACACTCTTGAATTTAAAGCTACAGGTTTTGTCTTTCATCATCTTATTTATTAGTGTATTTGATAACTCTGTCTTGTATGGCTGTGTGGTATCTTTTAGTTTGTTTATTTTGTTCATGAAATAATCATTAAGATGATTTGCTATATCACTTGGTCTAGTAAAAAATTCACCTTCATGTTCTAAATAAGCTGGAATTGATTTACTATTTCCTCTTAATATATTATTCAGTGTATTCCATAATTGTTTACTATCATGTTTTATTGCTAGAATAAATGTGTGTGTGTGTTTGTAGAGATCCATCCATGATCAAATCCTGTCCTCTGTTGGAATTTTTAAATGTATTCCATACAACGCCACATTAAAGCATTAGTGTAAATATATATATATATATATATATATATATATATATATATATATATACACACACATGATGCATACATATATACATACAAAATTATTGAAGTGGACTTCTAAGTTTTAATTGTATACCCCTTACTTAGACTATTAATGGTAAGAGTTGTTGTAGTTGCAAAAACAAGCCACGAGATGGAGCCCTTGCTTAATTTTCTGAAAAGCTCTTTACAATAGGTTTTTGTCAAACTATCTAAATAAATATTCCTATTAAATGAACGGTTTGCTCTAAAATTCTGAAAATATTCATGAATGTCCAAGAGTGTTTTATCTAACCACACGATTTTTTTGATGGTCATTAAAAAAATGGATTCAGAGAAAAAAAAATGAAACTTTATAATCTTGTATCATTAATTTTTTAAATCTTGTAAATTGGTCAAAATCGCCTGGATTTTTACCAAACTGAAAGACATGTTTATTCTGGCTGTGCTTTACAGATAGAGGCCATTTTTATTGGGATTGACCAATATTTGTGGAAAATACATTGATTTCTCCATTTTACAAACTTTGAAAAAAACAGAGTGTGGCACTTTCAAACACTGGAATACATGCAGTGAGAGAATTGTTGCACCTTATTCAAGGAATACATCCTGAAAATCTGAGCTTGTTACACCACACAAGTGATTTTAGGTGAATTTTTGAAGTTTTCAAGTTTTTTTCCACACTTTTGGAAATAGGCCCCGCCCACTTGTTTCAATAAATACCATATTTAATACTTTAGTTAAGGGCAATGTCTGGAAGGGAATGAAGAAGGTTTTGTAAAATTCTGATCAGCCATTCTTGCGTAGTAGATTTCTTGACATCACAGCGCCCCCTAGTGATGGACGATCCTCAAATGCGGGTCACATGTGCAAAATCTTATTTGTACTATGGGTTATGAAGGACATGTCAGACATGTCAAAATCTGTTATGGTTTTACAATAATCAGCATATACATTTAGAGCTAGCTAGCTAACAATCACTTATTTTAGCGTTACTTTTCGAAAAAGTCAAAATTCAAAAATCTGCCGCGATAACTTTTTTTATTTGTCCATGACACGCTTATATATAAATTTTTGCGCGGATTGCACAAAAAATGTAGGAGAAGTTTAACAAGAAAGGTTTAACCTTTGTAGCCATGTAGCGCGAAAACTAGCTGGGAAACGAAGGGTGTGCCAATTCACTTTATTTTGCAGAATCATCCAATAAACAAAGTGCCATCAAGTTTTTGAGTGTAGGACCAGTAGTATGGTGGTTACAGGCGTAAACGCATTGTCCTTTGTTATAGCGCCCCCTAGTTGTTGAGGGGTCTGAATTTCTGGGTTTGAGTAGCGGTGCACATTCTGTACTTGGATACCTGATCCAATTGATTCGTTACAAATCCGCATGGGCCGCCCAACGCGTTTTAGCGGAGAATAATAATTACCCGTAATAATAATAATAATAATAATAATAATAATAATAATAATAAATAATTTAAAAACACTAGAAAAACAATAGGGTTCTCTGCTCACAGAGCAGACGAACGGCATAGCCGTTCGCCTGCGCTGCGGGCTTGGAACCCTAATAACTAGAACTGCAAGCAGTTATTAACGGGTTCCAAGCCCACCCACGCACCGCCCCCTTGAGCATGTTCCTGGACTTCAGTTCAGCGTTCAACACCATCAAAACTGGAACATCTGGGCTTCAGCACACCTGTTCGCAACTGCCTACTAGACTTCATCACCAACAGACCTCAGTTGGTCCGGGTCGGACAGAAAACCACTGATGTCATCACCCTCAGCACGGGCTTTCCTCAGGGCTGCGTCCTGAGCCCCCTGCTGTTCACCCTGATGACACACGACTGTGTCCCCAGGTTCACCACCAATCACATCGTGAAGTTTGCAGACGACACGACGGTGGTGGGCCTGATTAGAGACAACAACGACCAGGACCAGGACCAGGACTGATCCTGAACGTGGAGAAAACGAAGGAGATCATCATGGACTTCAGGAAGAAATGGCCTCGCCATGCTCCACTTCTCATTAACAGCTCAGCTGTGGAGGTGGCCAGCAGCAATAAATTCCTCGGGGTGCACATAACACACAACCTCAGCTGGTTTGTGAACACCATGTCACTGGAGAAGAGGGAACAGAAGCGCTTGCACTTACTGCGGAGGATGAGGAGAGCCCACCTGTCCCCGCCCATCCTCACGACCTTCTACAGCAGCACCATCTATCTGCTCCCCACTCCCTTCCAATTAAGCATGTCATAATATTTATTACTTTCTTGCATTTGTCTAAAAAAAGTAGATGCAATGCAGTTTTGCATTGCATTACATTGAAATGACTGTTGTCATTTCAGCTTTTAACTTTTTGCTCTCTCTTTTTTCTTCATAGTAGGTACACCTGATCTGACGTTCTGTTAACTGTGACATCATCCAGAGAAGACAGATCACCCGCTATTACTATCTAATGTAGAACAGATTACTGGATCAATGTGTGCTTCTGTGCATGTTTGTCTCTCTTGTTGTGTCTCTGCTCTGTATTCTTTAACCCCCAGTCGGTCGAGGCAGATGACCGTTCATACTGAGCCCGGTTCTGCTGGAGGTTTTTCCTTCCCGCTAATGGGTGGGGGTTTTTTTTCGACTGTCGCTTCATGCTTGCTCAGTATGAGGGATTGCTGCAAAGCCATGGACAATGCAGACGTCTCTCCCTGTAGCTCTATGCTTCTCCAGGAGTGAATGCTGCTTGTCGGGACTTTGAAGCAATCAACTGGTTCCCTTATATAGGAAATTTTTGACCAATCTGTATAATATGATTGATTTTGACTTTGTAAAGTGCCTCGAGATGACATGTTTCATGAATTGGCGCTATATAAATACAATTGAATTGAATTGAATAGAGTCCATCTGTTAAACCTTTTCTGCGTCGCACAAAGACACGATGGTTGGAACCAAAGATCTCAACTTTGGACTCATCAGACCAAAGCACAGATTTCCACTGGTCTAATGTCCATTCCTTGTGTTCTTTAGCCCAAACAATTCTCTTCTACTTGTTGCCTGTCCTTAGCAGTGGTTTCCTAGCAGCTGTTTTACCATGAAGGCCTGATTCACACAGTCTCCTAACAGTTGTTCTAGAGATGTGTCTGCTGCTAGAACTCTGTATGGCATTGACCTGGTCTCTAATCTGAGCTGCTGTCAACCTGCGATTTCTGAGGCTGGTGACTAGGATGAATTTATCCTCCACAGCAGAGGTGACTCTTGGTCTTCCTTTCCTGGGGCGGTCCTCGTGTGAGCCAGTTTCTTTGTAGCGCTTGATGGTTTTTGCGACTGCACTTGGGGACACTTTCAAAGTTTTCCCAATTTTTTGGACTGAATGACCTTCAGTTCTTAAAGTAATTATGGCCACTTGTTTTTCTTTACTTAGCTGCTTTTTTCTTGCCATAATACAAATTCTAACAGTTTATTCAGTAGGACTATAAGCTGTGTATCCACTTGACTTCTGCACAACACAACTGATGGTCCCAACCCCATATAAGAGGCAAGACATCCCACTTATTAAACCTGACAGGGGACACCTGTGAAGGGAAAACCATTTCAGGTGACTATCTCTTGAAGCTCATTAAGAGAATGCCAAGAGTGTACGAAGCAGTAATCAAAGCAAAAGGTGGCTACTTTGAAGAACCTAGAATATAAGACATATTTTCAGTTGTTTCACACTTTTTTGTTAAGTATATAATTCCACATGTGTTAATTCATAGTTTTGATGCCTTTAGTGTGAATCTACAATTGTCATAGTTATGAAAATTAAGAAAACTCTTTGAAGGAGAAGGTGTGTCTAAACCACCTCCTCCATTACCATCTGGTACGCTGGTGCCACCGCCAAAGACAAGAGCAGACTGCAGCGTGTCATCCGGTCTGCAGAGAAGGTGATTGGCTGCAATTTTCCATCTCTCCAGGACCTGTAAGCCTCTAGGACTCTGAGGCGTGCAGGGAAGATTGTGGCCGATTTTGTGACACCCCAGTCACAAAATATTTCAGACACTTCCTTCTGGCAGGAGGCAGCGGTCCATCAGGACCAAAACCTCACGACACAAAAACAGTTTTTTCCCATCCGCTACCAGCCTTATTAACACGGCCCAGAGGCCCCGTGACACTTGACTCTGCCTCTCTCCCCTGTTCAGGTCCTACAAGCTACACCAACGTAGCATCTCCAGACCTTCTGCGTTACATTAACGCACAGTCTACCGTGTATATAGCTTTCTGTGTATATATATATATATATATATATATATACACACAGCGTTCACTGAGCGAGAGGCGGGTTACACCCTGGACAGGTCGGCAATCTGTCACAGGGCAACACAGAGACAGACAGGACAAACAACCATTCTTGCACACACTCACACCTAGGGACAATTTAGAGAAGCCAATTAAACTAACAGTCATGTTTTTGAACTGTGGGAGGAAGCCAGCGTACCCGGAGTGAACCTATGCATGCACAGGTAGAACATTCAAACTTCATGCAGAAAGACCCAGAGGATTTGAAAGACCCGGGAGGATTTGAAAGACCCAGGAGGATTTGAAAGACCCGGGAGGATTTGAAAGACCCGGGAGGATTTGAAAGACCCAGGTGATTGAACCCAGAAGGCAACAACACTTCTCACTGCTTCACTGTGCAGCCTCTGTTTATGACAGTATCATGTAAATCTTAGGCACAAATAAAGTGTTACCAAAACAAAAGTAATTTGTATAGTAAGTATAACAACCACTGACTTTAAAGTTACCTGTGAAACGTTTTCACACAGCCAAACTGCTTGTTGTTGCAACCAAATGCTATGGGGTTCTGTGTGAGAACGGAGTAGCAAGATGGCGGCCAGTGACCTCTCCTAGTGACTGGCCGCCATCTTGCTACTCCCTACTCTCACACTTTTGCAAATAGGCCCTGCCCACTTGTTTCAATTGTGTTCATAAACAGACACAATAAAAAAATGCAAAAAGCATCATGCTAACCTTTAGAATTAGGCTTGTTGGATTTTACTACTTAATAACTCTCTGTCACAGCCTCTAACCTGCTGGTGATACACTTGGGCCTGGTGTCTCCTGGCTGGCTTCTCCAGGTTGGTCACTGCTGCAGGGTTCTGTCTGGTCCTGGTCTGGCCCTGGTTTTTGCCTCTTTAAGAAGAACTGTGAGATATTCTCTTTTCTCTTCATTTGGGCTCTACACAAAATAAGGCAGCCTGGTATTTAGACTCCATGACTGTATGGCAAAAACAACAATTCAATTCAATTCAATTTTATTTATATAGCGCCAAATCATGAAACATGTCATCTCAAGGCACTTTACAAAATCAAGTTCAATCATATTATACAGGTTGGGTCAGATTATACAGATTGGTCAAAATGTCCTATATAAGGAAACCAGTTGATTGCATCAAAGTCCCGACAAGCAGCATTCACTCCTGGGGAACCGTAGAGCCACAGGGAGAGTCGTCTGCATTGTACATGGCTTTGCTGCAATCCCTCATACTGAGCAAGCATGAAGCGACAGTGGGAAGAAAAACCACCCATTAACGGGAAAAAAAAAACCTCCGGCAGAACCGGGCTCAGTATGAACGGTCATCTGCCTCGACCGACTGGGGTTACAGAAGACAGAGCAGAGACACAACAAGAGAGACAAAAAGCACAGAAGCACACATTGATCTAGTAATCTGTTCTACATTAGATGGTAGTAACGGGTGAGCCGTCTTCTCTGGATGATGTCAAAGTTAACAGAACGCCAGACCAGGTGTACCTACTATGAAGAAAAAGAGAGAGAGCAAAAGGTTAAAAGCTGAAATGACGACAGTCATTTCAATGTAATACAATGCAAAACTGGAGAACCGTAGAATGAAGAACAGTAGAAATCAGTAGAGTGAGAAAATTAGACCCTGATGTCCTCCAGCAGCCTAGGCCTATCACAGCACAACTATAGAGATAGCTCAGGGTAACATGAGCCACTCTAACTATAAGCTTTGTCAAAAAGGAAAGTTTTAAGATTAGTCTTAAAAATAGATAGGGTGTCTGCCTCACGGACCAAAACTGGGAGTTGGTTCCACAGGAGAGGAGCCTGATAGCTAAAGGATCTGCCTCCCATTCTACTTTTAGAGACTCTAGGAACCACCAGCAGACCTGCAGTCTGAGAGCGAAGTGCTCTGTTAGGAACACTATTTTAAATATTATTTAAACTATAGTTTTTAGTTTTCTGTAGCTAGCTAAAATAATACTAAATTAAAAATAGATTAATTAAATTAATTAATATAACTAGTTAGGTTATAATTCAAAGCTTTCATATGACATAGCCTATTTACATTTCAGTCATTATAAACTTAACAATGGTTTTTCACATATTCTTACCACACACATTTCAAGCAAGAGCTGGGAGATATATCCTGGCCAAATTAATAAAACATTACAGGGCAGCATGTGCACTCAAACATATGTTAAAAGAATCTGTCTAAAACACGATCTATCAGCACTAGCATGGCTAATATAATAAACGAGGCACTACGGACGGAGCGGTGCACAACCATTTTTTTTTTCTTTTTAGAAATGTATGACAAGTGCCGCCTCTCATTAGGAAGGTAACACAGCGGTTACCGCTGAGCGGTAAAATGTTGTAAATACCTGCAAAACTCCTCAACGGTGTACTCTAAAGCCGTGGGTGTGTTTTGGATCAAGCAGGAACCACATGTCAGCTTAACCAATGAACAGCGTCAGTGCGCAGCATGTAGGCTGCTACTGCATGGGCTGCCTTCAGGGACAGTCGGAAATTACAGTTTTCCTGGCAAATCTTTGCCGATCTCATAAGTATTATATGTTAAAATTACCATTTCCAGTGGGGTGGCAGTAGGGGGTGGCAAGGGCTCTGTTGGGGGTGGCAAATGCCACCCCTGCCACCCCTCTGGCTCCGCAACTAGCTACATTCAATGTAAAGCTTATGTATATAAGTGTGTGTGTGTGTAAAAAATCCATATATAATCAAATACTGCCATCTACTGGAAATTTTAAATCCCTACATGGGCACATTTCGGAAATGTTATTCTCTTTAAATTCATAAATAAATTCTTTAAAAATCAACAGTTTGCTCTAAAATTCTTCCAATATTATATATATATTCAATTTATTTATTTATATAGCGCCAAATCATGAAACATGTCATCTCAAGGCACTTTACAAAATCAAGTTCGATCATATTATACAGATTGGGTCAGATTATACAGATTGGATAAAATGTCCTATATAAGGAAACCAGTTGATTGCATCAAAGTCCCGACAAGCATATATATATATATATATATATATATATATATATATATATATATATATATATATTAAGCTATATACACAGACACCGATCTACAGACAGCAGCAATTATCAACAAAAAGAAATCAACAAAAAACCTAATCACCCTCAGCACGGGCTTCCCCCCCCACTCCCCACAAATCATGTCTATCCAGTAATTTAGGACCATTTTGTTTGTTTTTGGTGTTTAATGTACTTTTCTCTACTTCCATCGCTGTACCCATTAGCACATATTGTGTTTATGCCGGAAAACTGTAACTGTAAAGCATGAGGATGATCTATCATAAAATCTTACTTATGGAAGGTAATTCCCCAGGATCTGGTTCCTAGTGTCCTTTTATTTGCGCACCCATAAGCGGAGTAAAAGTCGGGCTTCCTGGGACGTAGCTCTGGAAGTTTGCTTACTTTCAATACAAAATCGAAATTATTTATTAAGTTAGACAATAATTTAATTCAATCAATTGGTCCCATGTAGCCCCTAAAGGGGTGACGTTTTCAGTCAGTTGATTTATCTGGAAATCGGGTGAGAATTCACCGGATTCAGAGTGTCTGAAAACATAAAGTACATTTTCCTGTAATGACTTGTATTCTGTCTGACTGCAGCTTGGTCTGACCTAAGATGGCCGCTCTGTCGGCACGCCTCTCAACCGAGGACGCGGCGTCTACGTATTCATGTCTGTGTTCTCTATGGTCTGACCTAAGATGGCAGCTTGGTCTGACCTAAGATGGCTGCTTTGACGTCACTTCCTGTGATGTGCCCAAATATGGGCAAAATGGCCGCCCTGTTCAAAGCTCTGCAGTCAGAGCTCTGGATGATGAAAGCTGTGAACTGATCACAAACTTCATAAATTCGTTAATAATCAACGGTTGGCTCTAAAATTCTGAAAATATTCATGGATCTCAAAGAGTGCTTTATCTAACCACAGGATTTTTTTTATGGTCATTAAAAAAATGGATTCAGAGAAATAAAATATTAAACTTTATAGTCTTGTACCATTTATTTTCAAAGTCTTGTAAATTGGTCAAACTCGCCTGGATTTTTACCAAACTGAAATCCATGTTTATTCTGCATGTGCTTTACAAATAGAGGCCATATTTTGGGGGGTTGAACAATATTTGTGGAAAATACATTGATTTCTCCATTTTACAAACTTTTAAAAATTCAGAGTGTAGCACTTCAAAAAAAAACAATACATGCAGTGAGAGAATTGTTACACCTTATTCACAGAATACATCCTGAAAATCTGGGATCAAAAAATTGATTTTAAAGCATTTTTTATTCTTTACTTTATTGTTTTTATTATTCTCCAGGTTTTTTAACACTTTTGGAAATAGGCCCCGCCCACTTGTTTTAATCATTACCATATTTAATACCTGAGTTCAGGGGTATGACTGGAAGGGGATGAAGAAGGTTTTGTAAAAATCCGATCAGCCATTCTTGCGTAGTAGATTTCTTGACATCACAGCGCCCCCTAGTGATGGACGATCCTCAAACGCGGGTCACATGTGCAAAATCTTATTTGGACTATGGGTTATGAAGGACATGTCAAAATCTGTTATGGTTTTAGAATAATCAGCAATTACATTTAGAGCTAGCTAGCTAACAATCACTTATTTTAGCGTTACTTTTCGAAAAAGTCAAAATTCAAAAATCCGGCGCGTTCACTTTTTTTATTTGTCCATTACGCTGTTATATGTGGAGTTTTGCGCGGATTGCATAAAAAATGTAGGAGGAGTTAAACAAGAAAGGTTTAACCTTTGTAGCCATGTAGCGCGAAAACTAGCTGGGAAACGAAGGGTGTGCCAATTCCCTTTATTTTGCAGAATCATCCAATAAACAAAGTGATGTGAAGTTTTTGAGTGTGGGACCAGTAGTTTGGTGGTTATAGGCCAAAACGCATTGTCCTTTGTTATAGCGCCCCCTAGTTGTTGAGGGGTCTGAATTTCTGGGTTTGAGTAGCGGTGCACATTCTGTACTTGGATACCTGATTCAATAGGTTCGTTACAAATCCGCATGGGCCGCCCAACGCGTTTTAGCGGAGAATAATAATTACCCGTAATAATAATAATAATAACTAGAACTGCAAGCAGTTATTAACGGGTTCCAAGCCCACCCACGCACCGCCCCCTTGAGCATGTTCCTGGACTTCAGTTCAGCGTTCAACACCATCAAAACTGGAACATCTGGGCTTCAGCACACCTGTTCGCAACTGCCTACTAGACTTCATCACCAACAGACCTCAGTTGGTCCGGGTCGGACAGAAAACCTCTGATGTCATCACCCTCAGCACGGGCTTTCCTCAGGGCTGCGTCCTGAGCCCCCTGCTGTTCACCCTGATGACACACGACTGTGTCCCCAGGTTCACCACCAATCACATCGTGAAGTTTGCAGACGACACGACGGTGGTGGGCCTGATTAGAGACGACAACGACCAGGACCAGGACTAGGACTGATCCTGAACGTGGAGAAAACGAAGGAGATCATCATGGACTTCAGGAAGGAATGGCCTCGCCATGCTCCACTTCTCATTAACAGCTCAGCTGTGGAGGTGGTCAGCAGCAATAAATTCCTCGGGGTGCACATAACACACAACCTCAGCTGGTTTGTGAACACCATGTCACTGGAGAAGAGGGCACAGAAGCGCTTGCACTTACTGCGGAGGATGAGGAGAGACCACCTGTCCCCGCCCATCCTCACGACCTTCTACAGCAGCACCATCTATCTGCTCCCCACTCCCTTCCAATTAAGCATGTCATTATATTTATTACTTTCTTGCATTTGTCTAAAAAAAGTAGATGCAATGCAGTTTTGCATTGCATTACATTGAAATGACTGTTGTCATTTCAGCTTTTAACTTTCTGTTCTCTCTCTTTTTTCTTCATAGTAGGTACACCTGATCTGACGTTCTGTTAACTGTGACATCATCCAGAGAAGACAGATCACCCGCTATTACTATCTAATGTAGAACAGATTACTGGATCAATGTGTGCTTCTGTGCTTGTTTGTCTCTCTTGTTGTGTCTCTGCTCTGTATTCTTTAACCCCCAGTCGGTCGAGGCAGATGACCGTTCATACTGAGCCCGGTTCTGCTGGAGGTTTTTCCTTCCCGCTAATGGGTGGGGGTTTTTTTCGACTGTCGCTTCATGCATGCTCAGTATGAGGGATTGCTGCAAAGCCATGGACAATGCAGACGTCTCTCCCTGTAGCTCTATGCTTCTCCAGGAGTAAATGCTGCTTGTCGGGACTTTGAAGCAATCAACTGGTTCCCTTATATAGGAAATTTTTGACCAATCTGTATAATATGATTGATTTTGACTTTGTAAAGTGCCTCGAGATGACATGTTTCATGAATTGGCGCTGTATAAATACAATTGAATTGAATTGAATAGAGTCCATCTGTTAAACCTTTTCTGCGTCGCACAAAGACACGATGGTTGGAACCAAAGATCTCAACTTTGGACTCATCAGACCAAAGCACAGATTTCCACTGGTCTAATGTCCATTCCTTGTGTTCTTTAGCCCAAGCAATTCTCTTCTACTTGTTGCCTGTCCTTAGCAGTGGTTTCCTAGCAGCTGTTTTACCATGAAGGCCTGATTCACACAGTCTCCTAACAGT
The DNA here is from genome assembly GCA_037039145.1 of Fundulus diaphanus. Taxonomy (NCBI): domain Eukaryota; kingdom Metazoa; phylum Chordata; class Actinopteri; order Cyprinodontiformes; family Fundulidae; genus Fundulus; species Fundulus diaphanus. The sequence goes on along the minus strand of CM073130.1, from coordinate 4,516,566 downwards.
TGTTCTAGAGATGTGTCTGCTGCTAGAACTCTGTGTGGCATTGACCTGGTCTCTAATCTGAGCTGCTGTCAACCTGCGATTTCTGAGGCTGGTGACTAGGATGAATTTATCCTCCACAGCAGAGGTGACTCTTGGTCTTCCTTTCCTGGGGCGGTCCTCGTGTGAGCCAGTTTCTTTGTAGCGCTTGATGGTTTTTGCGACTGCACTTGGGGACACTTTCAAAGTTTTCCCAATTTTTCGGACTGAATGGCCTTCAGTTCTTAAAGTAATTATGGCCACTCGTTTTTCTTTACTTAGCTGCTTTTTTCTTGCCATAATACAAATTCTAACAGTTTATTCAGTAGGACTATAAGCTGTGTATCCACTTGACTTCTGCACAACACAACTGATGGTCCCAACCCCATTTAAGAGGCAAGACATCCCACTTATTAAACCTGACAGGGGACACCTGTGAAGGGAAAACCATTTCAGGTGACTATCTCTTGAAGCTCATTAAGAGAATGCCAAGAGTGTACGAAGCAGTAATCAAAGCAAAAGGTGGCTACTTTGAAGAACCTAGAATATAAGACATATTTTCAGTTGTTTCACACTTTTTTGTTAAGTATATAATTCCACATGTGTTAATTCATAGTTTTGATGCCTTTAGTGTGAATCTACAATTGTCATAGTTATGAAAATTAAGAAAACTCTTTGAAGGAGAAGGTGTGTCTAAACCACCTCCTCCATTACCATCTGGTACGCTGGTGCCACCGCCAAAGACAAGAGCAGACTGCAGCGTGTCATCCGGTCTGCAGAGAACGTGACTGGCTGCAATTTTCCATCTCTCCAGGACCTGTAAGCCTCCAGGACTCTGAGGCGTGCAGGGAAGATTGTGGCCGATTTTGTGACACCCCAGTCACAAAATATTTCAGACACTTCCTTCTGGCAGGAGGCAGCGGTCCATCAGGACCAAAACCTCATGACACAAAAACAGTTTTTTCCCATCCGCTACCAGCCTTATTAACACGGCCCAGAGGCCCCGTGACACTTGACTCTGCCTCTCTCCCCTGTTCAGGTCCTACAAGCTACACCAACGTAGCATCTCCAGACCTTCTGCGTTACATTAACGCACAGTCTACCGTGTATATAGCTTTCTGTGTGTATATATATATACACAGCGTTCACTGAGCGAGAGGCGGGTTACACCCTGGACAGGTCGGCAATCTGTCACAGGGCAACACAGAGACAGACAGGACAAACAACCATTCTTGCACACACTCACACCTAAGGACAATTTAGAGAAGCCAATTAAACTAACAGTCATGTTTTTGAACTGTGGGAGGAAGCCGGCGTACCCGGAGTGAACCTACGCATGCACAGGTAGAACATTCAAACTCCATGCAGAAAGACCCAGAGGATTTGAAAGACCCGGGAGGATTTGAAAGACCCGGGAGGATTTGAAAGACCCGGGAGGATTTGAAAGACCCAGGAGGATTTGAAAGACCCGGGAGGATTTGAAAGACCCGGGAGGATTTGAAAGACCCAGGTGATTGAACCCAGAAGGCAACAACACTTCTCACTGCTTCACTGTGCAGCCTCTGTTTATGACAGTATCATGTAAATCTTAGTCACAAATAAAGTGTTACCTAAATCAAAAGTAATTTGTATAGTAAGTATAACATCCACTGACTGTAAAGTTACCTGTGAAACGTTTTCACACAGCCAAACTGCTTGTTGTTGCAACCAAATGCTATGGGGTTCTGTGTGAGAACGGAGTAGCAAGATGGCGGCCAGTGACCTCCCCTAGTGACTGGCCGCCATCTTGCTACTCCCTACTCTCACACTTTTGCAAATAGGCCCTGCCCACTTGTTTCAATTGTGTTCATAAACAGACACAATAAAAAATGCAAAAAGCATCATGCTAACCTTTACAATTAGGCTTATTGGATTTTACTACTTAATAACTCTCTGTCACAGCCTCTAACCTGCTGGTGATACACTTGGGCCTGGTGTCTCCTGGCTGGCTTCTCCAGGTTGGTCACTGCTGCAGGGTTCTGTCTGGTCCTGGTCTGGCCCTGGTTTTTGCCTCTTTAAGAAGAACTGTGAGATATTCTCTTTTCTCTTCATTTGGGCTCTACACAAAATAAGGCAGCCTGGTATTTAGACTCCATGACTGTATGGCAAAGACAACACTATTTTAAATATTATTTAAACAATAGTTTTTAGTTTTCTGTAGCTAGCTAAAATAATACTAAATTAAAATAGATTAATTAAATTAATTAATATAACTAGTTAGGTTATAATTCAAAGCTTTCATATGACATAGCCTATTTACATTTCAGTCATTATAAACTTAACAATGGTTTTTCACATATTCTTACCACACACATTTCAAGCAAGAGCTGGGAGATATATCCTGGCCAAATTAATAAAACATTACAGGGCAGCATGTGCACTCAAATATATGTTAAAAGAATCTGTCTAAAACACGATCTATCAGCACTAACATGGCTAATATAATAAACGAGGCACTACGGACGGAGCGGTGCACAACCATTTTTTTTTCTTTTTAGAAATGTATGACAAGTGCCGCCTCTCATTAGGAAGGTAACACAGCGGTTACCGCTGAGCGGTAAAATGTTGTAAATACCTGCAAAACTCCTCAACGGTGTACTCTAAAGCCGCGGGTGTGTTTTGGATCAAGCAGGAACCACATGTCAGCTTAACCAATGAACAGCGTCAGTGTGCAGCATGTAGGCTGCTACTGTATGGGCTGCCTTCAGGGACAGTCGGAAATTACAGTTTTCCTGGCAAATCTTTGCCGATCTCATAAGTATTATATGTTAAAATTACCATTTCCAGTGGGGTGGCAGTAGGGGGTGGCAAGGGCTCTGTTGGGGGTGGCAAATGCCACCCCTGCCACCCCTCTGGCTCCGCAACTAGCTACATTCAATGTAAAGCTTATGTATATAAGTGTGTATGTGTGTGTAAAAAATCCATATATAATCAAATACTGCCATCTACTGGAAATTTTAAATCCCTACATGGGCACATTTCGGAAATGTTATTCTCTTTAAATTCATAAATAAATTCTTTAAAAATCAACAGTTTGCTCTAAAATTCTTCCAATATTATATATATATTCAATTTATTTATTTATATAGCGCCAAATCATGAAACATGTCATCTCAAGGCACTTTACAAAATCAAGTTCAATCATATTATACAGATGGGTCAGATTATACAGATTGGATAAAATGTCCTATATAAGGAAACCAGTTGATTGCATCAAAGTCCCGACAAGCATATATATATATATATATATATATATATATATATATATATATATATATATATATATATATATATATATACACTCACCGGCCACTTTATTAGGTACCCCATGCTAGTAACGGGTTGGACCCCCTTTTGCCTTCAGAACTGCCTCAATTCTTTTTTTTTTTTTTTTTTTTTTTTTTTTTTTCCCAGTGTCCTGTCTAGCAATGTGGCAATAAAAATTGATATCTTAATGCCAAATAGAGCTCGACAGATTTTACTTTCACAAGTGGAGCAAACAGCTTTCGCCATAATGCTCCGCTTGATTTGTGCGTGTAAATAGCTTTATTGTGATTCCTGCAGGGAGAATTTCAAATTATATGGACACTACAATGGGAAAGTAGGAAAATAAAAGAAAAACAAGAAGAGAAAAACAAAAAAAGAAAAAGAAAGAGAAAGAAGAGGTGAAAGAAAGAAGAGATAAAAGGAAGAGAATGATAAAACGTCCTCTGTCTGCTCCATCACCTGGAAAGAGACACAAAAAGAACAGCACAACCAACAGACATAAAGCAACAGATACAATCGTGTAGCACCTTGATACCATTGCTAAATCATATGTATTATTATTTAAGCTGACATGTGTAATGTGATACCTAAAAAAAGGTAAAAGAAAGTAAATAAATTATAGCCTTTCTGTATATAAGTGAACATTTAATACCTGGGACCCAGCACCTGTGGGAGATTGTGAGAGTGCACTAGTTTAGGTGAAAATTATCCAGAAGGAAATGGCTTGATAGTGATTGTGGAGAACCGAAGACCCACCTTCCCCGAGCACAGAGGCAGGGGTCAGGGGACCCATAACCCCGGACTCCCAAAGGGGCCCCCAAAGCAGTGCGCCCGAGAGGGGCCTTCACAGGAAATGTACAACCCCCCCCGAGGAAAGAGGAGAGACGACCCCGAGGAAATCCCCCAGCCACCGCAATGCCGACGCCCCCAAGAGCCGCGGGGACGAGCCCGTGGGCTCCGCCGGCAGCCGGCCCCGCTGAAGTGGTCCCGGCCATGAGCCCTGGGGGCCAGAGGCCCCAGGGGCGCCCCGCCCCCGCGGCAGGGGCCCCGGCCGCCCCCCGGCCGCCCACCCGGGCCGCCCACCCGGGAACCCGCCCCAAACCCGAGGACCGTCAACGCGCCAGACCGTCAACGCGCCAGAGGGTCAAGGCGCCCGCCAACGCAGCGGAGGAGGGCAGGACGTGGGGGGATGGGCTCCGCACCTAGCGGAGACTTGAGATGATCTTGGGAGAGGGAGCTGACCGAACCCAAACCTGGGAAAAAAAAAAAAAAAAAAAAAAAAACTCATTCACACCATCCCTCCCTTGTGCGCCACACACAGACACCAAAAAAAAAATAAATAAATAAATAAAATAAATAAAATAAAAAATAAATAAAAAAAGGACGCTTTACACACATTCCCACATAGCATTCACATCCAAAAAACCCAAGTGGGGGGGGGGTCACCACAATTCAACAATACGACTGCCTGTGCCCGACCCCCGGCCCCGCCCCCGGACCAGGCGCCCCCCGGACCAGGCCCCCCAAAGAGGGGGGGCCGACACGACCCGCTCGGGCCATCCGACCAGAGCCCCCCATCACCCACTATATACCTAATAAACCCCCTCCCACCCCGACCTTACCCTAGCCACCCCTGCCCCCCATCCCTTCCTGGGGAGAGCAGAGGCGACAGCCCCAGATCCGGTAAGCCGCCGGCCAGCCGCAACAGCCCCCCGCCAAGACCCCGTACCCAGTGGCCCGCACCTCCTCCAGGCCCCAGACTCCGTGCCGCGATCGGAGATCGGGGGTGTGCAAAAGACCCCCGATCCTCCCTACGCCCGCTCAGATGTTGTGTTGTTGCATGTTGTTCTCAGGTGTGTTTAAAACTGGGAGCACCGAAGGGGGTGCACGGCACAGCCCACCCCCCCTCCGGAAGGGAGCTGGTGCCAGCGCCCCCCCTCCAAGCAACTACCCAGAAGAACCCTCAATGTCTAAATGCGAGAGGGGGTGAAGGGAGCCGCCCGGGGCGAGGCTCACACAACATAAGCCCCCCCCCAGACGTCTTCCCCCCCACCCCCCCCATATCGTGGCCTACATGGATGTGCGTTGTGAAAATGTTTGGAGTGAAAGTGTCTAAAATGCATGATAAAATTGGGGAGAGGGACGTCACCAAAAGGTGGCAACCTCCAGTAACGCCCTCTCCCCAAGGACCTACATGTGTGGCGGCGTGATGGAGCAGGCAGAGGGAGGAGTCCGGGGATGGGGAGCAAAGGACTGGGGAGCCAACCCAGGGAGCCAGCTCCCCTACTGACTCCAATAGGCACCCCCGCTCCCCAAAAGCCCCACCCGGAGAAAGGGGCCCCTCCAGCGGCACCACCATAGCCCGGGGGCCGGGGAGAGGCCGCAGGGCCCGCCAGCCAACCACCCACCAGGACCAACACCTCTACCTCCCCCAGCCCACCCCCCATGCCTACTGTATTTAACCCCCCCCAAAAAAAAGATTATTAATAATAATAATAATAATAATATATAATTAAATAAATAAATTAATAAGATGGGGGACCCTGGCCAGCCAGCCCGCACGAGCCATCCCAAACCCCACCCCCCAGGTGAGACCCGCACCGGGAGACTACACGGACCAGGACCGGGGCAGGGGGCCGGACACAAGCCCACCAGAACGTCCACCAAACCCCCCCCCCACACACCACCCGTAGATTTAAACCCTCCCCAACACTAACATTCAAACATCTCACCATACATTCGACACTAGACATCCAGGCTGGGTAAGTCACTACTCCCCCTCCCTCCCCTCCCCCCACTAGCAGAATGCCAACCCAAAGAAGGGGAAGAGCATCTGCCCTGAGATGTTAATGACCATGCCCCCCTACCAGCTCAACAGGCCCTGAGGACCCCCAGCGCTCCAGAGGCCCCGTGCAGGGGCGGACACCCGGGCGCACGCCGGCCCAGACCCCAAGCGGCACACCCCCCGGAACCGAAACCCCCGAGGCCCCGCCGGGGCCCCCGCCCGAGGGCGGCGCGCCCCAGGGACCCCAGGCCCCCAGACCCACCCAGGACCCACCCAGCGACAGCACAGCTACCAGGTCAGTAACCCACGTCCGTCCCCGCGTAGCTCCCCAAGAGCGCCGCAAGCGGTGCTGTGGGCCACCCGTAGGCCTCCCAAGCTCCTCCCATATGGGGGCAACAGACCCTGGAGTAAGACCCACCAAGCGCCCCACTCCAAGTGCCCCCAGAGTCCCAGGAACCCCTCCACCCAGCCACTGCGCCCTGCAGGAAGCAACCCACCGCCCCCCATTCCACTAAGTGATAGTGCTAATCAAAGGAGCCCAAAGAGATCGAACAGATGTTGATGCAGATGCTGTCTCAAGATTAATATGATCCAACAAAAGATCTCTATATTGATTGATACTGAGATTCTCCTTACTTTTCCAATTCATGAGGATAGTTTTCTTTGCGATACATAGTGCAGTGAAAACCATGTAAACTATTTTATTCCCCAGAGGACTTTCCTCAAAATTACCAAGCAAGCAAACTGATGGGGAAGGTGTAATTTTACAGCTCAAGCACTTTGATAAGTCCTTACATATCTGTGTCCAGAACCTCTGGACTGGTGTGCATAACCATAACGCATGAATATAATTTTCAGGATGATTGCCTATGCAGTGTGGACAGATATTAGATTGTGCCAGACCCATCTTGAATAATCTTTGTCCTGTGTAGTGTACTCTGTGAAGGATTTTGTATTGTATTAGTTGTAAGTTGGTGTTACTAGTCAATTTGAAAGTTCTTAGACATATCTGAGCCCAGAAGTTTTGTTCAAAGTTGACTGATAGATCCTCTTCCCATTTCGTAATAGGAAGAGATATTGAATCATCTATTTTGGTCAGTGTCCTGTATGATTTAGACAGTAGTTTGGGGGGGTTTAAATCTAGGAACTCTAATATATTACTTGGAATTTGTAAACCACCTTTAATATGCTTAAATTTTTTTCTAATTATAGATTTAAGTTGTTCATATTCCAAAAATTTATTTTTACTAATGCCATATTGCATATTTAGTTTGGAAAAATTGATGAACTCGGTTCCATCAAGTAAATGTTCCAGATATTCAATACCTTTGTTCTTCCAGTATGTAAAGTTTATCATATTATTATTTTGTAGGATGTCAGGGTTGTTCCAGATGGGTGTACGACTGCATGGGATAAGTGACGACTTTGTCATTTTAAGAAACTCCCACCATGCTGTCAGAGTAGAACTGATATTGATATTTTTAAAGCATGTATGCCGTTTTATATTTGAGCTAATAAACGGCAAATCTGAAATCATGATATTATTGCATATTTTCTGTTCTATATCTATCCAGGGCTCGTCTAACGGATTTTGCTTTATCCATTTAGTGATATATTGTAGTCTATTTGCCAAGTAGTACTTATGGAAGTTAGGCAAATCTAGTCCCCCTCTGTCTTTAGTTTTCTGTAGCGTCTTTAAGCTGATACGGGGCGGTTTATCTTTCCAAAGAAATTTAGAGATTGAAGAGTCAAGAGATTTAAACCAGTCAGATGATGGTTTATTGGGGATCATAGAAAATAAGTAATTAATTCTAGGTAAGACCATCATTTTAATCGAAGCTACTCTACCCATGAGTGAAATTGGAAGCGATTTCCATCTATCCAGGTCATCTTCTATCTTTTTTAAAAGTGGGATGTGATTAGATTTTACTAAATCTGCAAGTTTAGACGACACAGTGATACCCAAATATGTGATGTTTCCTGAGCGCAAATGTAAATCTAGGGGGTTTTGGAAAGAGCAATTAATTGGCAGTACCGTAGATTTAGACCAGTTTATAGAGTAATCAGAAACCTTTGAGAAGGATTCTAGTAATCTAATTACTTGAGAAAGCGAAGAGTTTGAGTGCTGAAGATAAAGTAATACATCATCAGCATAAAGACTAATCTTATGCTCTATATTCATGCATTTTATACCTTTAATAACCTTTGTTTGTCTAATTGTTGCTGCTAGAGGTTCAATAAAAATGGCAAAAAGTGAGGGGGAAAGTGGACATCCTTGCCTAGTGCCCCTCTGGAGACAAAAGCTGGAAGATGTTTGATTATTTGTCCTGACACAGGCTGTAGGAGAGCTGTATAAAATTTTTAACCAATTTATAAAAAAATTGCCAAAACCAAATTTATGCAGAGTAGCGAATAAAAAATTCCAGTTTACTCTATCAAATGCTTTTTCTGCATCTAAAGACATTATAATAGTTTTATTATTTGTACTGTAGGAATAATCTATTAAATTAAGTAATCTGCGTGTATTTGTGGATGACTGCCTTCCTCTGATAAAACCAGTTTGGTCTGGGTGGATTATGAAAGGAGTGACTTTATCTAATCGTTTTGCAAAAGCTTTACATATTATTTTAATATCCACGTTGATTAAGGATATGGGACGATAGCTGGTGGGCAACATAGGATCTTTGCCTGGCTTAAGCAGAAGACTGATGGTGGCAGAGTTCATATTAGCTGGAAATCTGCCATTTTCCTGAATTTCCTGCAACATTCTGTGAAACGTTGGTGCCAGAATACTCCAGAACTCCTTATAAAACTCAGTAGGGAATCCGTCTGGGCCTGGAGCTTTTTTATTGGGCATGCTTGTTAAAGCTTCCTGAACTTCAACTGTTGTCAGCGGTGAGTCCAGTGTCGTTCTTTGGTTATCTGATAGTTTAGGAAGTGTAATTTTATCCAGAAACTGCTTGATGACATTGTCTGATGGATTTATCTGTGATGTGTATAAAGTTTTGTAGAAATCACGGAAGGTGTTATTTATACATTCTGGATCATGTAATGTATTCCCATTGGAATCTGTAACTGCAAATATAGTCGTTTTCTCTTTATTTATTTTTAACTGATTAGCTAAGAAGCTTCCTGACTTATTGCCATGTTCAAAATTTTCTAATCGAAGTTTTTCTATTAGAAATTTGTTTTGCTTTTCAATATACTGGTTTAATTCTAGTTTTATTTTACGGATTTTTCCCAACTTTCCCTCTTCCAGGGAAGTTTCTAGTAACTTAAGTTTTTCTTCTAATTCCTGAATCTTCTTGTTTTCCAACTTCTTTTTGTGAGATGAGAATGAAATTATTTTGCCTCTCATCACTGCTTTCCCTGCTTCCCAAAGTATAGATGCTGAAGTGCCTGGCAGATCATTGTGTTCTAAGTATGAAGCCCACTCTTCTTTGAAAAATTTATTAAAATCTTCATCTTTAAGCAACGATGTATTAAATCTCCAGCTCTTGTTTTGTGGGGTTATTTTTTTATTTGTTAGGGTTAAAGTAACAGGAGCATGATCACTAATAGCGATAGGATGAATTACAGCATCTGAAACGTCCGACAGCAGCGAACTGCTGATTAAGAAATAGTCCAAACGAGAATAAGAGTGATGAACATTTGAAAAAAAAGTATATTGCTTACTATTAGGATGAAGAGAACGCCATGCATCGCAAAGACCAAAATCACTCATGTATTGTTTGACTATATTTAATGACTGCCAACTACGCTGAGACCCTGTTGTAAAAAAAAAAAAAAAAAAAAAAAAAAAAAGAACTGCCTCAATTCTTCGTGGCATAGATTCAACAAGGTGCTGGAAGCATTCCTCAGGGAGTTTGGTCCATATTGACATGATGGCATCACACAGTTGCCGCAGATTTGTCGGCTGCACATCCATGATGCGAATCTCCCGTTCCACCACATCCCAAAGATGCTCTATTGGATTGAGATCTGGTGACTGTGGAGGCCATTTGAGTACAGCGAACTCATTGTCATGTTCAAGAAACCAGTCTGAGATGATTCCAGCTTTATGACATGGCGCATTATCCTGCTGAAAGTAGCCATCATGGGTTGGGTACATTGTGGTCATAAAGGGATGGACATGGTCAGCAACAATACTCAGGTAGGCTGTGGCGTTGCAACGATGCTCAATTGGTACCAAGGGGCCCAAAGAGTGCCAAGAAAATATTCCCCACACCATGACACCACCACCACCACCAGCCTGAACTGTTGATACAAGGCAGGATGGATCCATGCTTTCATGTTGTAGACACCAAATTCTGACCCTACCATCCGACTGTAGCAGCAGAAATCGAGACTCATCAGACCAGGCAACGTTTTTCCAATCTTCTATTGTCCAATTTCGATGAGCTTGTGCAAATTGTAGCCTCAGTTTCCTGTTCTTAGCTGAAAGGAGTGGCACCCGATGTGGTCTTCTGCTGCTGTAGACCATCTGCCTCAAAGTTCGACGTACTGTGCGTTCAGAGATGCTCTTCTGCCCACCTTGGTTGTAACGGGTGGTTATTTGAGTCACTGTTGCCCTTCTATCAGCTCGAACCAGTCTGGCCATTCTCCTCTGACCTCTGGCATCAACAAGGCATTTCCGCCCACAGAACTGCCGCTCACTGGATGTTTTTTCTTTTTCGGACCATTCTCTGTAAACCCTAGAGATGGTTGTGCGTGAAAATCCCAGTAGATTAGCAGTTTCTGAAATACTCAGACCAGCCCTTCTGGCACCAACAATCATGCCACGTTCAAAGTCACTCAAATCACCTTTCTTCCCCATACTGATGCTCGTTTTGAACTGCAGGAGATTCTCTTGACCATGTCTACATGCCTAAATGCACTGAGTTGCCGCCATGTGATTGGCTGCTTAGAAATTAAGTGTTAACGAGCAGTTGGACAGGTGTACCTAATAAAGTGGCCGGTGAGTGTATATATATATATATATATATATATATTTAAGCTATATACACAGACACCGATCTACAGACAACAGCAATTATCAACAAAAAGAAATCAACAAAAAAATCACCCTCAGCACGGGCTCCCCCCCCACTCCCCACAAATCATGTCTATCCAGTAATTTAGGACCATTTTGTTTGTTTTTGGTGTTTAATGTACTTTTCTCTACTTCCATCGCTGTACCCATTAGCACATATTGTGTTTATGCCGGAAAACTGTAACTGTAAAGCATGAGGATGATCTATCATAAAATCTTACTTATGGAAGGTAATTCCCCAGGATCTGGTTCCTAGTGTCCTTTTATTTGCGCACCCATAAGCGGAGTAAAAGTCGGGCTTCCTGGGACGTAGCTCTGGAAGTTTGCTTACTTTCAATACAAAATCGAAATTATTTATTAAGTTAGACAATAATTTAATTCAATCAATTGGTCCCATGTAGCCCCTAAAGGGGTGACGTTTTCAGTCAGTTGATTTATCTGGAAATCGGGTGAGATTTCACCGGATTCAGAGTGTCTGAAAACATAAAGTACATTTTCCTGTAATGACTTGTATTCTGTCTGACTGCAGCTTGGTCTGACCTAAGATGGCCGCTCTGTCGGCACGCCTCTCAACCGAGGACGCGGCGTTTACGTATTCATGTCTGTGTTCTCTATGGTCTGACCTAAGATGGCAGCTTGGTCTGACCTAAGATGGCTGCTTTGACGTCACTTCCTGTGATGTGCCCAAATATGGGCAAAATGGCCGCCCTGTTCAAAGCTCTGCAGTCAGAGCTCTGGATGATGAAAGCTGTGAACTGATCACAAACTTCATAAATTCGTTAATAATCAACGGTTGGCTCTAAAATTCTGAAAATATTCATGGATCTCAAAGAGTGCTTTATCTAACCACAGGATTTTTTTATGGTCATTAAAACAATGGATTCAGAGAAATAAAATATTAAACTTTATAGTCTTGTACCATTTATTTTCAAAGTCTTGTAAATTGGTCAAACTCGCCTGGATTTTTACCAAACTGAAATCCATGTTTATTCTGCATGTGCTTTACAAATAGAGGCCATATTTTGGGGGGTTGAACAATATTTGTGGAAAATACATTGATTTCTCCATTTTACAAACTTTTAAAAATTCAGAGTGTAGCACTTCAAAAAAAAACAATACATGCAGTGAGAGAATTGTTACACCTTATTCACAGAATACATCCTGAAAATCTGGGATCAAAAAATTGATTTTAAAGCATTTTTTATTCTTTACTTTATTGTTTTTATTATTCTCCAGGTTTTTTAACACTTTTGGAAATAGGCCCCGCCCACTTGTTTTAATAATTACCATATTTAATACCTGAGTTCAGGGGTATGACTGGAAGGGGATGAAGAAGGTTTTGTAAAAATCCGATCAGCCATTCTTGCGTAGTAGATTTCTTGACATCACAGCGCCCCCTAGTGATGGACGATCCTCAAACGCGGGTCACATGTGCAAAATCTTATTTGGACTATGGGTTATGAAGGACATGTCAAAATCTGTTATGGTTTTAGAATAATCAGCAATTACATTTAGAGCTAGTTAGCTAACAATCACTTATTTTAGCGTTACTTTTGAAAAAGTCAAAATTCAAAAATCCGGCGCGTTCACTTTTTTTATTTGTCCATTACGCTGTTATATGTGGAGTTTTGCGCGGATTGCATAAAAAATGTAGGAGGAGTTAAACAAGAAAGGTTTAACCTTTGTAGCCATGTAGCGCGAAAACTAGCTGGGAAACGAAGGGTGTGCCAATTCCCTTTATTTTGCAGAATCATCCAATAAACAAAGTGATGTGAAGTTTTTGAGTGTGGGACCAGTAGTTTGGTGGTTATAGGCCAAAACGCATTGTCCTTTGTTATAGCGCCCCCTAGTTGTTGAGGGGTCTGAATTTCTGGGTTTGAGTAGCGGTGCACATTCTGTACTTGGATACCTGATTCAATAGGTTCGTTACAAATCCGCTTGGGCCGCCCAACGCGTTTTAGCGGAGAATAATAATTACCCGTAATAATAATAATAATAAATAATAAATAATTTAAAAACACTAGAAAAACAATAGGGTTCTCTGCTCACAGAGCAGACGAACGGCATAGCCGTTCGCCTGCGCTGCGGGCTTGGAACCCTAATAAATAATTTAAAAACAGACGAAAAACAATAGGGTTCTCTGCTCACAGAGCAGACGAACGACATAGCCGTTCGCCTGCGCTGCGGGCTTGGAACCCTAATAATTTAAAAACAGACGAAAAACAATAGGGTTCTCTGCTCACAGAGCAGACGAACGGCATAGCCGTTCGCCTGCGCTGTGGGCTTGGAACCCTAATAATTTAAAAACAGACGAAAAACAATAGGGTTCTCTGCTCACAGAACAGAGCAGACGAACGGCATAGCCGTTCGCCTGCGCTGCGGGCTTGGAACCCTAATAAATAATTTAAAAACAGACGAAAAACAATAGGGTTCTCTGCTCACAGAGCAGACGAACGGCATAGCCGTTCGCCTGCGCTGCGGGCTTGGAACCCTAATAATTTAAAAACACACGAAAAACAATAGGGTTCTCTGCTCACAGAGCAGACGAACGGCATAGCCGTTCGCCTGCGCTGCGGGCTTGGAACCCTAATAAACAGTTTAATATTTTAGCCGAAAATATTTAGTTTAAAATAATTCCTTGAGTTACTAAGTGAGGTGTGAAAAATCTTTTTGTCTCTTTTCTTTCCAGCTTCTGGGCGATGATGCAAAAGTTTCTTGTGATCATAATCATCATCATTGTCATCATTATTTAACGAGCACTTTAACAGGAGGTAAAACAAAATAAGATCTAATAAAATTACTTGGGTAAACACTCAACAATTTAAAACAACAACAACAATAATAATAAGCTGTTTAAATCCTTAAAAACAAACAGAAGTTCTTTAAACTGAACTCTAAGATAAACCGGCAACCAGTGAAGGGAGGCCAGGATCGGGTAATGTGCTTTAGTTTATGTTTTTCTATTAAAAGCCGTGCAGCATCATTTGAACCAGCCGCAGACATTTGAGGGAGGACTGACCGATTCAGAGATAAAGAGAATTACACTAATCCAGCCATGATGAAATGAAGGCTTGGAGTAGGGTTTCCATATTTTTGCCTTGAAATAATAGGTTTTACCTTTGCTTTGTTCCTTAAATGATAAAAATTACTTAACTGAGGTCCCTTTTTGACTGTCAAGTTTAATATCACTGTCCATTTTAAAATCGAGGGGCTAAACATTCATTGTCAGGGTGTTTAAATCAACAGGATCAACACTTCTTTGGGTGTTTCAACTGGTATATTTGACAATTAATGATTTGCAAAGACAGAGATTTGAGTTGTGATGTTCTCCTCGTCATTACCTTTATGTCTTTCTACAGATTGTCTTTCTCATTCAATTTAGGACTTTCCATATGCCTTATCATCTAGGTCTATACTGAAAAACCTACAGTAAAGTAATGAAATGTTGATTTTGGATGCAGTGTAGGAATTCCTTCAATATAAACCAAAGAAAATTTTACATTACCTGCCAGAAGCTGGATAAAAGTATTTTCACACCTCACGTAGTAGCTCAAGGAAATATTTTAATCTAAATGTTTTAGGCTTAATATTTTAGGCTAAAATGAGTAAACCCTAGTGATGAGCTGGGTCTAAAAGGCCAAACATTGAGAGTATACCCACTTCTCCAGGGACCACTACACCACTGCGGACAGCCACAGATCACCTGCAAGGGGCAGACAACAGCTAACAATGTCAAGTTACTTTTCTGTAACCAACGCAGTCACGTCCGCATTAAGATTCAATTCAATTTTATTTATATAGTGCCAATTCATGAAACATGTCATCTGAAGGCACTTTACAAAGTCAGTGCTAGCTACCGCAAACAGCACAGCAGCAGCTGGAGCAAGCTTTACTGCCACTAACGTCGGGAAATCAGACGGTCTTCGAACAACATTTGGATCCAATGCAACACTGCATGTGGAGGTGCTCTGTTGTCTGAACACAGCCATCAACAAGTACTCTATATATATATACAGTGGGTACGGAAAGTATTCAGACCCCTTTAAATTTTTCATTCTTTGTGTCATTGCAGCCATTTTCCAAAAATCTAAAAGGTTCATTTTATTTCTCAGTAATGTACACTCAGCATCTCCATAATCCTTAAATGGAAGACGTTTGGAACGACCAGAACCCTTGCTAGAGCTGGCCGTCCGGCCAAACTTAGCTATCGGGGGAGAAGAGCCTTGGTGAGAGAGGTAAAGAAGAACCCAAAGATCACTGTGGCTGAGCTCCAGAGATGCAGTCTGGAGATAGGAGAAAGTTGTAGTAAGTCAACCATCACTGCAGCAATCCACCAGTCGGGGCTTTATGGCAGAGTGGCCCGACGGAAGCCTCTCCTCAGTGTAAGACACATGAAAGCCCGCATGGAGTTTGCTAAAAAACACCTGAAGGACTCCAAGATGGTGATAAATAAGATCCTCTGGTCTGATGAGACCAAGATAGAACTTTTTGGCCTTAATTCTAAGCGGTATGTGTGGAGAAAACCAGGCACTGCTCATCACCTGTCCAATACAGTCTCAACAGTGAAGCATGGTGGTGGCAGCATCATGCTGTGGGGGTGTTTTTCAGCTGCAGGGACAGGACGACTGGTTGCAATCGAGGGAAAGATGAATGCGTACAGGGATATCCTGGACGAAAACCTTTTCCAGAGTGCTCTGGACCTCAGACTGGGCCGAAGGTTTACCTTCCAACAAGACAATGACCCTAAGCACACCGCTAAAATAACGAAGGAGTGGCTTCACAACAACTCCGTGGCTGTTCTTGAATGGCCTAGCCAGAGCCCTGACTTAAACCCAATTGAGCATCTCTGGAGAGACATGAAAATGGCTGTTCACCAACGTTTACCATCCAACCTGACAGAACTGGAGAGGATCTGCAAGGAGGAATGGCAGAGGATACCCAAATCCAGATGTGAAAAACTTGTTGCATCTTTCCCAAAACGACTCATGGCTGTATTTCATCAAAAGGGTGCTTCTACTAAATACAAAAATTTCTACATTTCTGTTTTTTTCTGTCAAGATGGGGTGCTGAGTGTACATTATTGAGAAATAAAATGAACTTTTTAGATTTTTGGAAAATTGCTGCAATGACACAAAGAGTGAAAAATTTAAAGGGGTCTGAATACTTTCCATATCCACTGTATATACGCTCACATGGGCAATGACAGTGGGACCTGGAGGGGCGTGGTTGGGAGGTATGGCCCACCCGATCTGAACTCGAGTGGTGATCTGTTGTTGGACTTCTGTGCTCGTCATGGATTGTCCATCACGAACACCATGTTCAAGCATAAGGGTGTCCACATGTGCTCTTGGCACCAGGACACCCTAGGCCGTAGTTCAATGATCGACTTTGTTGTCGTTTCATCTGACCTGCGGCCGCATGACTTGGACACTCGGGTGAAGAGAGGGGCGGAGCTCTCCACCAACCACTACCTGGTGGTGAGCTGGCTCCGATGGTAGGGGAGGAAGCCGGTCAGACCTGGCAGGCCCAAACGTATTGTGAGGGTCTGCTGGGAACGTCTGGCAGAGTCCCCCGTAAGACGGAGCTTTAACTCCCGCCTGCGGGAGAGCTTTGAACACGTCTCGAGGGAGGCGGGGGACATTGAGTCTGAATGGCCCATGTTCCGCGCCTCTATTGTTGAGGCGGCTAGTCGGAGCTGTGGCCGCAAGGCTGTCGGTGCATGTCGCGGCGGCAACCCTCGAACACGCTGGTGGACACCGGCAGTGAGGGAAGCCGTCAAGCTGAAGAAGGAGTCCTATCGGGCTTTATTGGCCTGTGGGACTCCGGAAGCAGCTGATGTGTACCGGCAGTCAAAGCGGAAGGCGGCTTGGCTGGTCGCCGAGGCAAAAACTCGGGCGTGGATAGAGTTCAGAGAGGCCATGGAGAAAGACTTCCGTACGGCTTCGAAGCGATTCTGGTCCACTATCCGGCATCTCAGGAGGGGGAAGCAGTGCAGTGCCAACACTGTTTATAATGGGGGTGGTGTGCTGCTGACCTCGACTCGGGACGTCGTGTGTCGGTGGGCGGAATGCTTCGAAGACCTCCTTAATCCCACCAACACGTCTTCCATTGCGGAAGCAGAGCCTGAAGACTCTGGGTCGGGTTCTCCCATCTCTGGTGCTGAAGTCGCCGAGGTTGTTAAAAAGCTCCTCGGTGGCAAGGCCCCGGGGGTGGATGAGATTCGCCCTGAGTACCTTAAGGCTCTGCATGTTGTGGGGCTGTGTTGGTTAACGCGGCTCTGCAGCATTGTGTGGACATCGGGGGCAGTTCCCCTGGATTGGCAGACTGGGGTGGTGGTCCCCCTATTTAAAAAGGGGGACCGGAGGGTGTGTTCCAATTACAGAGGAATCAATTCAATTCAATTTTATTTATATAGCGCCAATTCATGAAATATGTCATCTCGAGGCACTTTACAAAGTCAAAATCAATCATATTATACAGATTGGTCAAAAATGTCCTATATAAGGGAACCAGTTGATTGCTTCAAAGTCCCGACAAGCAGCATTCACTCCTGGAGAAACGTAGAGCTACAGGGAGAGTCGTCTGCATTGTCCATGGCCTTGCAGCAACCCCTCATACTGAGCAAGCATAAAGCAACAGTGGGAAGAAAAACCACCCATTAGCGGGAAGGAAAAACCTCCAGCAGAACCGGGTCATCTGCCTCGACTGACTGGGGGTTACAGAAGACAGAGCAGAGACACAACAAGACAGACAAAAAAGCACAGAAGCAAACATTGATCCAGTAATCTGTTCTATATTAGATGATAATAGCGGGTGAGCTGTCTTCTGTGGATGACGTCTCAGATAACAGAACGCCAGACCAGATGTACCTACTATGAAGAAAAAAAAGAGAGAACAAAAAGTTATAAGCAGAAATGATGACAAGCAATACATAATTGAAGAACAGTAGAACTCAATAGAGTGAGAAAAATAGATCCTGATGTCCTCCAGTAGCCTAAGCCCATAGAGGCACATCCCCATAGGTAGGTCAGGGCAAGATAAGCCACTCTAGTTATAAGCTTTGTCAAAAAGGAAAGTTTTAAGATTAGTCTTAAAAGTAGACAGGGTGTCTGCCTCACGGACCAAAACTGGGAGTTGGTTCCACAGGAGCGGAGCCTGATAGCTAAAGGATCTGCCTCCCATTCTACTTTTAGAGACTCTAGGAACTACCAGCAGACCTGCAGTCTGAGAGCGAAGTGTTCTGTCAGGAACATACGGGGTAGTCAGTGCTCTGATATATGATGGAGCTTGATTATTAAGGACTTTATACGTTAGAAGAAGAATTTTAAACTCTATTCGTGATTTAACAGGAAGCCAATGAAGGGAAGCTAAAATTGGAGAAATATGATCCCTCTTGTTGATTTTCATCAGAACTCTTGCTGCAGCATTTTGGATCAGCTGAAGACTTTGAACTGCATTTTGTGGACTTCCTGATAGCAAAGAATTACAATAGTCCAGCCTTGAAGTAACAAATGCATGGACCAGTTTTTCAGCGTCGCTCCTGGACAGGATGTTTCTAATTTTGGCAATATTCCGGAGGTGAAAAAAGGAAACTCTGGAAACCTGTTTAATATGGGATTTAAATGACATGTCTTGGTCAAAAATAACACCAAGATTTTTTACTTTATTACCAGAGGCCAAGTTAATGCCATCCAGATTAGGTGATTGATTAAGAACTTTATTTTTTGAGGACTCTGGTCCAAAGATTACAACTTCTGTCTTGTCAGAATTCAAATGCAGACAATTTAAAGTCATCCAGCTTTTGATGTCATCAAGACATGCCTGTAGTTGAAGTAATTGATTGGATTCATCAGGATTTATGGACAAATACAACTGAGTGTCATCAGCATAACAGTGGAAATTAATCCTATGCTGTCTGATAATTTTGCCAATTGGAAGCATATATATAGTAAAGAGAATTGGTCCAAGGACTGAACCCTGTGGTACTCCACAAGTGACCCTAGAGTTTGAAGAAGGTTTATTATTAACATGAACAAATTGGAATCTGTCCGAAAGATAAGATTTAAACCAGCCTAATGCTTTCCCCTTAACCCCTACAGTATGCTCAAGTCTTTCTAGGAGAATATTGTGATCAACTGTATCAAATGCAGCACTGAGATCTAACAGGACAAGTACAGACACAAGTCCATTATCTGAGGCCATGAGAATATCATTAGTGACCTTAACCAGAGCCGTTTCAGTGCTATGATGAGCTCTGAAGCCTGACTGAAACTCCTCAACTAGGTCATTGCTTTGTAAATGTTCACATAGTTGATTAGCAACTACTTTCTCAAGAATTTTAGATAGGAAAAGAAGATTAGATATAGGTCTGTAATTTACTAACTCATCTTGATCAAGGGAAGGTTTCTTAAGTAAAGGTTTAATAACAGCTACTTTAAAAGCCTGTGGTACATATCCATTTACTAAGGATAGATTAATCATGTCCAAAATAGGGCCACTGATCAATGGGAATATCTCCTTCAACAACTTGGTTGGGATTGAGTCCAACATGCAGGTAGAAGGTTTAGATGAAGCCAAAATTTTAGATAGCTCAGAAAGCTCTACTACCTCTAAACAGTTCAAATACTGTGCAGGTTCTAAAGATTCCTCCAACGCTGCCTCACTTACTGAGGACGAGGTAATCGTGTTTGGGAGGATGCCTATTATTTATTTTTAATGGCATCAATTTTATTTATGAAGAATTCCATAAAGTCATTACTGCTAAGAGCTAAGGGAATGGATGGATCAACACAGCTGTGGCTCTGGGTTAATTTAGCAACCGTACTGAAGAGAAATCTAGGATTATTTTTATTCTCCTCAATTAATGATGAAAAATATGCGGCCTGGTGGACGATACAAAACAACAAACAGAAGAGGTTTTATTGCTTTGCAGTTTGGATGAGGGAAACTGAGGGTTAAATGTTCAAAAGAACTGTAATTATTAATTGGCCTGGGACTAATTAATAAATCAGACTGAAAGATAGTTGCCACCCCTCCTCCTCTTCCCACAGATCTGGGAATGTGGAAATTTGAATAATTGGAGGGAGTTGACTCATTCATACTAACGTAGTCCTCTTGTAGCCAGGTTTCTGTGAGACAAAATAAATCAATCTGATTATCAGAAATCAATTCATTAACTAACAAAGTCTTTGGAGGGAGAGACCTTATATTTAATAAACCACATTTAATTGTTTTATTTTTTGGTTCAAAGTGAGCTGTATTGATTTTTATTAGATTTTTATGATTTGTTCCTTTTAGATCAGTTTTTGATCTGTTAAGTTTTGGCCGTGGGAAAGACACCGTCTCAATTGGGTAATGAGTGAGTAACAGTACAGAAGCTGCAGAGAGGTGTGTTAAACTACGGCTCTGCTTCCTGGTCTGGACACTGGGTTGTCAGCATTTAGGAGAACTAATAAATTCAGCCAGATTCCTAGAAAGAAGAGCTGCACCATCCAAAGTGGGATGGATGCCGTCTCTCCGGATCAGACCAGGTTTTCCCCAGAAAGTTCGCCAGTTATCAATGTAGTCCACGTCGTTTTCGGGACACCACCTGGACAACCAGCGGATGAATGATGACATGCGGCTAAACATCACTGGTTAGATCAGGCAGGGGACCAGAGAAAATTACGGAGTCCGACATTGTTTTAGCAAACTCACACACCGAAGCAACACCAACTTTAGTGACCTCCGATCGGCGTGATCGGGTGTCATTACCGCCGGCGTGAATAACAATCTTACTGTATTTACGCTTATCCTTAGCCAGTAGTTTTAGGTAGGATTCTATGTCGCCCGTTCTGGCCCCTGGCAGGCATTTAACTATGGTCCCTGGTGTCTTTAGTGCCACGTTTCTTAGTAAGGAGCTGCCAATAATTAAGGTCGGCTCCTCGGCGAGACTGTCACTCAGAGGGGAACATTTATTAGAAACGCAGACGGGTTGGTGGTGATCTGGGGGCTGAAATCTAGAGCTATGCTTACTACGAAACGTCACCCAGACGACCTGCTTAACCGGCAGTTCGAGTGCGGCTGTTGGTTCGCTACGTGAAGTAACTCTTTGTGGCTCCGCGCTAGCAAAGGAGCGGCTATCAGCCGGTTTTTCAACAGCACGGAGTCGGGTCTCCAATTCTGATACCCGCGCCTTCAAAGCTACAAAAATACTACATTTATTACATGTACCATTATCACTAAAGGAGGCAGAGGAATAACTAAACATCTGACACAGAGAGCAGCAGATAGGAGACTTAGTCAGAGACGGAGAAGCCATTATGAGGTTGAGGCTTGGCTAAAGCTAGGCTAACGCTAGGTTAGCGCCCTCTTAC
Source organism: Fundulus diaphanus (assembly GCA_037039145.1). Taxonomy (NCBI): domain Eukaryota; kingdom Metazoa; phylum Chordata; class Actinopteri; order Cyprinodontiformes; family Fundulidae; genus Fundulus; species Fundulus diaphanus. The sequence goes on along the minus strand of CM073130.1, from coordinate 4,495,073 downwards.
TACGCCAAAAAGCAAACCGTGTGAAACACGGGGAGTTCTCAAACGTGATGTGCAGTCAGAGAAAATGTTTTAAAAGTGCTTATGTTTTGGAAACAGATGTTACAGCAAAGAGGTTTAAATATAGAAGCGAGAGAGCCTCGAGCAACACACTGCAGTTCACACAGCGACAACAGGAAGTGACACAATTCGCCTTACCGCAAACAGGAAGTCCGCCAACAATCACACTCTTAAGCCTCCCCGGTAAGGTCTATTCGGGGGTTCTGGAAAGGAGGGTCCGTTGGATAGTCGAATCTCGGATTCAGGAAGAGCAGTGTGGTTTTCGTCCTGGCCGTGGAACACTGGATCAGCTCTTCACCCTCAGCAGGATCCTGGAGGGGGCATGGGAGTTTGCCCAACCAGTCTACATGTGCTTTGTGGATCTGGAGAAGGCATTCGACCGTGTCCCTCGAGGGATCCTGTGGGGGGTACCCCGGGAGTATGGAGTACCGGGCCCTTTAATAAGGGCTGTCAGGTCTCTGCATGACCGGTGTCAGAGTCTGGTCCGCATTGCCGGCAGTAAGTCGGACTCGTTTCCGGTGAGAGTTGGACTCTGCCAAGGTTGCCCCTGTCACCGATTCTGTTCATAACTTTTATGGACAGAATTTCTGGGCGCAGCCAAGGTGTTGAGGGGATCCGTTTTGGTGGCCTTAGGATTGCGTCTCTGCTATTCGCGGATGACGTGGTCCTATTGGCTTCGTCAGGGCGTGATCCACAGCTCTCACTAGAGCGGTTCGCAGCCGAGTGTGAAGCAGCCGGGATGAGAATCAGTGCCTCCAAATCTGAGACCATGGTCTTGAGCCGGAAAAGGGTAGAGTGCCTTCTCCGGGTTGGGGAGGATGTGCTACCCCTAGTGGAGGAGTTTAAGTATCTTGGGGTCTTGTTCACGAATGAGGGGAAGATGGAGCGGGAGATCGACAGGCGGATTGGTGCGGCGTCTGCTGTGAAGTGGGCGCTGTACCGATCCGTTGTGGTGAAGAGAGAGCTGAGCCAAAAGGCGAACCTCTCGATTTACCGGTCGATCTACGTTCCTACCCTCATCTATGGTCACGAGCTTTGGGTCGTGACCGAAAGAACGAGATCCCGGATACAAGCGACCGAAATGAGTTTTCTCCGTAGTGGGTCATGGGTACTTGTTGATGGTATTAAAATTATTTCTACGAGCATTAAAAGAGCATTAAAAAGCATTAAATTAGGGTTAATGTCATTCCTGTATAAACCCTGATCTAGCTAGCTACCTGAAAGAGCACCTGCTAGCTAACCATTATTAATAAAACGTTTTGTCATCAATAAAACTTTTGAAATGATCCCCCCTCTGTTTTTTTTGCAAATTGCACACTGTATATATATATATAATATATATATATATATATATATATATATATATATATATATATATATATATATATATATATATATACATACATACATATATACAGTGTTGGGGAGTAACGGATTACATGTAACGACGTTACGTAATTTAATTACAAAAAAGGGTAACTGTAATTCGTTACAGTTACAATGAGAAAATATGTAATTCAGTTACAGTTACTTCCGAAAATATTAAGAATTACAAATTTAGTTAATTTTTTTAAAAAAATATAAAGAAAAACCTTTGCGAAATATGTAATGATATTTTTATTGCTTCGCGCCCTGTATCGCCGTTTCCCGCTACGGCTCCTTGTCTCTATCACTCTGATGATCCATCCTGTGCTGGTGGAGCCTTCTGAAAGAACAGCAAGCGAGCGGACGTTTCACGGTTTTATTTCGCTTCATTTTAAGGAAGAGAAAGATGCAACAAGGCGCTTTGCAATCATGCAGTCTCTTGTTATTCACACACAACAATAAACCGTGAGAGCCGACGTGTGTTGTGAAACTGCAAAACTTTGTCCTAAGCGGAAAATCAAACGCGCGTCTACACAGCTCAGCGTTCACAGTGTTGCGTTCGTGAGCGTCGGAAAGCTATGGTGCATTCAGGAGCATGGGACATTTCAGTTTTACAAAGAAAAAGGCAGAAAACGGAACAGAACTTAACTCATACAATAATGTATTTATCCAGAAACAGTGTGGGCTTTCTTACAATACTGAATGCTCTATAATTGTATTTCTGTTATTTTTGATTATGCACATCTGCTAGCTTTCTTTTCTAAAAAATCTATAATATTACAGCAGCAAATTATCAAAGTTTTTCAAAGCCTGTTTAAAATCTCCAAATGGGGCTTCAGATCATACAGCAACAATTGTGCTGTCATTGTTTTATAGGGCAGAATTTGCATTTGCTGACTCTTTTCCTTTAACTACTGATGGATATACAGGAATAGAGTCATACAAGTGTCAATTCCTCTGAGATAGCAGGGGATGCAATTTTTGGCAAGGAGTTGCCGAAAAATCCATCCTCCTTGTTTTAAACTTAAAAATCGTCACATACACACACTTGTGGACATCCTGTGATTGCCTGTCTGCAGTTCCCTTTGAGCTTAGTGCTTTTTTAAGGTTCACATTCAGTTCTCAAAAATTAAATGTTGAACATGGGTCAATACTCATTAAAACCTTAAAGTAATCAAAAAGTAATCAAAAGTAATTAGTTACATTACTTTTTAAAAGTAATCCAAAAAGTTACACTACAATTACATTTTAAACAAAGTAACTTGTAACTGTAACGGATTACATTTTTAAAGTAACTTACCCAACACACACACACACACACACATAATCTTTTCCCCTCTCTCATAGCACAGTAGCTGGCTACCCTGACTGTAAGGTCTTTATCAGAGATACAGCCAAGGGATAGACACTGGCTCTGTATACTCACATTAGCCAGTAGTGCTCTGTAGCGCCGACCTGAGGGTAAAAGTTTAAATAACTTGTGTTCAGGACGTCTTGGGTAGAGAGCTATGTTAGCTGCACTTTTACTGGCCCTGGACCTGTACAGATAAATAGACGGAATGTCAGTCCTGATGATCCTCTTTGTAGTTCTAATTGTTCGTTGCAGTTTGGACTTATCAAGTTTTGTAGACCAACTGAACCACTCAGACATGGATGACCATTAAACAGACTGAACAATGGCATGGCAGTGTAGATGATCAGTAGCTCCTGAGGAAGGACATGCTTCTTAAGTTTTGGCAGGAAGTACAGTCTCTGCTGGGCCTTCTTATGGATGGTGTCAATAGCTATGTTTATATGCACAGAATTTCACAATCACATTAAAATGTATTTGGGTTAAATCGGATTGTACAATCAATCAATTAATCCAATCATAATGTGCGTGTATATGCACCAGGTTTTATTCCGAATAGAACCATTGTGATATGCGCATTTATCAAATTCTCCTTAAAAAAAAAGAAAAACACAGAAGTAGTACTTCCGTCTTTGCTAAACAACAAAAAACAGTAAACAAAGCAGTATCCATCCAATCCACTTCCTGTCTGTATGCAGACTTATCATCCGGGATCAGACCAACGATGTGGTGTCTGCAAATCTCAGTAGTTTCACAAATGGGAGGAGAGAAAACACACCTCTGGGGGGCCTCGATGTTGACTGTTCTTGGGTGGGAGAAGATGCTCCCCAGCCTCACCTGCTGCTGGCGGTTGGTCAACAAGGTGATTATCCACTGATGGGTGAGGGGCAGCACTGTGAGCTCAGTGAGCTTCTGGTGAGGAATGTCAGGGTTGATTGTGTTGAAGGCCAAGCTAAAGTCTACAGACAGGATCCTGGCATATGTCGTTGGGTAGTCAAAGTGGTGGATGATGAGGTGTACACCCAGGTTGACTGCATCCGACGACGACTGCTAAGCAAGCTTTAGGGTCCAGCACGGGGCCTGTGATGTCTTTCGGGTGTTTCAGCACCAGGTACTCAAAGAATTTTGTCACCACAGACATCAGCACAATATGTGTATAGTGATTTAATCCTGTGATAGTCAATTTATTGGGGACATGGATGATGGTAGAGCATTTTAAGCAGGTTAACACAGATTTGTTACATATGTTGGCGAAGGTGGACCTCAGTTTGCCTGCACATTTTTAAGCGTAGGGGGATCACGGTCAGGACCCGATGCTTTCTTCCCACTCAGATGCTTGAAGGCCCTGTTGACATCATCCTCTTTTTTCTGAGGTGCAGGCAGAGGATAAAAAACTGGTAAATGGCAGCTAATAACAAATGGCTGAACAGAGAGATTTACTGAGTTATTGCACAGTAGTTTGTTATTTTTCATCAGTCAGCTGTTCAGAGTGATGGCTTGTGGGAAGAAATTGTTCCTTAGTCTGTTGGTTTTGGTGTACAATGCTCTGTAGTGTCTTACAGAGGGGAGAAGTTGGAACATTTTGTGACTGGGGTGAGATGGATCTGCAGTAATGTTTCTTGTCCATTTCTTGATTTTGGAAATGTACAAGTCCTGAATGGAGAACTGGTTGATACAGATGATCTTTTCTGCAGTCCTGACTGTCCATTGCAGTCTTGCCCTGTCTGGTGTCAGATCCAAAAAAGACTGATGGATTAGCAGAGAACAGACTGGATGATCAGAATCAGAATCAAGTTTAATCGCCAAGTAGGTTTGCACATACAAGGAATTTGACTTGGTGATGATGGTGCAGACAGCGCACCAACACACCGTGGCAGCCGTTCACGGCGCCATCAGGAAACTGAAGGACGGAAGATAGCAACAACATCGAGGAAAGGGAGGGAGAGAAAAAAGACAGATGCTAGACAATTTACGCTCTCACAAATAAAGTGTCAAACAACCGACAAAAAAAACCCTCATAGCACAAAAAGCACAATACACAAATATACAGAAAGGTAAACATCTGAGGCCCATCGCGTGTACGTAAGTTCATCAGTTTTATGAGTATCAGTAATGTGAGTGTGTTTGGATGAGAGTATTTATATTTCCGTGAACACTCTCCAGAGGCCATTGTCCTTGATGTTATCAGCCGGTCCACAGTTCAGAAAGCGTCCACAGGTGCCGCGAGGGAAGGGGGGAAGCCGGGGGCTTTTCTGAGCACTCTCCGCCATAACAATCCAGGAGTAGAGATAGGGAGGGCGAAATCCAAATATGTTATTTGTTATGTGAGCAAGCTGCACTTCCTTTACTGTCATCTTTTAGTCTTTTGCTGGCTCAAATGATGAATCCGATATTCCGAATTTTTGGGCTTTTCCGCGCTACACTTCCAGATTTTATCCCATCACACCCTTGAGTTCAACCACCAAAGACAGACTGCGTACCAGCACAGTCAGCCCTCAGCTCAGCTCTTTTACCTTCCAGGTTTGTCCGTTCACAGCCATAGTAAGCGCGTTGTTTGCAGCCGACAGCCTGATCAAGGCCAAATGGCTCTGACATCCGCTGTATTTGCTGATACTTCAAAAATCCACAAAAACCAATAAGTAGAGATCCAAGTATCCTTAATTCAAATGTAAAAGTTTCAAACGTCCTGGAATGACAAGTCGAAAGACACACCGTTTTCCCTCCAGGAATATAGGGTGTATCTCACAAAATCAGTCAAATCAGGACCGGACGGGTCCCCCTTTCGTTGCCAACCCGTCGAAAAAATTTATCAATAGTATTGAGAGACCAGCTTGCCAGATCCATGTTTTTGAGAGTTCGGTTGATATGAAGAAAGTGCTCAGAAAGACAAGATATAGCAAGCAGGAGAGGGGGGGGGGGTGAAAAGCTGCAGAGGAGAGAAAAGACACGACCGACCTCGGAGAGAGACAGAGAGAAGAGGGTGTGTAGGAGAGGATCAGCAGCTCCTTAGGTAGATTGCTAGTGAAGATTCTCAGTCATCCAGGTCATCGTCATTCCAAAAAAAAAGGAAAAAACAAGGCAACTGGACTTGTTATCCGTAGTAGAAGACGTTTCGCTTCCTCTCCAGGAAGCTTTCTCAATTCAAAAAGTCTGGAGTAATGTGGAGTAACCAGCTTTATACCAATGCCAAACAAAGGCCTTGTAATGGCTTAGATAACATGCAAATGCATCCGAAACAGGTCCACCCCTTAGTAATGGGCGGTCGTTAAAGCCATTAAGCCAGCAGATTGGACCGAAACTGGTCCACTCCTCTGTAACAAGGAGTTGTTAGGGTTGTTATTGGCTTGGCTTAAAGGAACAATGTTTAGATCACCCGAATGAGGGTGAGAGTTAAGGTGAAGATTGGCCGGAATTAATCCTATTGCTGTATTGTAAGTTTTTGAGAGTTGGAACCTAAGGCCTCCTCCTCTGTTTAAGGTTGGTTTTTCTCTCTTAACGTAGATGGCTTCCTTCACACCCCTTTCAAACCATCTGTCTTCTTTGTCCAAAATGTGAACATTTTGGTCCTCAAAAGAGTGTCCTTTGTCCTTAAGGTGTAGGTGGACAGCAGAGTCTTGTCCTGAGGAGGTAGCTCTCCTGTGTTGAGCCAGGCGTCTGTGGAGAGGTTGTTTGGTTTCTCCAATATAAAGATCAGAACATTCCTCACTGCACTGAACTGCATACACCACTCCGCTCATCTTAGGTTTGGGGGTTTTGTCCTTGGGATTCACCAGCCTCAGTCTGAGGGTCCTGTTTGGTTTGAAATGTACTGGGATTTTGTGTTTGGAGAAAATCCTCTTGAGTTTTTTTAGAGACTCCAGCAACATATGGGATGACGATGTTTTTGCGTTTATTCTTCTCACCATTATGTTCTGCAGCGGGTCTTTTGGATTTTCTTGCTGATTTGACAAAAGCCCAGTTAGGGTACCCACAGGTTTGGAGAGCATCTCTGAAGGTAGATTGAGCTTCCTGAGCTGGTGCAGGAAGTACATCATCTGAGCTTTCTTGATAATGTTGGGCTCCCTGGGATGTAGTGAATCCCAGAAACCTGAAAGTTTCCACAGCACACACAGAGCTATAGAGTATGGAGATGGGGGGGAAGTGGGGGACTCCTCCTAAAGCGATCATCTCCACATTTTTGAGCGTGTTAAGCTCCAGGTAGTTCTGACTGCACCAGCGAGCTAGCTGTTCAACCTCCCATATGTAAGCTGAGTCATCAGCGTCCTGGATGAGGCATTAACATTGCTTTATCAGTAAATTTGAGGGGTTTGACAGATCGGTCTCCTGAAGAAGAGGAGTGCGGACACCATGGCTGGGCCAGCCAGACTGACTTAAACCATGTGTATTCAATACACAACTTGTCATTCTGGGCAGGCTTACACTGTCTGGTGTAAAACTTGACATGTAAAACATGATGTGTCACCTTTAGCGCCAGAATTACCCATAATGTGCCAGTGCTTTTCTGTAATCATAACAGTTAAGATGGCAGCCACAATGGAGCGAGGTTTTAATTATGCTCTTTATTATGTCCTTAATAATCTGGTCATATTATTAAAACCTCAACACCTGGCTGGGGGCTAAACAGAGAAGGTCACATGAAGTTCCCCAGCCTAACCTGCTGACTCCCCTTAGTCAGGAAGTTTGTGATCCACTGACAGGTGGAGGCTGGCACAGTGACCTGGGTGAGTTTGGTGCAGATGATGTCCGTGATGATGGTGATAAATGCTGAGCTGAAGTCCATGAACAGGATCCTTGCATATGATCTTAGAGTCAACTTGAGACTGCCCTACATCCACCAACAGCCAGACAATCCTACCATCCACTTGACATGTTAGCCCTGTAGGCAAACTGCAGGGAGTCGAAGAAGGGTCCTCTTATGTCATTCAGGTGGGCAAACAAGTCTTTTGAAGCACCCACAGGGTGGGAGCATAGCTCACAGGGAAGGTGACTGAAGATAGTGTTGGAGCATAGGAGAGGTGGGAATTTGGGCCTTATAAGCTTACAATTGAACCATTCAGCTCGTCACCCTTTCGTTGGGTACCAGCAGTGGTGGAGAATGGTCTCTTGTAGTTAGTGTCTGCAGGGCTCTCCACATTAACACAGGGATGCTGGCTGATTTTCCTAGCTTTTCAGTGTAGCACCTCTTTGGTGCTTTGATCTCTTTAGTCAGTGTGCTTGTAGCCTGGTTGTACAGGACCCTGTTCCCACTTCTGAAGGCCTCCTGTTTGGTCTGACAAAGCTGCCAGAGTTTTGCTGTGAACCAGGGTTTTAGTCTGCACATTCATGTCCTCACAAAAACTGATGTAAGATTTTACATTGTCAGTTAGTGCGTGGTCAGTTGCTGCAGCTTGAAAAACACTTATCTGGTTGGCCAGGTGAAGTAACCCCTCACTAACACTGGCCTTAGGTGGAATGTAAACAAGAACCAGGACAAACAAGGAAAACACCTACAGTAAATAAGGGTTTTCAGTTAATGAGTAACGTCTTTAAGTGAGGGCAGATGATGATTCAGTATTGTGACTATCTATATACCAGCCTTTGTTTATGTAGAGACAGAATCCACCTCCCCATATTATTCCTATGAGCACCATTATGCGGTCACGTGGAAAAGATTAAATCCCAGTAGGTGAAGTGGGCTGTCCGCAATGTGCTGTCAGCTAGGACCAAGTAAACAGAAGGTGTTAGATTAGCTGAAGCCTGGGTTATTTCTGTTGATGAGAAGCAGTTAATCTGTTTTGTTGGCCAGAGAGTGGACATTCGCCAGGGTGCTAGAAGGGAGCACAGTGCAAAAACCTAGCTGTCTCATCTTAACCAGCTTACCTTCATGCTTTCCTCTGTGCAGGCGGCCATGAGGGCTCTACGGCTAAAGCTGCTACAGATCTGTTGCCTTGTTTGAGGGACCACAATCTTGTGGCAGACTCCTCCTTGCTGGATTTAGGAGTGAAAGTTCCCTTAAAGAGTTCTAAGAACTGGGAAAATGTGTACATGTCAATAGTTGTCTCATCGATAATAGACACAGCCCAACACAAGGCTTGTCCTCCAAGTAATCCCATGATGAAAGAGATTTTACTAGAGTCACTAACAAAGGAGTGAGAAGCCCGCCGAAAGACCAGAGGAGGAGAAAGCCCCCACATTTTTTCTAACTCACCTGAATATGCCTCTGGAGTAGGTGAAAACTCCTCTTGAGCAACAGGGGTGCCAGCACAGTAGCAGCTACAGGAGAAACAGACAAAGTAGGATCAGTTGACAGTCCGGGATGTTAGACTTAGATTTGTATGACTTGGGTTCTTAGGTTTGTGAAAGTTTGCATATATTGGGATGGTGGTTGATTCATGGACTGTAAAAGAGGCCTTGTGTAGTCCGAGGAGTAATCCCTGGTGGGAAACTGCATTTTATATTTGTGCCCTAGATCTGTGTTGGTCAAAGGATTTTGTTTTTATGGTCAAGTGTTGAATTGCAGCAAAGCTACAATTTTCAGACGTTCAATTTCACTCCATATCAGACTTTGTTGATAGACTGGGTTTATCATAATCATCCAAAACCCCAGTGCCATTCATGCTTGCACTGGTGATATACAACTATGCATAACAACCTTTCAAATAAATAAAATAAATGTCCATAATGTCACAATTTGTCCTGATGAAACCGAACACAACCACACACACAGAGCCTCGTTTAGCGAGTTTTATTGGAGAGGGTTGGTTTGTGGTGGATGAGGACCAGAGTCTTTACCGGGCAGAAGCAGATGAATGCTGGATGCAGGAGCAGGCGGACAGAACGAAGCAGGAGGGTTGCAGATGAGCCCGGGATGGAACCCAAGGTTGGCAGCTGAGCTCCGGAGCGGGATCCGAGCTGAGCTGGAGGGTGAGCTGCGGGGCGGGACCCGAGCAGGACTTGGAGCGGAATGCAAGCGAGTGAGGAGAGCAGGAACACGACGTGAGTTGAAGTCGAGGACGAGACGAGGGTAAGGCTGACAAGACGAACCGGCGGTCAGGAGCAGACTGAGGAGGGTTTATATGGAGAGGCTGGCAGGCTGATTGAAGGCTGACAGGTGTGGATGATTAAGCTGAGTGGAGTCTGACAGTAGGAGGAAGGCGCTGGAAGGTTCCAGAGACATGTAGGTCATGACACATAAGCCATCTTAAATAAAAGTCTTCACATTTTATTGGGCTTTTCTACCATCACATTCCTTTCCCCAATGATCACTAGAGTGATGTGTACCACTGGTTGACACATAATTGTGACAATTACTTTTTCCTGTAAACGGTCAAATACACTAGTGCATAATGCTGCATGGTGGATGCACTGGGACTGCTGGACCTTGCAAATGGGAATTAGGAGGGAACGTGGTTTCAGCGATCAAAGATTTTCTGACCAATGATGATGACGGGCTAATATGCCGCTTTAGACTACAAGCATTTCTTTCTACTATAACCAAGGGGACAGTGGCTACAACCCTTTAGGTTCTGGATCCAAATTCCGGCGCACAGAGGATGCATGCTCACCATGGGTCTGAGGGTAAAGCTCACACCTATGCAGAACTCAGCCGAGTGTCCCATCAGCTTCCCAAACTGCTTTTTCCTGGTGTTTTTTTGGTGGGGGAGAGCTTACTGTTGCATTTTCGGAAGGCTGTAGGCCCAGATTTGACTATAATCATCAATGTGCCTTTCCATCGTGTAATGACGTATGAGTTAAAGGCTGTCCAAAATCGGCACAGCAATCCAATGCTTCTTTCCTACCCACAATAGAGTTCTTACTGTTGACCCCCTGAAAGGTCAAGGAACAGGAGCGGGTCCTAGAAGTTATAATTAAGGGTATTCGGATGGAGCCATAGTTGGATGGAGCCAAAGCCTCAGAGAAGTTTCAACATGGAGCATGGTGTGAGGTTGTCATCCGGCATTTAAAAACAGCAATCAAGTTTACTTTAACAAGTTATTTTAAATGTTAACAAACATTAAAATTACCACTGATTTACACATTTAATAAACTACTTTGTGAATATTTTTCACAGCTTTTTCTTTTTCTCCACGGTTGCCATTTCACCATGAAAAAAAAAAAAAAAAATCAGTTAACCCATTTTCAGTACACATTAAGATCCATGACGTGTTCATTGACCATTTATGGTAGAATCTGGTCATGTAGAGGGAAGAACATGAGGTGGAACCTGGTACGCAAACATTATAGTACAGCTGTGATTTATAAAAAGAAAAATTGTGTGTTGGTGTGCTTGCGCATGGTTTTCTGATCTGAATTTTTTTCGCCGTATGTCATTTTCTTTTTCTTGCCATACATACACTTTTTGTATAGATTATATGCAAAGTTTTGTAAATGAGACACCTGGTCACAAACTGCAAACAGAAAGTAAACAAGATATAACACCAACAGCAAGCAGATTGGTGATTTTAACTGTTCAGCGGGTGGCTTACGGTGTTGGTTCAGTGGTGAGTCCAGGGAGGTTGTGAGTCAACACACAGGGCTGTAGTTGGCAGTCTGAGCGGTGGTTTGTGAAATGCTGCATGGCTAGCTGTCGTCGGTGGTGAATGTAGGTGGGTGGACAGGCAGGAGATGGTTCAGTGGAGCGACTGGAGTTATTGTTAGTGCATGAGCATGGATCAACAGGAGTTCCAGGGAGGCTCATAATCAAACAGCTAGGCAGGCTTACTTGGGTTCTCTCAAGAATGTAGAAACACGGTAGTAGAAGGGTGAGGATCCAGTACCATAGCCAAAGAGATATGCGGAGAAAAAACATGGAAAAGAGGCCGGTACCGCTAAGCATTTCACAGCAAGGATCTCAGGAACAGGGATCAGGTCTGGTTACCGTTCTGGATAAGCTGATGCTCATGACTCCTGCCTCCTCTTATGCTCATCTTGATTGCCCCTGATGAGAATCACCTGTGGCTACACCTGCCAGTTGCGCCCTGAAGAGAGTGAGCGAGAGAAGACCTCCATACAGATCTTTGTACCTGACAAAAGTATTTTCAAATTGAATTTGAATATATATATACACCTTATCAATAATTAAGTAAACCAGTCACTACACCGTTTTTTATAAATAAACCTCAGTTATAATAGGACAAAGTGCTCTTTTTAGTTATTTTGCGACAATATTTGCGTTCATCTCAGAAGAAAACACAAGGGCCAAATTATTAAACAATAGTTCTTTATTTCTAATGTTTTTTTTTTAATAAATGGTGAATTAAATATTTTTTTGGTTCTAGGCCAGGGGTGTCTAATTTCAGTTGTCGAAGTCATGTGATTAGATTTGTCCTTGGTTCTACACACCTGAATCAAATGGTTGAATTACCTGGTCAATATATAGTCAGGTTCTCCAGAGTCTTGCTAATTACCTGATTATTTGGCTCAGGTGTGTTGAAGCAGAGATACATATAAAAGTTGCAGGATACCAGACCTTCATGACTGGAATTGAAGATCCCTTGACTAGGCTACGGCTTAAAAATAACTGAATCACAAAATGTTAAAACCATGCACGATCCTCCATGTATGTGTGCATTAAGCAACATGTTATCAGTCAATAAAAGTTATTTTGTGGCCACCAGACCAGCAAAGGATCCTAAATTGCAAAAAAGATGCATTACTGTGTACTTTGGGCCACTGATACTGATTCACACTGATACTGGTGACGTACTGGATCCTGCACTAATGGTAATAGGCAAAAGACAGTTACATTGTCTGTTAATGTTATTCTCATATGTTTTGGTTCTCCAGGCTCTCCGTACAGAGATAAGATCACTATTGCCATTCTGCAGCTTCAGGAGGAAGGCAAGCTTCACATGATGAAAGAAAAATGGTGGAGAGGAAACGGCTGTCCTGAGGAGGAGAGTAAGGAGGCCAGCGCCCTTGGTGTGCAGAACATCGGAGGGATCTTCATTGTCCTGGCGGCTGGACTTGTTCTCTCCGTGTTTGTGGCTGTAGGAGAATTCCTGTACAAGTCCAAACAGAATGCACAGCTGGAAAAGGTAAAGAATTCATTAAAAAATTTCTCTCAAGAATTTGAAGCAATGAAAGCAGAATTTCTGACATTAACCACTTTTGCCATGATTGGCAGTCTCATGGCAAATAGAAGTGGTAGTTGGCATGTGGTAGTTATACTTTTATTAGAAGTATAGACTTTGAATAGGGTTATTTATTTGAAAATAGATGGAACTTCACACAGTAATAACAATGCTATATTATAAATCGTGAGATAAGGATTGGTTTCTTTGCATTTATTCACTTAGGCCCAATGGCGACAACGAGATAAGAAACGTGAGGAATTCTGCTGTCACCATGGATCCAAGCTAGACTTTAACCACCATCTCAAATGACCTCAAGAAAACTTCAGAAATTATTTGCCTTTATTTGAATCTAATATCTAAAACATCTCAATTAGTTTTTTTTTTTTTTTTTTTTTACTAGTTGATTAATTTGTTTGAATATTTAAAGTTTACTTAAAACTGCAAAGGCATGGTAATAGTACAGCAGTTAAATGTAATGTTTGAAGTACTTGGATTAATACAAAGTTGGATGAAATGCACATCTGTCCAAGGCTTGCTCCACAGCATGACATGTCTTCAACAGCCACCTCCAAAACGTCCCACCCTCAGCTACTTCTGTTCACTTTTGCCCTGCCAACCTGCAGCCTTCCACTCTGCTGTACTGTAACCAGTTTGACTGTTATCTGCTGGTTTAAAGGTGATGAATGCAGTGAAAGAAGGCTGTGATATTTAGCTTTTCACTAAGCTCACTGGCACTTACAAGTGCTATGGAAGAGTATTGGGGCCACTGAAAAAAATAATTCAGACTTCTGAGTTTTTTCCTCAGAATTCTGACTTTAATTAAAAAAATTATGCCGGTTTCTCAAAACCCAAGTACGTAAGAGCGTTCTTGATAAGTATGTAGTTAGGAAGTACAGCGGAAAGTACGTACTGCTGAGTATGAAAATACAAAGACGGCAAATGGAATGGGCTATACATGATCAGGTTACGGCAGCATCTGATAGGAAATGGTTGATGTTGGGTGGCTCACAAAGATAAGTCAATGGCTTAGCTCAGTTTATGTGAATATTTCACATTCATAATGGCTAATAAAATAAGGAAAAAATCTAAATTTGACAAATATCAAATATACATAATTAAAAAGAAGTGTCATTACCAATTTGAAACCTTTTAAAATAATGAGCTAAATTTGTTATTAAAAAAGCTTCACTATGTAAATCGTATTGGTTTACCACCTTATGGCTTTTTCAGACTACTGTTAACAGTGAAGCATGATTGTCTACAAAAAATTGATAACCTTTGCTTATAAATAATTTCTTGTCTCAATTGGATAATGATAGTAGATGATGACCAACTGTAGGTTTATACAGTTATAAATAATTCCTTCCATTATTCCTTAAGTTTGCACTGGATCCATGAGCAGGAGGTGCTTAAAGAGTTTTTACTTTTATTTTTTACCAACCTGCATCTGGCACAGACTTGTTACTTTACAACTGCACAATTCACTTCCAATAACTACTAAAAACTGATTAACATACTAATTTTTAATTTATTATCATCATCATGTAAACTCATCAGATATCTACAGTATAAACAGACAGAAACAAAACGTTTTTAGTAAAAAATGTATTTATTAAAATAACCAAAAACAGACAGTCGGCTGGCTGGCGAGTACACCGAATTAATCTGATTTACCCAGAGGAGGTCTTGATTTTGAAATATGTGAATCCTTGACGTTTGTGTAGAGCAGCTGACAAGTTGTTGAAACGTTGGCGGTGTAGCAGCGAGTGAGGCGTGATTAAAATCACCAGATATTGCCACAAAACAATTGGGGTGTTGTGTTTGTATCCTGGCAACAACGAAACTGATGACATCACATGCATTGTCGGCAACAGCTAAGGGTGGGATGTAAACAACCACCAAAACAACACTGGTGAACTCTCTTGGCAAATAATATGGACGAAAACTAACTGCCAATATTTCAATGTCTAGACTGCAGAGACAACACTTCACAGTAACGCATTCTGGGTGACACCATCTGTTGTTGACTGCCAATCCACCTCCTTTCCTTTTCCTGCTGCTCTTTAAATCTCTGTCTGCTCGTACAGTCAGGAAGCCCAGCAGAGAGACGTTGGGGTTGGGGATATTATCCTGCAGCCATGTCTTAGTAAAACACGTAATATTGCATTCCCGATACCCTTGCTGAGTCTTTGAAGTAAATCCAACATGTTCGCTAAAGATCTCATATTCCCCATGATTATGGATGACACAGATGGTTTGAACTTCCTCCTTCTCTCTCTCTCCTCTTTGCTCCTGCTCTGCAACCACAATGCCTCCTTTATAACTCCTGTGGGATTTCTGGCTTCAGTTGTCGTAATATTTACACTTTTGCAATGTTAACAGCTGCTCCCTGTTGTAAACCGCTCTATTGTTATGGTTACACATCATAACAAAAGAGCAAATTATAAAAAAATATTAGGAAAAATCAATCCAGCCGCACAGTATCTAATACAAGAAGTGTTTGTCCAAAAAAAGCAATTTTTCTAATAAAAGCTGGAATGAAATTTTGAAAAAATCTGAATGTTACAGAGTTACTACCACCCTGAGCGGCACAATTCTAGAACTCATAAGCAAATATTAATATTATTTTAAAATGTCAAACATGATCACAAGACAGTGGAGGAGATAAGGCAGGAAACGAGGGTGAAAAGGATCACTAGGAAATGTTGGAAAACTGGATCCAAACCTAGAACTGTGGTCGCTCCTCCTACATGGTTGGCTGCAGAATACAATGAAAATTTTAAAATATTATAAAATAAAATATAAATAATTATACTTTTTCCCCTCAGTGGAGAAATTCACATGTCCCAGCAGCAAAGTGAAATGCAAATGGAATTGTAAATGGACTGAATTTATAAAGCGCTTTTCTGGTCATACTGACCACTCAAAGTGGTTAGAACTAGCACCACGTTCACCCAACTGCACACTCACCAACCCATTCACCAATACACTTTTTGGCATTCAACTTGGGGTTTAGGGCCTTGCCCTGGAGCACATCAACATGTGACAGAGGGAAGCTGGAATTGAGCCCACAACCTTCCGATTTCAAGATGAGTACTCAATGAACCACAGTCGCCTCATGCAGCCTGCAGATACACACAAAGGTAAAAAGTATAAAAACAAAAAAATAAGAAGGGAACATTTGCAACATAAGAAAAAAACTATACGGTTGTTAGAAATAGCATAATCAAAAAAATGAAAGACCTCTGCAACTGAGGAGGGTGACTATGTGTGTCTTTGTCCACATATAAGGCGCACCGGATTATAAAGCACATTACATATTCTTCCCAAGTGTATAATATCACTTTGCCCCTCCGGTAGGGTGACCAGATGCCCCCGATTTCCGGGGACCGACCCTGTTTTGGATGACATGTCCCTAGCAAAAGCTGTCCCCAGTAATCCCGATTTTAGTGTATCAAGATGGAGTAAAAAAATTAGCCCAACAAGAGTTATTTACCCAGTCCTGCCGCTGTCCCGACATAGTAGAATTTTGACGAACGCACTTTCCCCACCCCCTGTCGGTGTTGCAGTTTAGACAAATTAAAGCAACCCCCAGGCAGAGATTCTGTGCTTAACAAAATCAGACGTCCCCAGTTTTCATTAGAGAAATCAAATCTGGTCACCTTAAGAAGGAAATACACTGGCTGTGTAACGTAAGGGGTGCAGTTTACAGGCGTGTTTTTAAAAGCGCAAATCTACACCAGACTGCAAAGTACACAGCTGCGTGATTCTGAAAGAAGAACTTTTGTCATGGGTAAGTAATTAAAGAAAGACAAATTAATAGTAATATATGGGTAAGGTATTAAATTGTCAGTAATATATCCTATGTTTTCATCACCTAAAAGTCCGTGTCTTGACCATATCTGATTAGAAATCATATATTTTATTTTGTTAGCTTGTCACAACTACATCATCCATGGCGCTTTACTTTCGACTACTCTTATTTTGGGATACTTCCGGAAGTTAACTTTGACACAGGGTGTTTTACCATTTATTCCAAACAGGAGCGTATACGCGTTTGAAATTAGAACTTTGATCTAATTTAGGCATTACGTAGCGTTATGCTTCTGGTGTACATTTATTGACTGATTAAAATGAAAAGCTAACCTAAGCGTAGGACGCGCGTAAGCTGCTTTGCTGCACTTTGCACCACGTCCGGTGTGTTTCCTTCTTAACACTGCTCTCTCCTGAGAGGGAGAGCTATCCGTCTCTGCCGGGAGGACAGAATAGTTGGACTGCATTGCCCTGTTTCTAACATAAGGCCAAAATAAGCATTTTAATGTCTAGTTCATTGCTTGAAAACATCTTAAAACTACACACTGTGACAAATTAATAGTATAAAAACATTGAATTTAAACACTCACCTTCTCCATTTACCGATGTTGGGGGCAAAATGCATTATGGGACATCTTGCTGGCCCAAACCTGCAGAAGGATGCATCTATAAAAGGGCAAGAAAACATCCGAGAACTTTGAGTGTACCTCCCTTGATGCATGTTTAGAATTGGAACAGTACTTGGGCCACCATTGATGACACTTTACAAGTACATGAGTACAGATAAGTATATACATATTGAGAAACAGTCAGACTTTAATCTCAGAATTCAGACATTTTTCAGAATTCTGACATTAATCTCAGAATTCTGACATAATTGTTTTTCTCAGTGACCCTGATTCTCTGTTTAAGGTTGGTAACCATATACAGAGGAGGGGGCCTTAGGTTCCAACTCTCAAAAACTTACAATACAGCTATAGGATTAATTCCGGCCAATCGAGTGACCAAAACATCGCTCCCTTAAGCCAGGCCAATAACAACCCTAACGACTCCTCGTTACAGAGGAGTGGACCAGTTTCAGTTCAATCTGCTGGCTTGATGGCTTTAACGACCGCCCATTACTAAGGGGTGGACCTGTTTCGGTTGAATTTGCATGTTATCTAAGCCATTACAAGGTCTTTGTTGGGCAGTAGTATAAAGCTTGTTACTCCACATTACTCCAGACTTTTTGAATTGAGAAAGCTTCCTGGAGAGGAAGCGAAACGTCTTCAAATACGAAAAACAAGTCCAGTTGCTTTGTTTTTTACTTTTTTTTGGAAAAAAGTTACCTACTGCAGCTTTCAAGTCTAGCAGGCCATTGTTAGTATTTATGTTCCAGATCTAAATGCTCAGAGAGATTCTGCATTCACAGTTGCCGATAGTCTTTTTTATGCTTCAAATAATTTTTCAGCAAAGTACTGATTACAATTTCACTGTGCTTTTCTAAGTTCAGTTTATCTCGTTTATTTAAGTTTACTTTATCCTCTTACAATAACATGTAAAACAGGTACATCTACGAAATTAGAATATTGTGAAAGTTTTTTCTCACCACTTTCAGAAAGTAAATGATGTACTGTATAATACATAGAATAATTATGCAAGTGAAATATTTCAAGCTTTTATTTCTTGTTATTTTAATGATTAGGGCTTGCACATAATGAAAACCAAAAACGTAGTGTCTCAGAACATTAGAATGTTGTGAAAAGGTTATATTGGAATCTCATGGTGTAATCAACTCAAAACACTTGCAAAGGTTTTCTGACTCTCAAAATGGTCTCATGCTGGGTCAGTAGGCAAAACAATCATGGGGGAATACTTGTCTTGACAGATGTCCAGAAGACATTCATTGTCACAGTCCACATAGAGGCTAGGCTACAGAAGGTCCTTGCTTAAGAAGCTGGTAGTTCCGGGTTCCAGATCCTAGCATATTTATATAAAGTTGAGTGAAAGAAAGAGGTGTGGTTGGAAAACTTATTTCAGAAAAAGGGATAAGAGGATTTTCAATATCTTTTTAAGAATTAGGGGGAGCTTCATAAGTAGCGGATTAAGACTGGCATCAATGCATCAAGAGCACCATGCACAGACGAATCTTACATAGGGGCTACAAATGTTGCATTCCTTATTTGAAGCATTGGCAAAACGGATGAGGGGTCCACGTGGGACATGTCCCCCACACTTCTCTTATCTGTGCCCTCTGTTCCACACATCTTTTTCAGCCATTACAACTGTTTAATCCGTTATTGACATGCAGTAAAAAATATCTACCTGAAGTAATGCTGTCAGAATAGAATAGAGTAGAATAGAAATACCTTTATTATCCCAAGATTGGGAAAATTCGGGCGTAACAGTGGCAAATGTTAGCTAACTTCTAAAGCAAAATAAAATGAACTTATCAAAAGGGGAAGCAAAGTATTAATAACTCAGTATTCAAAACTTAATTTTCAAGTTAAAAAGAGGAAGGCAGTAGCTGATTTTCAGAACAATGTGAGAAAAACTATGCAATATGTATGATTGTACAAGCAATAACCCCAGATATGATAAATCACTCAATAGACCTCTGGAAAATATGTCCCCCTTACTTCTGAGATGATGGAAGGCTGTCCTGAACCAGAGATGTCAGAACGTTTTATCTGGGCATAGGAGAAAAAGAAACTGGGCAGTTGTTCAGTAGTCTAAAGTCTTCTTTTCAGATGACAATAAAGCTTACATCTCAGTTGGAAATCAAGGTCCCACAGTCTGGAGAAAGAGTGGAGAGACTCAGAATCCATGTTGCTTGGAGTTCAGTGTGAGGTTTCAAGAGTCAGATGATTTGGGGTAAAATATCAACTGCTGGTTCTGGTCAACTGGGTTTTCTAAAGTCCATAGTGAACAGAACCATCTACCAGGAAATTAAGGGCACATTTTCATGGTTCCTCCTGCTGTGAAGCTTTTTGAGTAAGACTTGGTATCAAAAGCTTGTTTAAGGACCATTGAAGCCTTACGTTTTAAATATAATTTTTATTGATCTTCTGTAAAAATTCAAGTTTTTTGAGACATCAAATTTTGGTTTTCATTATCTGTAAGGTATGATCATAAAATTTACAAGAAATAAAGGCTTGAAATTATGTATGTCACTGCTTGTGCTCAGAGAAAAGGAGGGGTTGTTGCTGTGTTTGTTAATAACAGATGGTATAGATCTGGACAACAGATGGTACAGCCCTGGACATGTTAAAATTAGAGATGCTTTGCACTGAGGCTTTAAACGGTACCTAGAGAGTTCTCAAATGTTAACGGGATAGCAGCGTATGTGCCCGTCTACAAACACCGAAGCAGCCTGTGGCCTCATCCACACTATTGTGAGCAGAATGCAATCAAAACACCCCCAGGCTCTTTTTCTGCTCTCAGGGGACTTTAACCGTACATCCTTTTCCTTTACCCTCCCCACCTTTAAACAGTATGTTACCTGCAGCACTAGAGATGATACAATAGTGGACTTACTGTATGTAAATTACAAAGACGCCATCCTCCTCGGGGGTCAGATCATGACTTGATTTACCTCCAGCCTGTTTGTAAACCCCTTGTACACAGAGAACCAGTAACTTGCACAGTCAGGAAATTGTCTGAGGAGACTGAAGAAACCCTGAGAGACTGCTTCACCTCCACTATGTGGGATGAACTCTGGGAAAGGACATTAACAGAATAATAGAATGCATCATGGACTATACCAATTTCTGTATGGACTCTACTGTGCCCCTTAGTAAATTTAGATGCTTCTCCAACAACAAGCCTTGGACAAACACTGACAAAAGAGCTTCCCAAAAGGAGAAGAGGAGGGCTTTCAGGTCGGTAAAGAGAGGATCTAAAAACTGTACAAAAAGAACTAAAGAAGAATATCAGAGAAGGAAAAAAAATGGAGGCACAACAGAGAGATAGTAACATCAGTGATGTTTGGAAAAGCCTGAAAACAAGTTCAGGTCACAAACAGAATGCCCAGGCTGTAGGCAATATGAGCAGGGTGAATATGCTTAATCAGCACCCCCCAACCAGAACTGTAAATCTCTAGCTTTGTAGACTGGTGTCAGCATAACCATCTCAGGATAAAAACAGGGAAAACAAAGAAGCTGTTGGTAGACTTCAAATAGAATCAATGCATATTTCTGACAGACCACAGAGGAGGGTTCTCTGTGATGCCTAGAGCTGGGTATTGAATTTGGTACTTTTATAGGTCCTGACCAAATCCTGTGGGTAGTACCGATTCACATAAAATCAAATGATACCATGTTTTGGTACCTAAAACGCATTACTGTGATACTGAGGGAGTGAAAGACTGGGCAATTTTTCATGCCGAACATGAACACAGCATTGCATGCACAAGAGCATAATGATGTCAGTAGCCACTGGTCCAGTAAATAAAGCAAGCATGGCTGATATAAAGCAGTTGAAAGTATGGCTCCATTTATCTAAAATGCGATGAAGATTACGCTCACTGCTTTATTTGCGAGAAGTAGTGCAAGGCCAGCGGCAGAAATACTTCTAATCTGAGGAAGCACCTGGTCACTGATGCCAATTTAGTGAATTTCTCACTATATATAGTCACTTTTCAGACCCATCCAGCGACCCTTTTTGAATAAACCGACTAGCGAAAAATCTAGCAACTTTCTTGTGTTATTGGTGACTTCCCGTGAAAGCACTAATCTTTCTGCAGTTATTGTCTTGAGAAAGTGCCGTGTGCTGCTGTGAGCTCTTCCCACAAATCCTGTCTCACAGGCAGCTGCTGCTGCCTCATCCTGTAACTTGCCAAGTTAGAGCAAAGAAAGCAGAGAGGAGAGCCTCTTTGTGATCATCATTGCAAATGTATCCTGCCCTGGATTACAAAGAAAAAATTGTTTTAATATACTTTTATTCTTTGAAACTGTTGCACTAAACAATTCCCTGAATTTTAGTTACACACAGCTTCAATCCCTTATTCACCTCAATTACTGTATGCCTCTGATAAGTGTTGTTCTGGTAAAAAATAGCTTTACATGTTGTGAATTCAGGCATCGTATTCAAATTAATAAATTATTTAATAATGTTCATTTGTAGATCCAAACAAGTTTATATATTGAGAAATAAATGTTAAATTAAAACATTTAGAGATTCTCTTAATAAACTAACATCTATTACTACATAAAAACACAAAACTACCAAAAATAGGTACCGTTAAGTACCAGTACTGATTCCCAGGTACCGGTATCGGTACCATATCGGTAGAAATGTGAGAGGCACCCAGCCCTAGTCATGCCGCAACGCTGTCGGTGGGAAATATCCCATTGACAAGAATGGCTTTTATTTGTGATGGAATGGATAACGCACAGATGATGGAGTCTGTGTGAATGAGTATATTATTCACACCGAGCGGGAACAAGGCACATTTTTCGCATTGATTGCCAGCCATTAGTCACTTGACATTGCACCTCTCTCTCTCTCTCACTCGCAAATAATTCATGCAAATTTTTTGCCCAGTGTGTTGCGCTGCGGCATCAAATAGGAGGACCGTCTATCCTCTTCCCGGTTTCTACTGTCTAACTTACCATGGCAGACATGGATTCTATCAAGCAACTCACGGTGCTGTATGTA
Source organism: Fundulus diaphanus (assembly GCA_037039145.1). Taxonomy (NCBI): domain Eukaryota; kingdom Metazoa; phylum Chordata; class Actinopteri; order Cyprinodontiformes; family Fundulidae; genus Fundulus; species Fundulus diaphanus. The sequence continues at coordinate 4,472,795 of CM073130.1, read as the reverse complement.
ATGTGGAAAGACGAACAATGTTGTCAACGCCCATGGGGTCCACCACATCCTCCAGAGACACACCCAGTTCGACGAGTATGACCTGTAGCCACATCTGGATGACAGTCGCTTCCAGCAGTGCTTCTGTCTTTCTAGGATTCAGTTTGAGGAGCTGGTGCCCCGCGTCGGGGGACGGATCAGCCTGTGGGACACGAACTACAGGTGTCAGTAAATCCTTCATTGCTTAATAGAAATATAGTCTAATTGTACTGTCTAAATATGCCATATAAAAAACATTTTCACGCTTAAACAATTGGAATAGGAGGACCCTTAATGCGACATGAATTTACAGAAAAGTTCAGATTGTTGAACTCAATCTAAATTTTACTTTGCACTAGATGTGCATCCACAGCACCTATTCGTAGTTTTGCTTCGCTCTGTTTGCCATCTACCATGCTGTTCGTCCAATTCGCAAACAATAAACTGGACTGGAGTCACAACACAGATATTCTTTACAGGAAGAGTCAGCGCAGCACTACCTGCTGAGGAAACTGAGGTCTAGTGGAGATAAAAGGGTGCTCCTGAAGACCTTGGACTCTGGTGGCATCAGCCATCTTCTATGGTGTGGTTTCTTGGAGTAGCAGCTTATCTGTAGCTGAGAAGAAACAACTGGATAAACTCATTAGGAGGGACATCTCTGTCCTGGAAAGCCTCCTGGACACAGTAAAGGTGATGGGAAAAATAACATCATTGATGGACAATGTCTCCTACCCCATGCATGGAGCTGTTGGAAAGCTGGAGAGCTCTTTCAGTGACAGACTGCTGCATCCTAGATGCTCAAAGGAACGCTTGCACAGGTTCTTCATCCTAGCTGCTGCTAGACTTTATAATCTCTGCTGCACACAACAGACTCAATAAGTGTTCACAATCATGCTTATGGTTGTACAGGTTCTTGAGCTTATCAGGAATTATTTACATTGTCTCCCAGATGCTGATATTTATTTGCTACTCTGGGTGTTGCTTGTACAGTCATGCGTATTTTATATTTTTCTCACATCGTTGTGTGAATCAGCTGCTTTTTTTTGTTAAATGGAATATTGCATTTCTTATCTGATTATTACTTTCTCAGATTCTAAGATACACTTGCACACGCTTTAGCTGCTGCAATATGTTGCTTGTGCAGTCATGCATATTATATATTTTTTCACATGTGTAAATCAGCTGATGTTTTCCACTGTATAACTTGAATGTTTCATTTTTATCTGCCATACTATCAGTAATTGTGTAAAATTTACTCGGGTTTTATTTTACTTTTGCCATTCAGATAAGTTCATTTTCTGTTGCTTTACAACTAACCATAGATTAGATAAAGCTTGTTTCTTAATAATAATAATAAAAATAATAATAATAATAATAATAATAATAATAATAATAAATAAATAAAACTTATATTGCGCTTTTTTGGACACTCAAAGACGTTTTACGAAACAATTTTTAAAAAAACACATACTACGGAAAAACAAGTTTAAATAGGTGGGTTTTGAGATACAATTTAAAGTTCTGTAATGAGTCTAAGTTACTGATGTTTTGGGGCAGTGAGTTCCAAAGGGTGGGGGCAGCAGCAGCGAAGGATGTGTAACTCTGCCTATGTGTTTGTTCCACTGTCGTGCCTGAATTTCCATATTGTTGGGTAATAAAGGTATTTCTTATCTTAATGAATTTATATAATATGAGTTTCACTTTCTGATGATGAATGAGTGCCAAAAAATAATGTTTTTATGATATTATACTTTTTTAAGATGTACCTGCAGGTGACCACATACAGTACTGAGTAAATACAGTAAGTTAAAATGGTGAATTTGCACCCATATCTTAATGAATCATTTTTAATGTAGGCCTGTTTCAGTTGTCAAGGCAAAGTAGTCAGCTGACCAAAGCAAAAATACAGTGGCTTGAAAAGGTATTTATACCTCTTGAACTTTTGTCACAATTAAAAACATATTTTACTGGAATCTTATGTGAAAGACCAACACAAAGTGGTATACAATTGTGAAGTAGAAAGGAAATTATACATAATTTAAAATATTATTAAAATGTGGTGTGCAAAAGTATTCAGCCCCCTTTTCTATGAGTGCAACCAATTGCCTTCAGATGTTGGTTGTAAACAGCATCATGAAATCCAAGGAAAACACCAGACAGGTCAGGGATAACGTTGTGCAGGAGTATAAAGCAGGCATAGGCTACAAAAAGATTTCCCAAGCTTTGAACATTCCACAGAGCACTGTTCAATCCATCATCCAGAAATGGAAACAGTATGACACAACTGTAAACCTACCAAGACAAGGCCATCCACCTAAACTTACAGGCCGAACAAGGAGAGCACTGATCAGAGATAACAGAGGACAACTATTAGTATATAAATCTGGTCTTAATTGAAGAGTGGCAAGAAGAAAGCCATTATTAAAAGAAAACCATAAGAAGTCCTGTTTGCAGTTTGCCAGAAGCCTTGTTTGGGACACAGCAAACTGGAAGGAGGTGCTTTGGTCAGACAAGACCAATTGAACTTTTTGGCCAAAATGCAAAATGTTATGTGTGGCAGAGAACTAACATTGCATATCACTCTGAACACACCATCCCCACTGGGGATGGTGGTGACAGCATCATGCTCTGGGGGTGCTTCTCTTCAGAAGGGACAGGAAAGAGGGCCAGAGTTGATGGGAAGATGGATGGTGCCAAATGCAAGGCAATCTTGGAAGAAAACTTGTTGGAATTTGCAAAAGGCTGGCACAGAGGTTCACATTCCAGCAGGACAGCGACCCTAATTATACAGTCAGGACTACAATGGAATGGTTTAAAACAAAAAAAATTATGTGTTTGTATGGCTCAGTCAAAGTTCAGACCTAAACCCTATTGAGAATCTGTAGCAAGATCTGAAAAAGCAGCCCACAAATGTTCTCCTTCTAATCTGACTGAGTTTGAGCTGTTTTACAAAGAAGAATGGTCAAAACATTCAGTCACTAGATGAGCAAAGCTCGTAGAAACATACCCTAAAAGACTTGCAGCTGTAACTGCTGCAAAAGGTGGTTCCACAAAGTATTGAATCGGGAGGAGGGGGGGCTGAATACTTTTGCACAATGGCCTTTTCAGTTTTTTATTTGTAAAATAAAAAAATCATGTATGATATTGTTTTTGCTTTACAACTGTACACCACTTTGTGTTGGTCTTTCACATAAAATTCCAATAAAATATGTTTATGTATGGTTGTGATGTGTGTGGAAAGTTCAAGGGGTGTAAATACCTTTGCTAGTCAAACACTCCATTAATAAACCTACCAGGTAGGTTTGAGTAAAAAAGCAGTTAAAAGGTTTCAATAAGAGTTTGAAAAAAATAAATCATAACTGCCAACTATAACTTTCATACAGATGATTTGTTGCTTGAACCCTTGATTTATCCACAATTCCACTACTGTGCACTTTGCTTTGTGAGGTACATTGTTCAGAGCTCATGAGGAGACATAGAGTGACATGTTACCACTTATTCGTTAGAAATTTATTCTAACAAAAGAGAATTGTTGGATGATATGAATATGATTTTTGTTTGACTGGTATTTTAAGGCATTTATTGAAACAAACAGGAAAAACACACATACACAGCAATACAAATGGCAATTTGTATTCCTGTGTATTTTTATCAACTTGATAACAAATGTGGGAAACTAGTTTAATATAACTGCATCTACAGTATATTGCTGTTTGTATGTCACAATTCTATTTTCGTGAATCTAGTCCCCTTCCATAGCTTTCATGTAACTGCTTTAGGATATCCATTGCTACCACTCTGCGGAGGCAGCATACGCAACCTCGGGGCTGTTTGAGACCTTCCTTGCCATATGAGATTATAGACGTTAACTGGAGGATTATCAGGGTAACCGAGCCAGCTCTAACCAGAAACTTGAAAAGTTTGGCATTTTCAAGCCTAATCTGCAAAATTAGAGAGGGTTCCAAATTTTAAGCATTAATGACCAACAAGTATTTATTTTACTTCACTATCAAGTCAAGAGGGAAAAACAACTTTCGTGCATTTGCATTTGATGTCATTTAACAACTATAATCGTGTTGGCAGTTTAGGAAATGTGATCCTAGAAAAAGCAAAGTCTTTCAAAAACAATATATAGGTGTATCTCTAGCCTCACTGCATTTTTCACTACAACTATAGGAGGAGTGTGGATTGTATAATTCCTGTGTTAATTAGGTCCGATATTTGGAATCTTAACAAGAGCTGCATATTTTCTTTCAGTTTTTATTTGATTCAGTAAAACCTACTTTTAAACTACGGGTTTGTTTTCTCAGTGAAATGTTTAAACATGTCACATTGAAAAATGTGCTGGTAAGCATCTCTCTGTTGTGTTTCACATGCTTGACAGTGCACACCTTTTAATTTGCATTTTATAATAACTTCTGTAACACACAAGAGAAGCAAAAATAGGTATTGTATAATTATTTTTTGAGATGAGCCATACACCCTCTTATAAACCAGGGTAAGAACTGTTAATATTGCTTTTAAAGTTTAAGCCAATGTGTTTTTCCGACTAATGTTTTTGTGGAAAATATTGTAATACTTTAAGATGAGTGTGCTGGGAGTCAAACAAATAAAGCTTGTTAAAAAGATTCACAAAAATATAAATAAAGATTTGATAACTTTGATAACTAAAGCCCTCACTAGGCTATTTATATCCAGATATTGCGTTATGTTGTTATGCAGGGAGCACAAGTGCATTTCAGCATGATGAATGAACATGTTTAGTGATAGAATGTGATGATAACTAATGATAACAGCAACAATAACATTATAGATGTACATTGTTAGAACACAAATGCAATAAAAATAAATAAATAAGGAAAATCCCTAAACACACACACAGTAAGGGAATTACTATTACTACTATTATTTATTTCTATTTTTTTGGGGTGTAAAAACACAAGAAAACATGATGTAGCCTATAGATTTTAAAATATTATCCATTGAACACAGAGTCTCCCCTGTAATGTCTTTCTTTTCATGGTCAGCCAGTATGGATTGACATTCATTTTAATTGATAAAGCAGAGCAATTATTTATAAACATATAATGTAACTTTTAATGCTCTGTGTGCCCTGAACACATCCAAAACACACTCATAAAATCTGCTAAATCAGGGATGGAATGATACCATGTAGGGAGTGTTTGCTAACCTGTAGTCATACTGCTCGGTCCATGACTGGCCTAGCTGACTGGAATCACGCTGACCTCGGCCCCTCATGTAAAGGACTGCGGTCTCACAGTTAAAGAACTGATAAAAAAATTAAGTGGTTTATTTTGTGCACAGGCTAATCCTGTGGACATTTTCTCTACTCCGCTCATTTATTTCTCCTTTCTTTCTAGCATCTTTTCTACTTTAACTCGCTTCAGTTTCTTTCTTGTTTTTGTTTTTTTATAATGAGGGGCTCTTTGCATCTCGCATAATATCACATTGCCTCAGCCTGATACTGTGCCACCTGCGGCCGCGAGGGCAGCTTCGCGCCCGCGCATCATCTCGGCTGTGTTTTATTATTGGGTAGAAAGAAAAACAGCTGACCACCGACTGGTTCAGCCTGAAACAGACCGGCCGGTTGGGAATCCTCCCGAACCTCCCTGGCCGCCCCGTGCCTTGGTGTGACTGACTTTAGTCGCCGCTCAAAGTTGGTACTACTGGAAAAGTGGCATTAATTCCGTTAGACCATTGCACTGTAGAGTGGATCCCCTGCAGCCCCATTGCCCGGTCCATTTGAGAGACCCAGAGGTGAACTGCTCCTCCCTATGGCCTTTCCTCGTCTCATAAGCCTCCAGCCTGTCAACCTCCGTGCAGTGTGCAAGGCTACAGCATCTTCTCACAGCAAGCAGGGTGCCTGCAGCTGGAAGGGGTGCCAATTCCTCACACAATTATATGATAGATAATGGCGCAGATAATGGTGCTTTTGTGGCTAAGATTATTTAACTGCTCATGCCGCCCCCTGTATGTCATTGAAAAAAGTGCTGCCCTGGGCAGCTGCCCGGTTCGCCCATGCCAAAAACCGCTACTCGTGTACACTGAGGGATAGCCACTAACCTGTCTTGAATCTGGAGAGGTGGCACTGAATCCAAGTTATGGGTCTGAGCAGCTTACTGAATGGAACTTGGCAGAAGAAGCAATGAGCCAGTGACAGCAGCTTCAGGGTTATCCAGGAAACAGTCCAGGGTCATACAAAAAAGACCAGTGGCACTGTTTCTAATTTTGCAGAGGTACCAGAGGGGGAATCCGAGGGTCTTTGTCCAGAAACAGTCCAAGGTCTTGATCCACAAACAAGCACGCACAGGCAGAGGTAACAAGGGGCTAGGCAGAGAGGCTTGGTCAGAATACTTGCAAGGTTCGATGTCCAGAATCAGAAGGCCAAACCAGAGTCCGGCAGGGGCGAGGCAAACAATTAAAAAAAATCCAGGTGACCTGTATAAAATTTAGGCTATAAGAGGGTTATGGCAAATGGACTCAACATTTTACTTTATATTGTGCTAGTCATACTGACTACTCAAAGCACTTTATACATGGCCGCATTATCTTCTTTACAAAAAGACAATCTTACAAAAACATTGTCTGCCTATATTTACTACCACCTCCACCCACCTCTCACTCAAATACCAAGTTTCTCTTTGGGTTGGACTACACAACATACTTTTGAAATACCTGTAAAACTTTTTCATGTTCCTTTACTTCTGAAAGGTTCAAGGATTAGAACCAGTTTCCAAATTCCTTGTTTAAATAGGACTGCTGAAAACAGATTACATACAAGGATTTGTATGTCAATTATTCATGTCAGTCTTTAAAGTGGACTAAAGTAGACTACAATAAGTGCCTACTGTTTCTGACTAACTTTGGAGAGATGTAAAAATAACTTTTACTTATGATTCCTTATAAGGAATGTTTGAATATTTTTAAATTGATTTGGAAAATGATTCATGCTAATTTATCCCAATTTAAATCTCTCAGAAAACCAACATTAGTTACTGAATTTACCAGTGAATCACAAGCTGCATACAGTTGGAGTTCTTCACCTCCATGTCAGATTTCCATGTTTACAGTAACTGTCCTGTCCGACCTGTTTCATCTTACTCCTCCTTTGGCTTATTTCTGTTTTTTTCTGAACCTCCTCCCACAATCCACAGCTCCCCCCTACTTCTTTCTTCCACTTATTCTTTTTGTATTCTTGGTGCATATTACTCTCTTCTTGCCTGCTGTTGAAGCTGCTGCAGACTAACCGGTATCTCAGAGTGAACGGACCACCAACTTTGTGGGAGGATCTCATGTCATCAGTCACCTCACAGACACAAATACACACACTCACACTTGCATCGAAATGGTTTTAAAAGCACATGCAAACATAATGGTATATGTGCTCAGAAGAAAGGTCTCTCAATTAGGGTGGTTAGTCCAAGCTACATTGTAGTTTAAATATTAAAATAAACTTTTAACAGAGGACAATAATCAGGGGACTACGTTGGATTTAGAAATTACTTTTATACAGGTACTGCCTGTTCATAGGGTTTATGAAGTTCAGTAGTTCACTTGACTTTATGAAAAATATCCATTAATTCATTGTCAGTGCTGCAATATTTTTTAGTAAATGTTTACTGGAATATGTAATGAGCCCGTACTATATTCTCTGTAGATTGTCCTCAGGGTTTGAGAAGTTTGAGGTACCTGTCATGAATCAGAGCAGAGGACCCAGAATTCAACTAGACCAGCAGAGGTTCGGTAAAAGAATATTTATTAACAAAATCCAAAAAGGGCAGAGAAACAAACAGTCCAGTTGGGCAGGCAAGGCAGGAACAGACAGAAACAGGGTGGCTCACATCTCTGGGGACAAGGGGTCAAAAATCCAAAAGCAACCAATAAACAGAAACTTGCAGGAGGAGACTCACCCATACTCAAACAGACGACCTGGCACTGATGTCTGGTCTCAACAGTTTATATGGAGGATGAAGCAGGTGAAACCGGTCAGAGATGATTGCAGCAGGGGTGGAGTAAGGCAGGTGTGCGGAGTAAGTAATTAGACCAGACATCAGTGCAGAGGCTCAAAACAAGAAATAAATCGAAAACCAAACATAAACTAAGAAGCTGACAGGACAAGACAAAACTCAAAGTAGCCAGAAAACCTAAGACAGGGGAGTAAAATAACTAACATAACCAGAACAGAACATTACAGTACCTCTTTCTTCCCACCTGCTTGTGGTTGTCGAAGCCTCCTATGCAAGTACTGTCTAAGTTTTATTTTAGAGATATATAAACAGACAGGCACCAAGCTGCCAAGGGCCTTATTGAAGCACTTGTTCAGCACACTGTGAAGAACAATAAAACAAAAAAATGATTTGCATATATTAGTAGCATAAATTAGAGTTGCAAATTAAGCTAACATACTGTACATACAGTATATTAAGAGAGAAAAGAAATCTCCTGGGGAAGAAATTTCAATTATTTACATTGCAACTGCAACATGACAATGTTTCAAAAATCTAAAAGAAAAGCAAAGGCAGGAGACAAAACAAAGCAAGAAGCCATTTAACTAAAACTGTAAACTCAAACAGGCTGTTCTTCAGCCAATAAAAAGTTTAGGTTCACTAACCAAAAAACAAAACAGAACTAACAGTCAAAAAACAAGTTGGTAATGGTTACCCCTGTTAAGCCCGGTGTTTCCAGTAGGCTGTTGGGGAATTATCTGTATGTGGTGAGAATGGCTTCGCAAAGAGCATCCAGGGTCTGGATCTGTGTAAAGCTCCCTTGCTATGTAATCCCAAAAGTGTTCAATGGAATTCAGATCAGTGAAACATAGGATGGTCCAAAAGAGGGATGTTATCATCCTTAAAGAAGTATTATTTTAGATGGGTGTTGTGAGCTGCAGCATTGTTCTTGTAACCCATCTGTCAGCACACAGGCAAGGGTCCTCAGTCAAGAGGGATGCCTGCTGAAATATATCCACATAGCCAGCTGTGGTTTGATGACTGCACATTCTAAAGTTCCAATATTGCATTCAAGGAAAGGGCCTCCAACAATATGAGCCTTCCCCACCGTGCTGCTTGCAAGGTCTAAAAAAGCCAAGTTTGTGGCACAGGTGAAGGCACAGCCTTTAACAATGTCTTTCATTCTTTAAGTCCTCTGTTGGTTGCCATCTGTTGGTTACTACTGGGCTGCAATCAGCATTAATAAGAGCCTTAATCTTGTTTAAGGGTTTAGTTGTCATGAAAAGCCTTTTCGGATCCTCTGGCTAAGCACAGGTGACATTTTACACCTTAACATTTTGTCCTGATCTCCTCAAGAATCTTAAAGAAATAATTGAAAAAAGATATTTAGAATGACTGTCTTACTGTCTTTCTGCTCAACCTAGGCAGCGATAGTGCTTTGCAAGAGGCCTACCTGGTTCAGGAAGGATCAACAACCCTACTACCCTGTTAAAAAGACACAAAGCCTTTTTACCTTTGCCCTCTGGGGTTCGTGACAGTGTGACTTGTTATTAAGATTTATGCTCAGATTTTGACTTGTTTAGTTTAATGGTACTAAACATTTGATCTGCTTATGAACTGCCTTGTAAATGCAGTGTTCAATATATTCCCTACTGCATTTGTTTTAGTCTCTCGCCGCTGTATCTTCTCTTTGCCTCAAAAGCAACCTCCAGAAAAAAAGTATTCATGCATAACGATGTTAACTCAATAATACACTGATTAGTAATATACATAATCAACATGTAGGAATTTCTGAATTAACTTCAACAAAATGTACCTTTATTTTTTCAACTTTGCACTTACCTTTAGGTTTACGACCCATCAGCTCTTCATTCCTCTAAGATTTTTCACTCGACTACGTGGGATTAAAGCTGTGCAGCTGATTGCCAAGCCTCATAAAAATTTAGTAACTCAATGACCTCAAGCAGCTAGAATCTATCCAAAATGCCACCAGCATTTTGGATAGATTAGTGTAGCAGAATCAGATCAGTTTTTTCCCTAACACCTGGTGTTACCATCAAAAGCTCTGCCATTGCCTTAAATGTTACTTAGGAGGGAAAAAAAAGTATGTGAGGACTTTCTGTGGCTTAACTGGTACAGAGTGAAAATGTAAGTGAACAATAGATATATTAATACACATTCATTAGGGTTTTGTAAGTGTGAATGCTCATAATTCTGGCAGCTTAGTAAGAGTCTGCTCTGATGATGTAAGCATTAGAAAAACATAATTTAACTTCATACACGCCAAGGACCTTGTTGCAAGGGAGCAGTGCTACCAACTCCACCTTTACACATTGTATTTCAGATTAAAACATGGAAAAATTATAAATTTAGTTTTGAATTTGCAGAACAGGAAAATATTTTTGATTGTTTTAAACAAATGGAAGTATCTACATTTTCCTGAACACATGCATATATTTACTCTATAAACTGGAAGCTGCTTGAAGATTTAGCTGTAATGTGAATCATCCATCCATCCATTTTCTAACACGTCTATCCCTATTGGGGTCGCGAGGGGTGATGGTGCCTATCTCTAGCTGTCAATGGGCGAGAGGCGGGGTACATTCTGGACAGGTTGCCAGTCTATCGCAGGGCAACACAGAGACAGGCAGGACAAACAACTATTCACGCACACACTCACACCTAAGGAGAATTTAGGGAGGCCAATTAACCTAACAGTCAGGTTTTTTGGACTGTGGGAGGAAGCCGGAGCACCCGGTGAGAACCCACGCATGCACAGGGAGAACATGCAAACTCCATGCAGAAAGACCCAGGGCAAGGGTAGCACTCGAACCCAGGACCTTTTTGTTGCATAGCAACAGCGCTAACCACTGTGCGCACCCCCCCAGTGAATCAGTGCAGTGAATCAGTTGTTTAATATTTAATAGCAAAATCACTGTTTAACATCTCCGTAGCATGGAGTTGACCAACGTCTGGCATTCCAGTACATATCAATAAGACTACCTTCTACAGTTGATCTGCATCTGTTGATTTTGCCTCAGAACCAGAATCACCCCATAGATTCTTTTTTATCAGATTAAGGTCTGGGCACTGAAATGGCCACTCTATAACATTAATCTTTTTAGTCTGGAGCAAATATCACTGGTATGTCTGGGGTTATCAGTGGTAGCTTTTAAATAGGTGCACTAGAGCACTTCCTACATCACAAAAAGTATAGACACAGTAAACATAAATTACAAAATAAAAAGTAATTATTAATCTCTGACTTTAGATTTCGCCAGGGAGGCTGCAGTGAGAAACCCCCATTGCTGCCGTGTTTAGTCATCCAGACAGTCTATGATTTCCCACAGACTGGAACTGTTCGAGACAGCTGAAAATTGTTATGCCAGAAGCTGTTTGAATATGCTTATTATTATAATTAATTATAATTTGGTATTATAATTTAAATAATAAGTCATTCAACTCAAAATTTAGCTATAACAAATATAGTTCAAATGGTGGTGATGTCAAAGCTGGAAGCTTGTAATGATTTGTACCACTAATGCAGTTATTAAGTAGCTGTTATGAACTCAGGTGTGCTGGAATAAATGATCTGGTCGGATTTTAACCGACGAGGTTTATCCGGCAGACTGTGAGAACCCCAATATAACTGCAATTAGAGTTTAAATCCTTATTCCTTATCACCATCCAATGATATGTCTCTGTATTAATATCAGATGTTAACTCTGAAAGGAGATAGCTCTGAATTCTGAATAACCATAAAACTGTGAATTAGATTGAACACAAAACAATTTCTATTCCGCAGTTGTTGTTTTATTTGAACCAAAAGCAATTCCCTGTTACAGTAGTTCTCTGATTCAACGACCTTGGAAATCTTACTCGCTACTAAACTAAACATGCAAAATATATGTAGAAATAAAAGAACAAACAAAAAAACAAATGGATTAAAATGAGAGGTAGCAAATCTTAGTTCAGCTCACGGTTGTTTAAACCACACTCAGAACATCGGCATTTGACGTAGCCGCATTGACAGACAGAACAGCTTTGAGAGTCCCACCGGACGCTTTGATGTCTTACAAAGCTATTCCAGCTAAGCTACCTACAGTTCAGTCATCCGACACCCTCCCAAGATGGCGACTATGATGACGTATGCTCTGCAAATTTGCATGATGCGTGAGGGGAGGTCCTAATGATGCAGTCAGCGCTTACGCTAACGTGGATCGGTACTTCGGCTCAGAGAGGGAGCGTCTTGGCTAAGGAGTTTGAACAAACCGCGAACTGAGTTTCAACACAAAGCGATTTCACCCGCTGATGAGAAAGCAAAGATGGAACAAAGAGAGAGGGAAAGGATGAAGAAGTTGAAGAAGCGACTCACGGCGGGGTCACTTATGAACCACAAAATCAAACACAGCCCAAAATACCTTCACACATACATACACATACAAAGAAAAATATTCAACAGTTAAACAACAAACTCCGCCTTGGAGTAACACGCATTAACCTAAAGTCCCTAACGCTTGCCCAGGCACAGCTTTATCACCATAAGGCGAAAAATAAATCAAAGGGGAGAACCCGTTACTTTGAGGTGCCTCGGGGCTGGTCCGGAGCGCTCCGAGTAAGGCGGCTTCCTGGAGGCGTCTTGACGAACGCAGGTGTCCGCAGGCTGCAGCGGGACCGGACTGAGAGAGTTCCTTCGTCTTCCTCTCTCTCTCTGGGCTCCCAGACGCTTGTTCGGCCAAAAACAAAAGCAGGGTCCTCTTTAGATCACTGGGAGATAAGGCGTCTCTCAGTCTTTTGATCAGAGGGAATTAAAAGTACTTTTTAAAGTCGACCTCCTGTGTCCGCACAGGGAATAGTTTCGCTCCGGTAATCTTCGAACCAGCAAAGAGTTATCGAGCACGTGGCGTGGGGGTAATCGACGGAGTAACAGCTGTATGTCTTCTCAGGTTGGCGTTGGGCCAGGGAAGAAGGCAGAATGCCGTCTTCGGCCGCAATAAATACCTTTCCCCCTAGTAACGTTATCTCTCTGTCCGTCGTTAGGGGCGGCGGCCATTTTGGGCCTAGTTGCATGATGGGAGTTGGTGGCCATTTTGACCACCTTGCATCATGGGAAATGCAGTCCGTCATGTCCCGAACTAATGCAAGTTTGTCACGTCCTGACATGGCAGAACAAAATTTAATATAAAGTGTTTACTAAGTTTGTGGGGAACATCTTCAAGTACCAGATATCAAATGTGAAAATCTTCACCGGATGTTTTCGGCATTTTAAGTTAATCATAAACTGTTTTCCCACTGTTGTGTAATTAGACTAATATTTTTGTACTAATAATCAAATGGAGCCCTTTAATTTTCCTTGTGCACAGAAAACACTAATTTTCCTAAGACAAACCATTAACCACGTCTTAGGGAAAAAAAGAAAAGATAAAAGACACTCCAGCTTTCTAAACACAGACGTGTCTGCTGTATTTAATTCAGATCCCCAGATATAGCCAGGCTTTCTCATTTTACTTGCACTGAAAGTTTTGTTTGAGAGTGCATTGGCCGATTAAATCACCCTGTCTGTTTTGTGCGTGTCTGTGTGCGTGCGCAGAAAGCTGCTTTCCTCCTTCCGTGGCAGAAAAGCGGAGACCTGCTCAGCGCATATATCCTATAAAATAATATGGCTGTGGCCAAAAGTCTGCAGTACTGTATTTAAAAACTGTCCTTGTTGTCTTGCCATGGCCGAGGAAAAAATATAAATATAAAATATAAATAAAGCTCCAAATTTTAACTTCATTTGGCAAACTTTGGAGCACAGATCACAGTCTCGTCTCCCCTCTGCTTCTGTCATATACGTCATGGAGCTGTTTTACATAAACGGCCCCTAGTAAATGGAAACAATAATCTTAAAATCACCAGATTTTGGTTTACCCCGGGAAAATCTAAAAAATACATATTCTACATTTTATTATAAATAGCATGTGGAAAATTAGATGTACCCTTCTCAAGAATCATTGGACAAATCATTATTGGTATTATAGCAATCAAATCCCTCCTAACATTGCTAACCATCTTTTTGCATGTTTCCACTAATACTTTGACTGTCTTGTGTGATGAGCACCAAGTGTTTGAGCTGATATGGTATGGACCAAGTTTATCCCTTTACAGATACAATGTTAGCTGATAGCATTAGCTCCTCTTACAAAATTATAAACTAAAATGATTTAAGAACATAATAATCTAGAAGTATGAGTTTGTCTCTCAAATCTCCACATCTGCCTGACTGACCTCCAGTTGGTAGTAAAAGTAAATGTTAGTGGAGGCAACAGATACAGCTTCTAGAGCCTGAGTAATAACTTGATATCTCATTCCACAGTACAGAACAGGTTGTGTCCAAACCTAAAGGGTTCACAAGTTTTGATTTTGTTTCGTTTTTTAAGGTAAAAGGGGACCTACATAATTGCATGCAAGCAGTTGTACAGTAAATCTTCATATAGACAGCTGATATGTATTATCTTACAAGTAGAATTATGTGTTAGTACTAGAATAAGGATTTGAATACTCAAAAAATGTTTTCATTTTGAAACACAAGAGCACATTTAAAAGTAATTCGAGTGGCTGGTCCACAGGGTTTCTTTCTGGCAAGAGAATAAGACTGAGCCATCTTGGCTTTAAGGGCAAGAAAATGGCAAGGAATTGTCCTTATCAGCTGAAAGGTGACGTGGCAATGATGGCCTCAAATTCCACAGAGCAGTTTTTCCATGGAAGACTTTTTGAGGCCACTTTTTGCCAGGAAAAGAAACCCTTGCATTGGTGCCACCTTTATGACTGCAAAAGGAGTATGAAGTGGGACCTTTTCATTCACATCAATAGTTTCCATCAATTGTTTTATGTTCATTTTGAAGTATCTCCTCATAAAAGGTTAATAGAAACTGCAAAATTTGAATTAACTCAATAAATTTTGCAAATACATTTTTTTAAGTTTTCTTTAGGTGGTTTCTGACTTTTTTGAAAAAGAGGTGCTAAAGAGGAGATGGAAACACATTTGTCGAATAAGTTCTGATGTAGTGTACATTTAACTCACATGACTGATCAGCTGTTTTTGCTGCCGGCATCCTCCCCGATGTTCCCGTAATGCTCGAAAACAGGGCTGGATGCAACAACAGGTGTGTGTGGACCGAGACTTGAGTATTTCTTAGTCCCATCATTAAGAATAATAAATAGCAACACATTCATTAAAACCTTGCTCCATTCCTGATATGTGGTCCATGCTAGTTTACAACCTCTACTTTGTGTTTATTACAGCGTAATATCAACGTATGACAACATTGCTCTTGACATCACCTGGATAATACACTACAAACCAGCGGATGGAAACACGACTGATTTGCATTTTCTTTCTGGCAACATTTTAAAAGTTTGCTCGAAATTTGCATGAGAATTGGACAGAATCATGACTAATGACTGCAAATGAATTAGGAACAGGAACATGAGTTGATGTGATATTCTGTACAGCTTGAATTCAGTTAAATTCAATTTTATTTAGACAGCGCAAATTCACAACACGTCATCTCAAGGCACTTTACAAAGTCAAATTCAATCAAATCATAGAGATTGGTCAAAAAGTTTCTTATCTAAGGAAACACAGTAGATTGCATCAAGCCTTGACAAACAGCATTCATTCATCATGAAAGAGCGTAGAGTAACAGTGGACAGTCGCCTGCATTGTCGATGGCTTTGCAGCAATCCCTCATACTGAGCATGCATGAAGCGACAGTGGAGAGGAAAACTCCCCTTCAACAGGGAGGAAGAACTAGACTCAGTGTGAATGGTCATCTGCCTCGACCGACTGGGGGTTAGAGAAGACAGAGCAGAGACAAAAGTACAGAAGCACACATTGATCCAGGAATCCTTTCTATCTCATATGGTAATAGTGAATGATCTGTATGATATCATAGCTAACAGAACGCCAGACCAGGTGTACCTATTATAAAGAAAAAAGTGACAGAGAACAAAAAGTTAAAAGCTGAAATAACAACAAACAATGCAAATTTGAGAACAATAGGAGAACTCAGCAGAGTGAGAAAAATAGACCCTGATGTCCTCCAGCAGCCTAAGCCTATAGCAGCATAACTACAGAGATGGCTCAGGGTAACCTAAGCCACTCTAACTATAAGCTTTGTCAAAAAGAAAAGTTTTAAGCCTAGTCTTAAAAGTAGACAGGTTGTCTGCCTCACGGACCAAAACTGGGAGTTGGTTCCACAGGAGAGGAGCCTGATTACTTAAGGATCTGCCTCCCATTCTACTTTTAGAGACTCTAGGAACCACCAGCAGACCTGCAGTCTGAGAGCAAAGTGCTCTGTTAGGAACATATGGGATAATCAGATCTTTGATATATGATGGAGCTTGATTATTAAGGGCTTTATACTTGAGAAGGAGGATTTTAAATTCTATTCTTGATTTAACAGGAAGCCAATAAAGGGAAGTTAAAATTGGAGAAATCTGATCTCTCTTGTTGATTTTCATGGGAACTCTTGCTGCAGTATTTTGGATCAGCTGAAGGCTTCGAACTGCATTTCGTGGACTTCCTGATAGTAAAGAATTTCAATTGTCCAGCCTTGAAGTAACAAATGCATGGACTAGTTTTTCAGCATCCCTCCTGTTTATCTGTTTAATATGGGATTTAAATGACATGTCTTGGTAAAAAATAACAAGGTTTTTTACTTTATTACCAAAGGTCAATTTAATGCTATCCAGATTAAGTGATTGATTAAGATTATTTTTTTAGGAGTCTGGTCCAAAGATTACAACTTTATCTTTGTCAGAACTTAAAAGCAGGACATTTAAAGTTGTCCAGGTTTTGATGTCATCAAGACATGACTATAGTCGATGTAATTGATTGGATTCATCTGGATTCATTAGTAGCTGAGTGTCATCAGCGTAACAGTGGAAATTAATCCCATGCTGTCTGATAATTTTACCAATCGGAAGCATATATATAGTAATGAGAATTGAACCCTGTGGTACTCCACAAGTGAACCTAGAATATTGAAGAAGATTTATTATTAACATGAACAAACTGGAATCTGTCAAACAGATAAGATTTAAATCAGCCTAATGCTTTTCCTTTAATCCCTACAGTATGTTCAAGTCTTTATTGGAGAATATTCTGATCAACTGTATCGAATGCAGCACTAAGATCTAACAGGACAAGTACAGATGCAAGTCCATTATCTGAGGCCATGAGAATACCATTAGTGACCTTGACCAGAGCTGTTTCGGTACTATGCTATGATGAAGCCTGACAGAAACTCTTCAAATAGGTTATTACTTTGTAAATGCTCACATACTTGATTAGCAACTGCTTTCTCAAGAATTTTAAACAGGAAGAGAAGATTAGATATAGGTCTGAAATTTATTGATTCATCTTGATCAAAAGAGGGTTTTTTAAGTAAAGGTTTAATAACAGCTACTTTAAAAGCCTGCGGTATTTATCCATTTAATCGATTAATCATGTCTAAAATGCGGGCATTCATCAAAGGGAATATTTCCTTAAATAACTTGGTTGGGATTTGGTCTAACATACAAGTTGAAGGTTTAGATGAAGCAAACATTTTAGATAGCTCTACTGGGTCAGTTCAAACACCAATCAGGTTTTAAAGATTCCTCCAATGCTGCCTCACTTACTGAGGACGAGGTAATTATGTTTGGGAGGATGCCAATGATTTTATTTTTATTTTATTTATGAAGAATCCCATAAAGCCATTACTGCTGAGATCTGAGGGAATGGATGGATCAACAGAGCTATTACTAAAGAGACCTCTCTGCGCCATTTTGCGTCAGCTTTCCTGCAACTGCTGATAAAAATAAAGCTGGTTCGGCATAGGGATTCTTTCACTTCGGCGTCTAGCAGAAGTGAGACTGCAGACTTTGCTTTGATTCGGCCGTCAAGTCTTCCGCTCCGCAGAGGACAACGAGAATTCCCCCCTTTGTTGCTCCATCGAAGAGGATGGCTACTAAAAAGGGGAGCTGTTATGTCTGAGGGTTCTCAAAAATGGATGCAAGTTTCCACTCACTCCTTCAGGATAAGAGAATCACAGAAGAGAGGATGAAGATCATTTATGGGGAAGTACCACACAATTATAAACCCAATTTAAAGGTATATAGCCACACTATATGCTTGAAAAAAGACCACAAACCAATTGATTATGATAAAATAAGGCTACATACTGCAAGCCTTCATCTTTATAATATTTTGATGATACTTTTTGTGGATAAAAATAGCCCCAGCACCGGGCACGATTAGCAGATATAAACAGACATGGCGCCATCTAGCAACAGTATTGTAGAACTTTCATAATACTGGTTTGCTTAATTAATAAATCAAAATTAAATAATGTGGACTGACCCTGACCCTCTGAAATGCCTCACAGTAAATCGGCATTTCATTATTAATTAAATACACCGGTCGACAATAACTTTAAGAACCTCATATCAGAACATTTACTCACGTCAGTCCACTCTGCGGTCACATCTTAGCAATCGGCAGGTTTAGCGTCTGCTTCATTGAACACCCACATTCATACTGTATTCCCAGTGACATTCCAGTCTTTTTCTTCTTGGAATCATGTTTTTTGCATTTTTTTCACTAAATCTTGGAACATTCTTCATTGTTTCATCTCTAGATGCCGATAGCTATTAACTGCTTCCTTGTTTTATCTTGCATGCACAGTGTTGTACTTCCTCTGTTATTAAAAATAAACATGAAAGGCTTTATTTACTAACAAATTGAGCAAAAATAAAGCACAAAACACCAAAATAACAACTAATATGCCAACAAGATGTGATATTTCATAAAAACCTTGTATGCAACCAGATTGAGCTACTGATGTATACATTTAAAAAGAAGTCAAATAATATGGCTATGCCCCTTTAAGGATTATGGGATCACAGAGGCTGAAACTGCAGAAAGAAGTTAACTGGGAAACAACAGATAAGTCACGGATGCCAAGGACCTTACAGAGGTGGCAAGCATAAATAAATGGACAGTTATCTTGGGGCAGAATCGACACATGAATATCCCTGGAGCCAGGCTCTTTTACAGTCTAACAGTGACACATATCCCAAAGACAACATGGGAAGAATCAACAAATCATGGAGCAGGTCTTTTCTGATCTATATAAGCTGACGTAAGTGAGAGGTTTGGCACTCTCGCTTCTGGATCTTAACCTGCCGCATGGTTTTATGTATGAGAGTCTAGTTCTGAAGCTAAAACATTGTTCAGGCTTGTTAGATTAAATATGTTAAAGTATAGTTTCTGTTTCAAGAATTACCTGTTTCAACAGGGTACTGTTAAATCTAACATAATGGTGTTTCCACCCGACCTGGAAGTGGTTCTTTTTTATTATTTTTATTTTTGCTGAGGGGCCACAGAGGAGATGGCATCACGGCCAGCAGCTGCGCAGAAAAAAACAAGGTGAGGAGATTCCTATCTTTTTAAATCTCCAGGGGCTGTGATGTCAGATCCTATGTGAACAGATTCTTGTATTTTGAATGCAGAAGAATGGATCAGATTAGTTTTTTTGCAAACATGTCGGTAAGAAGTTGCATTTGACTACACAAGGTGCAAGGCCTAGGGTTCCGGCACTAACCTCTGAAGATTGCCATAGCCTAGGAAAGTGGGTTCTGAGCCTCTTATTATATACAAAGGAAAATGGATCTTAATCTATATTCAATATTAAAGCTGCCTTTCTAAAAACAAGCACGTAGTCAGCTTTAGTTTAAAGTCCTTGAAACTATCATAAATAGTTCAAAAAGCCCCTAGCCGGGTTGGATTTAGGGTTTCAAAGGCCCTCAACTTTCTCATAAAGAAGCTTAAACCCCGCCAATCCAATTATAAGACAGAATATGTAGGTGAAGTTAAAAAAATAAACTGGGCAGTATAAAACAGTATAAAATATATATTTAAAAAAAGAGAGAAAATATGTAACTAGCGGAACTAAAGGTGCAGCGTTATTGCAGGGTATGCATTAAGGTAAACACTTCCTCTTAGCCACAGTTGGTAACTTGTTGAATTTACTGTGGAAAACACCGTAATATTGTTATATGGGACCAAGGGTTCTGGTGTCTGTGAGATAAAGAAATGGATCCTTATGGAACCAGTACGCCACAATGTTGTAGTCTACGCTCAAGGAAGCTACAAATGGAGAAGTCAAATGTTTGGTTGTTGGATCTATTACTTCCAGCGCAATTTATTACACCATCCCCCAGCATACTACAAAAATGGCCGAATGGGGTGGCATGGACAACTCTGTGACCTGGAGGGGAACAGGTATTAAATGCCTTATTTTCATTTAAAGACACTCCACCAAAACGAGTTGACACACCTCAGAACAGGGGCAAAGGAGGGACTTGTGGGCCATCAATAATAGAACAAAGCATTGTAGTTTCACTTTATATAGACCACAACTGAATGATTTAAATGGGAAAGGGAAGGCATTAAAAATATTACAGCAAGCCAAATGAATCCCCTTTTACCTTTTGCCATCTGTCCTATGTATTTTTTAACTAATCTGAATTATTTTCTGGTCAGTCAATGCTAACCTACGGAGTCCGTCTGGTGACATGGACTGAAAAAAAGTTTACAAGATGTTAAGTCATGGCCACAAAAAAAGTTTACAAGATGTTACGTCATGGAAACGTGTTACTAATGCATGTGAACGAGATAGATAAGTCGGGGCCATGCGTTACGAATGCGTGGGAACGAGATAGATAAGTTGTGGCCACAAGTTATTTGTGAGGGAACTCCTTTATGGTGATGTAGCATACATTCAAGAAACATGGAGAACATAGACTCGATTTAATTTTATTTCAACCTTAGAATGAACTATAATGACATGTTGCGATCTCTTGTGATTTAACACCGAGTGGTAATAAGTAAGAGACACTTAATTCGGATGTTGAAGGCATACGGCTTGAGACGTGAATAGTATGCGGACATTGGCCACATTATTGACTTCATCCAGAAGGAGCTGGAAGGACCCAATTAGGACCCAATTACCTTTCTTCTCTGCAACTGCCTGATGTGGCTGTGTAATTTGAATGTGTGATAAGAGTGTATACAGCTTAATGCGAGGCAACTATCTCGTACCCACGCATTAGTAACCTTGGCCACGACTTAACATCTTGTAAACTTTTTTCTGTCCATGTCACCACACGGGCTCTGTACTAACCTTTCGGTCGGGGCGCTGAAACTAATAAATTTTATAAAGTTAATATCATCTACATATTAATAATTTTTGATTGTTATAGAAGTTTATGTGCTCATTTCCTTCTCTGTTTAGGTGGTCCTAACATTTTTCCACTCTAGAAGGTCTCTTAAAGGTATAGTGAACAATCTTTTTCGGCTTCAAGTTCCGGGGGCTCACCTTATCTATTGGTTGTACCACATACCAATCATTGTGACACGCTCATGTAACCCCAGTGTGTGCACAGTCCTTGTTAGTGTCCGCTTGCAGGCTGCACATGCGCACTTCTAGTGTTTACGTATCCAGTTAGCTTCGGTTAGCGGTTCATTGGAGTTCCACTGCTCTCACTGTATAACAAGGTCTGAGTGTCTCAAGAAACAAACTATCTTACAAGTTTATGACAAGAAAAGGAAGGCTCAGAAAAAAGAGGTAAGACCATTGTGTATTTGGGAAATTTGTTTCCATGCGATCCCCCTAAGGAGCGGAAAAGTAGGTAAAATGGTCTTGGGCATGTGCGCGGTTATTCAGAAAGTGACTTGGGCGTTTCTATACTACATTTCCAGAAAAAAATCGTCCACTCTACCTTTAAGGCCCAAGATGCTTTGTGAAGTAACTTTGTATTACCGAGATAAAATTCTAAGAAAAATCTTGGAATTCTGAAAAAAAAAAGATTTTATCCTAAAATGATGTCACTAAGAGCAACCTTTAGTCAGAGGCCTTTTGCAGCAGGCAGCCTCTTTCCACTCTTTCCAGAATTGTGTGAATATCTGTTCTCCAGCTCACACAGCACTGGGGTTATATAAAGTGCTGTAACAGAATCTCCTCATCAGTCTGTGGTCCACTAACCCTAACCTCACAGGACTCACACCTAACCCTAAAGAAGTCAGGGAAAAAGAAAATTTCTGGGGAATTTAATTCCGCACAGCACCGATACTACGTTGCAAAATCTTTAAATGGTGCAGTCCATGCCAGTTGACATCACCTGTGGATGACAAGAACCAACATAGTTTTTCATGGCTGTATTCTGCACCTGCTATACTTGCATGTAAGGAGCTACACAGACTGAACTACATAGCTCGCTGCTAATTCCACCTCCCGTACTGTCTTGCAATGACAAGTTTGCCATATATCTGTATTGGTTCATAGCTGGAAAAAGGGCTGTCCCAACCCCTCCAAAGTCAGCTGTAGAATATTAGCTCCTGGTGGGAATTGGCCTGAACATGTCTGCAGGACAACATCCAGAAAGCATTTCGAGCCAAAGGAGCAGAGATTCTATTCTTTGCTCTTTGTCCTATTGCTAAGCCTAATTTTCACTGGTCTCTACAGACACTGTAGGCAGGCAGCTTGTCAACCTTCTGCTGTGACTTCTCCCAATTTATAAACATGGCCCTGAGACACCTGAATGTCTACATTTAGGAAAAGTAACTTATTACCAACCGGAACAAGGTAACTATCCTAATTAAAATATCCAGCATGGCCTTGAAGGTGAATAATATCTTCCTAGTTGTATCAAATTCAACTGCAAACCTTACCACTGACAGCTCGAAATGGCATAGTTCTAAACAATTCCCACAAGATACCAAGAAGGGCATGGTGTGTCTTCCCTAAGTCAACACCACACAAAGACTGCTTGTGCAAATTCCTACACACCCTCATATCCATTTATAAGGATAGTAAGGAGTTGGTTGAATAATTCCAAATGTCCAAAAATTTCTAAATGGCTTTCAATGACAGTTTGGTTGTTTACTATAAGCTATGGCTAGAACAGGATTTCAACAACAAAACAACACTCAGGTTCAGTTTGGGCAGCTCATTCCTTCCTGTTTGGTTTATGTAGGGAAAATATACTCAAACAACAGTCACAGTGCTTTCTAACAAGTAGTAGATCTATTAGTAGCCTTTTTTTGCTCATTTGAGCTTCTGACTGCTTAGAAATTATGTGCCATTAAAAACATTTTCATGTACCCTATAGACTTATCTCTTGTCAGAGATTGAACGTAATGTGTTTTTATTCAGGGAAATGTTGCAAATGTTACTATTACCTCAGAATATGCATTATCCCAAGGTTCTCCTCAGCATCCAAAGTTCATCTCCTTTATGTTGGAAAGGGACTTAACAATTCGGGAAGTACATTAGACAGATCAGGCAGTTTGACAGGACTGGACTGAATTTGGGAACTGATTTGGAAGTGCTGACTGAAGGCAAGTAGCCAGGCAAAATGGATTCCAGGATTCGATGTGAGTATCTTCCCAGTGTAGGTGTGGATTGTGTGTGGCTAACCAGGGATACCCTAGGACAACAGCTGGCTCACAGGTGGGAAAAACAAAAAAGGCGTTTTTTTTTTTTCATGGTGATTACCAGATGTGATATGATGAATGGGTTTGGGTCTTTTGGGGTATATATTGAAGTAAGTTTTGTTATAAGCTGGAATCAATCAGTGCAGATGTGGTAAACTGTTGGGTAGGGGTGACCAGTGTGGTTTTAAGTAGAAGTAGAGGAAGAAGTCATTCTTTTGTACCGCATCCACCAGGACTCCCTGTTTTACTGGCGGCCATGATCTTTTGGCCGAGAACGGCAATTTAAACTTAAGTGGCCATGCAAAGCACAGTAGAAATATGATTTGCCTGTTAGACGTCACTGTTTCTCTTTGTAAGATGTCAAGGTTATGTTATGTGAAGATGGCGCCGGTGTTTGAGGCTTGCCTTCTGACACTCCTCCTGTTTTGCCTTTGTCTGCTGTCCGCTTTAAATTTTATTACAAGTGTAAACTCTCTGATTGTGTATGATCGCCATACATTGCTGGACATTGGTGCCTAGACTGGAAATATATTACCGAGGACCAGTGATGGGCAGTAGCGCCGCTACATGTAGCGAAGCTATTAGTTAAACTACATTTTCCAGTAGCTTGACCGTAGCGTCGCTGCTTTATGAATCAAGTAACTTTCCTGTAGTGACGTTATTTTTTTGATCAAGTAGCGACGTAGCGTCCACAAACGTTACAAAATCCAGGACATAACTAAGAAATGAAACCAGGTTTGCTATTTTGAAACAACATTCAGAGTGAACAATCCATCTGAGTTGTTGGTTGGACATGTTCATGCGCGAGCTTCTACTTTGCCTCTCCTGTCTGTATCTATCGAAACATGCGCATGCATACGGCAGTGGAACTTATGGCAAGCCGATTAGGCAAATACTCGCCCTTACAATAACGTGCAGTTCCAACCCGTATTTTACGCGAGCGCGCGTTTAGTCACCGCGCGTTTCCAGCCAGAACGCGCGGTGACGTAAAAAACGCGCGCTCGCGTAAAATACGTGCGGTGGCGTTAATAACGTTTGGTGGCGTTTTTTGCATATTATATTATCAGGAGGTTGTCTTTTATGTGCTCAGCCACTAGATTTAAAGGTGTTTTACCCAATAAGAACACTGCACCACCAGACACAACCAGGAGGTCCCTGATCGTTGGGGAAAGGCAGAAAGAAGATGCACCTTCCTTTCTGATCCTGTCTAAATCCTGCTTAGTTCAATAATAAAGTCTGATATTACACAAAACTCACTCTGCTTGTTCTCCCTCCTTATGCCCCTGTTGCAGAAGATAAATGAAATCTTTAACAGAAATGTTATTATTAATTCTGAAAATATTATCATGTGAATATAAATACAAAGCATACAGAAAATGCAGCTTTATTAAGTGACCTGGTTTATTTTATTTAGCTTTTAATTTATTTTCAACATTTAGTTCTACTACTTGGCTTATGCTTTGGTAGTTTCATGTTTAAAATGACAAAAGAAATATGAAAAAGCTTATGGTGCATCTTCTTTCTGCCTTTCCCCAACGATCAGGGACCTCCTGGTTGTGTCTGGTGCTGCAGTGTTCTTATTGGGTAAAACACCTTTAAATCATGTGGCTGAGCACATAAAAGACAACCTCCTGATAATATAATATGCAAAAAACGCCACCAAACGTTATTAACGCCACCGCACGTACTAGGCCAATAACCTTTTTGTTTTATTTCTAGCAGTAATTACTTCAGTTTGTATTTTATTATGCTGCTCATAAAGCAATGTCTACACTGTGTTAGGTCATTGGCTGATCTTTAATAAATGTTTTAACCAGTGTATCAGACTCATTTTGAATTGATCTGACATTAGGTTGGTACAACGTTAAGTAGCTTCTGATGTAGGTAAGCTACTTTTAACACATTTGTGTAACTTAGCTTGCTATATTTCTATAGGTGGTAGCTTTTGTGTAGTGAAGCTTAATTTATTGTTGAGTAACTGATAGCTTAGCTCACTACACTGGACAAGTAGCTTGCCCAACACTGCCGAGGACTTATACTACAGACAAAACCTCGACCCTGCTGTTGGGCATTCCAGCTCACCTGTGTCGTTTTTGGACTCTACCTTTCCGATAGAAGCAAGCCCGCCGCCGTGGAAAGCGCAGCGGTCGGCTAGTACGATTAAAGGCTGCTCTACGGCGCAGTTTCTCTGCCTCCAGGATGTGTGGGCTGGTGCCTCGCCTTTCCTGCCCATTCCGTGTATTGGATCCTGTGGACGCCTGTCTGGTACCCGTCGGTGGAGCCCAGGATGAAGTGTTCCAGTCCCGTGGTCCCTGCGCTTCTCGGCCCTGTAGACACAGGGTGAATCCTAGCACCCTAAGCCTTCTCTGCCGGGAGTCCCGGACGCTAGCTGATGGTGTAGATCCGCCGTTTTCTGCCAGGATTGGTTTGATAAATGCCAGGTCGCTGGCAAATAAAACTTTCGTAATTAGGGATTTCTTTTCCGCTCAAGGATTAGATGTTTTATTTATAACAGAATCATGGACAAGTGGTTTGGGTGACCCCAGCATTTTTAATGAACTTGTACCGTGGAACTGCGGCTATTTTAATTCTCCAAGGATGTCGGGCTCCGGTGGAGGAATAGTGTTTTACTTGTAAGCAGTTGCCTCTACCCTCATTTAGTAGCTTTGAGCTTAGCCTATTTGAACTTGGCAGCTCTCACACTGTGTTGTGTGCGGTAGTCTATCGGCCACCAAAGTACAACAAAAACTTTATAAATGACTTTTCTGATTTCTTGGCTAATATCATGCCAAGGTATGACCGAGTTCTCATTTTTGGTGATTTTAATATTCATGTCTGTTGTCCGACTTCACCTATGGCTCAGTCATTTCTTAATGTTATTAATTCTTTTAATTTTGCGCAGTCTGTGACTGGTGCTACCCATGAGCATGGTCATACTCTTGATTTGGTTTTATCTTATGGTCTACCAGTTTTTAATTTAGAAATTGGTGACTTATTGTTTTCAGACCATATGCCTGTTTTATTTGAGATAATGCTGTCCTGTGCAAAAGATAAAACATGCGCTGCAGCTCGGCTCTGTCGTGTTCTTAACCCTACTACTGCTGGTCAGTTTTCTTCTGTTTTTAATCATAACTGTACCATCCCAGAGGCTGTGGGAAATAACACTGAGGAACTTATCAACTGGGTTTTTTTCTACCAGTAGAGCAGCCCTCGATTTGGGGGCACCACTATAAATTTGACTTCCAAAAGCCAAGCGTGAACCCTGGTCACTCGGGCTGCCAGAAGAGACTGTCGCAGAGCTGAACGCAAATGGAAAAAGGACAAATTACATCATGTTTATACAGGTGAAATTCCCAGGTGCTACTTTTTCAGAAAACAATGGTTTCTTTTGGTTCACTGTAGTAAGCGGAAATATTCTGTTCCATTCTCTACAGATATCATAGGGGTTGGTTTTATTCATTACATTTGTTACGCACAGATGAGGAATTGTGGCTGGAACTATGTTCAGTAGTGGTCTTGGGTCATGCATATTACATAATCTCTTTTGCGTTGTATTTGCTGGTCAAAATCATGAGTAAAAGAAAAATGTTGCATCGCACTGTATCACAGAAACACCTAAAGGTAATTTTGGTTGAAATTCTCCTCTACTTGGTTCAGTGTGTCTCTTTTTCTTCACTGACTTTCAGATCTTCCCGACTCTAAATGTCTGAGTCCACCCTATTGTCAGACTTTTAAGCAGTTTTCAGCCGGAATGACTTTTTTACAATGTGATAAATGCATCCAATGTGATAAATGAATCCAAGATTTAATTCCTTTTGAATAGGAATTAAATCCATAGGTTGTAAAATGTTTATTTATCTGTCCAACCCTCCCCCTGTTTGAGACATATGTCAAACCATGGCTCAAAATATCCAAACAGGTTCAGATTCAGAAACCAAAGTCAATTTCCCACTAGCAGATCTCACTGCAACGTCTGAGCCACTAGAGTGCAGACAGGGAACAGGTTCTTTGCAAGTTGTTCTACATGCTCATGTGTCACACAAAAAGGTAATAGATTTCCCATTTACCAACAAAGTTATTTCAGGTTTTGCAACCTCCACTGCTAATAAGTCCTGGAGATTCAGCAGTATTTCATCAGGATGAGGCGGAGGCCTCAAACCTGCTACATCTGTGTCTAGTCATGCTGAAGTGCAAGAAGCACGTCCTTGCTCAGGGCAATCTCTGATTAAGTGTTCCTCGTTCCCACAGTTCCAACAGGTGTTGTTTGGACAGTCCCTTGCTAGATGTCCTTCTTTCCCACACTGCCAACATTCCCAGTGGGTTCCTCCATGATGAACACTTTTACCTGTTCCTCAAAAGTACACGCAACTCCACACAGTAACTTTCCACCACACAGTAACTTTCCACCGTAAATACCGCACACAGGCGCTATTCTGAGCCACACATACGTACATACATACGCACACACATATGCACAGATTTACACACACACAGACTTACACACAAAGACCCACTCGCACACACTCACTCTCTTCAGAGTCGCGGATTCAAGCAGTCTCTCCTTTACTCATTCAAACACAATGGAACCCATTTTAACCAACACAATATGTTGGACAAGATATGACAAAGACAACATATCAGACAGACAGAGCTTCAATAAAAATGATGGTCCTACCTAGAATTAATTATTTATTTTCAATGATCCCCAATAAACCATCATCCGACTGGTTTAAATCTCTAGACTCTGCCATTTCTAAATTTCTTTGGAAAGATAAACCCCCACGTATCAGCTTAAAGACAATACAGAAGACTAAAGACAGAGGAGGATTAGATTTTCTCACTCTACTGATTTTTACTGTTCTCCAGTCTACTGTTCTCCAGATTTGCATTGCATTACATTGAAATGACTGTTGTCATTTCAGCTTTTAACTTTTTGTTCTCTCTCTTTTTTCTTCATAGTAGGTACACCTGGTCTGACGTTCTGTTGACTGTGAAATCATCCAGGGAGGACAGATCACCGACTATTACCATCTAATGTAGAACAGATTACTAGATCAATGTGTGCTTCTGTGCTTTTTTGTCTCTCTTGTTGTGTCTCTGCTCTGTCTTCTGTAACCCCAGTCGGTCGAGGCAGATGACCGTTCATACTGAGCCCGGTTCTGCCGGAGGTTTTTTTTTCCCGTTAATGGGTGGTTTTTCTTCCCACTGTCGCTTCATGCTTGCTCAGTATGAGGGATTGCAGCAAAGCCATGTACAATGCAGACGACTCTCCCTGTGGCTCTACGGTCCCCCAGGAGTGAATGCTGCTTGTCGGGACTTTGATGCAATCAACTGGTTTCCTTATATAGGACATTTTGACCAATCTGTATAATCTGACCCAATCTGTATAATATGATTGAACTTGATTTTGTAAAGTGCCTTGAGATGACATGTTTCATGATTTGGCGCTATATAAATAAAATTGAATTGAATTGAATTGAATTTGCCTAACTTCCATAACTATTACTTAGCAAATAGGCTACAATACATCTCTAAATGGATAAAAAATAGTCATCTAGATGAGCCTTGGTTAGATATAGAACAGGAAATGTGCAATAATATCATGATTTCAGATTTGCCGTTTATTAGCTCAAATATAAAATGGCATACATGCTTCAAAAATATCAACATTAGTTTTACTCTGACAGCATGGTGGGAGTTCCTTAAAATGACAAAGTCATCCCTTATCCCATGCAGTCGTACACCTATCTGGAATAACCCTGATATCCTTCAAAATAATAAAATGATAAACTTTACATACTGGAAGAATAAAGGTATTAAATATCTGGAACATCTACTTGACGGAACCGAGTTCATCAATTTTGCTAAACTAAATATGCAATATGGCATTAGTAAAAATAAATTCTTGGAATATGAACAACTTAAATCTATAATTAAAAATAAATTTAAGCATATTAATGGTGGTTTACAAATCCTAACTAATATATTAGAGTTCCTAGATTTAACCCCCCCCCCCCCCCAAACTACTGTCTAAATCATACAGGACACTGACTAAAATAGATGATTCAATATCTCTTCCTATTATGAAATGGGAAGAGGATTTATCAGTCACCTTTGAACAAAACTTCTGGGCTCAGATATGTCTAAGAACTTTCAAATTGACTAGAAACACCAACTTACAACTAATACAATACAAAATCCTTCACAGAGTACACTACACAGGACAAAGATTATTCAAGATGGGTTTGGCGCAATCTAATATCTGTCCACACTGCATAGGCAATCATCCTGATAATTATATGCATGCGTTATGGTTATGCACACCAGTCCAGAGGTTCTGGACACAGATATGTAAGGACTTATCAAAGTGCCTGAGCTGTAAAATTACACCTTCCCCATCAGTTTGCTTGCTCGGTAATTTTGAGGAAAGCCCCTGGAAAAAGAAATAGTTTACATGGTTTTCACTGCATTATGTATCGCAAAGAAAACTATCCTCATGAATTGGAAAATTAAAGAAAATCTCAGTATCAATCAGTATAGAGATCTTTTGTTGGATCATATTAATCTTGAGACAGCATCTGCATCCACATCTGATCGATCTCTTTGGGCTCCTCTGATCAACACCATCACTTAGTGGAATAGGGGGCGGTGGGTTGCTTCCTGCAGGGCGCAGTGGCTGGATGGAGGGGTTCCTGGGGCTCTGGGGGCACTCGGAGTGGGGCGCCTGGTGGGTCTGACTCCGGGGTCTGTTGCCCCCATCTGGGAAGGGCTTGGGAGGCCTACGGGCGGCCTACAGCAACCGCTTGCGGCACTCTTGGGGAGCTGCTTGGGGACGGACGTGGGTTACTGACCTGGTAGCTGTGCTGCCGCTGGGTGGGGCCGGGGTAGGTCTGGGGACCTGGGGTCCCTGGGGCGCGCCGCCCTCGGGCGGGGGCCCCGGCGGGGCCTCGGGGGTTCCGGTTCCGGGGGGTGTGCCGCTTGGGGTGTGGGCCGGCGCGCGCCCGGGTGTCCGCCCCTGCACGGGGCCTCTGGTGCGCTGGGGGGCCTCGGGGCCTGTTGAGCTGGTAGGAGGGCATGGACATTAACATCTCAGGGCAGATGCTCTTCTCCTTCATTGGATTGGCACTCTGCTAGTGGGGGGAGGGGAAGGAGGGGGAGTAGGGACTTACCCAGCCTGGATGTCTACTGTCGAATGTATGGTGAGTTGTTTGAATGTTAGTGTTGGAGAGGGATTAAATCCACGGGGGGGGGGGGGGGGGGGTGAAATGGACATTCTGGTGGGCTTGTGTCCGGCCCCCTGTCCCGGTCCTGGTCCGTGTCGTCTCCCGGTGCGGGTTTCGCTTGGGGGGGTGGGGTTTGGGATGGCTCGTGTGGGCTGGCTGGCCAGGGTCCCCCCCCCTCTTATTTATTTATTTATTTTTTTGGGGGGGTAAAGCCAGTAGGCTTGGTGGGTGGGCTGGGGGGGGGGTGGAGGTGTTGGTCCTGGTGGGTGGTTGGCTGGCGGGCCCTGCGGCCTCTCCCTGGCCCCCGGGCTACGGTGGTGCCACTGGCGATGCCCCCTTCTCTGGGTGGGGCCTTCGGGGAGCGGGGGTGCCTATTGGAGTCAGTAGGGGAGCTGGCTCCCTGGGATGGCTTCCCTGTCCTTTGCTCCCCATCCCCGGACTCCTCCCTCTGCCTGCTCCATCACGCCGCCACACATGTAGGTCCTTGGGGAGGGGGCGTTACTGGAGGTTGCCACTTTCTGGTGACGTCCCTCTCCCCAATTTTATCATGCAGTTTAGACACTTTCACTCCAAACACTTTCACAACGCATACTCATGTAGGCCATGGTATGGGGGGGTGGGGGGAAGACGTCTGGGGGGGGCTTATGTTGTGTGAGCCTCGCCTCGGACGGCTCCCTTCACCTCCTCTCGCACTTAGACATTGAGGGTTCTGGGCAGTTGCTTGGAGGGGGTGCGCTGGCACCAGCTTCCTTCCGGAGGGGGGGTGGGCTGTGCCGTGCACCCTCTTCGGCCCTCCCAGTTTTAAACACACTTGAGAACAACATGCAACAACACAACATCTGAGCGGGCGTAGGGAGGATCGGGGTCTTTTGCACACCCCCGTTCTCCGGTGACGGCAAGGAGTCTGGGGCCTGGAGGAGGTGCGGGCCACTGTGTCCGGGGTCTTGGTGGGGGGCTGCTGTGGGTAGTCAGTGGCTTGCCAGGTCTGGGGCTGACGCCTCCGCTCCCCCCAGGAGGGGTGGGGGGCAGGGGTGGCTAGGGTAAGGTGGGGGAGGGAGGGGGTTTATTAGGTATTTAGGGGGTGAGGGGGGTTCTGGCTGGGTGGCCCGTACGGGTCGTGTTGGCCCCCCCTCTTTGGGGGGCCTGGACCGGGGGGTGTCTGGTCCGGGGGCGGGGCCGGGGGTCGGGCACAAGCAGTCGTATAGTTGAATTGGGGTGACCCCCCCCCTCTTGTGAGTGTCGGATGCGAGTGTTATGTGGGAATGTGTGTACAGTGTCCTTTTTTTTTTGGAAATCTGTGTGTGGTGAGTGGGGCACTAGGGAGGGATGATGTGAATGAGTTTTTTTTTTTTCAGGTATGGGTCTGGTCCGCTCCCTCTCCCAAGAACATCTCAAGTCTCCGATAGGTGCGGAGCCCATCCCCCCACGTCCTGCCCTCCTCCGCTGTTCTGGCAGGCGCCTTGGCCCTCTGGCACGTTGGTGGGCCTCGGGTTTGGGGCGGGTCCCCGGGTGTGCGCCGGCCCACTCCCGGCGGCTGCTTCGCGGGGCCTGGCCCTCAGGGCCCATGGCCGGGACCACTTCAGCGGGGCTGGCTGCCGGCGGAGCCCACGGGCTCGTCCCCGCGGCTCTTGGGGGCGTCGGCTTTGCGGTGGCTGGGGGATTTCCTCGGGGTCGTCTCTCCTCTTTCCTTTGGGGGGGGTTGCAGATATCCTGTGTCGGCCCCTCCTGGGCGCCCTGCTTTGGGGGCCCCTTTGGGAGTCCGGGGTTATGGGTCCCCTGACTCCTGCCTCTGTGCTCGGGGAAGGCGGGCCTTTGGTTCTCCACAACCACTATCGAGCTTTTTCCTTCTGGATAATTTTCACCTAAACTAGTGCACTCTCACAAACTCCCACAGGTGCAGGGTTCCGGCATTGAGACATCAATTCCTATTGCCACATTGCTAGACAGGACACTGGGAAAAAAAACATATCAGACAGACAGCTTGCACGCAGTCTTCTGTGACACTTTTTTTCTACGGACTCTTCTCCCTTTTATTTTTTTTACTATTCTTTATTAATAATAGCTTCCTTGAGTTTTAGCTATTTTTTGTGTGTTTAATCACCCCTTAAACCTGCGTTGTATTCCTGTGATTAAGCGCAGTGTTTTGCCATGGTCTTGTAATTTAATAAACTGCCAGTTTTTACCCTTTTTTTATAATTTAATAAACTCCCAATGATCCTAGGAGCTATGCTGTCAGGGGCTTTATGCCCCTAGTAGGGTCACCCAAGGCAGACAGGTCCTAAGTAAGGGACCAGACAAAGAGCAGCCCAAAATCCCCTTATGATGAGTATGATTAATGGACGTCGTGTTCCCTCGCCCAGATGCGGGTCACCGGGGCCCCACTCTGGAGCCAGGCCTGGAGGTGGGGCACGATGGCGAGCGCCTGGTGGCCGGGCTTTTGCCCATGGAGTCCGGCCAGGCTCAGCCCGAAGAGGAAACATGGGTCCCCCTTCCAATGGGCTCACCACCTGTCGGAGGGGCCAAAGGGGTCGGGTGCATTGTACAACGGGTGGCAGTCGAGGGTGGGGACCTTGGCGTTCCGATCCTTGGCTGCAGAAGCTGGCTCTTGGTATGTGGAATGTCCCCTTTTTGGTGGGGAA
This sequence comes from Fundulus diaphanus, assembly GCA_037039145.1. Classification (NCBI taxonomy): domain Eukaryota; kingdom Metazoa; phylum Chordata; class Actinopteri; order Cyprinodontiformes; family Fundulidae; genus Fundulus; species Fundulus diaphanus. The sequence continues at coordinate 4,439,425 of CM073130.1, read as the reverse complement.
GGAGCCTGAGCTAGTGCACGAGGTTGAGAGGTTCCAACTAGAGATAGTCGGACTCACCTCGACGCATGGCTCTGGCTCTGGAACCAGTCTCCTTGAGAGGGGTTGGACATTCTCCCACTCTGGAGTTGCCCCTGGTGAGAGGCGCCGAGCTAGGGTGGGCATACTTGTTGCCCCCCATCTCGGTGCCTGTATGTTGGGGTTTACCCCAGTGAATGAGAGGGTGGCCTCCCTCCGCATACGTGTGGACAATAAGAGCAAATTTTATACAAATTTATATCTGTATTTGCACCAACATAAAACCAGTGTCCGAAATTAACTTCCTGATTCACCGGCCAAGTTGGCCGGTAGATGTAAAAATCAACCGGACAGGCATATTTTTTACCGGCCAAAATATTAATCCTGACCAAACCTCAATTTTTATCAAAAATTAAGAGTGAAATTATGTTCATTTTCGGGGGGCGTGGTTGGGGGCGTGGCTGTCTGGACCCTGGAAGAGAAATCTTTGTTTCCTGACTTTAATAAGAAATATTGTAGTTGATTATAAAAGACACAATAAGAATTATCACATTTACATCCAGGCAATAAAAAACACTACAGATTATCATTATTCTATCCGTGTTGGTCTCATTTGTGAATGAGGCAGAGTTTCATCAAGCCTATACGGTTCAACATTTTTCCCTCAGCTGCAACACTTAAAGCACGCAGGGGTTCACGCTGCGTCTTTACGCTGATCCAGCTGCTGGATAAACAGTGGGAAATATGCATAAATGAAGACTGTAAAGGGCTCCTTTAGAGGGGAGAGAAGGAACAATGGGTCTGAGCCGAAGCCCCTGATTTTACAAGTTCCATAAAAAGTCCGCACCTATATTACATGTAACGTAATTTTGGGCACCTGAATTCAAGCGCAAGGCAGCAGCCCACCGAAGCACCAGTGGCTCTGTGTCGTTAAATACAAAAGAGCATTAAACATAGCTACTGACTCTCCTATTGATTTTAATTGGGACATTTTGGTACTAGTGGAAGGACATTAAACGCAGTGATTCACGTTTTGAAGGCTGGTCGCTGACAAAAGCACCTGGCTCCGAGGGAAGGGAGGAGAGAGGCGCAGTTACAGCGCTGAGGCACTGTAACTGCGCCTCTCTCCTCCCTTCCCTCGGAGCGCACGTAGTTAAATGCAGAATTAATAAAAACGAAACTTATAAACAGACTAATGGGCGTTTTAGATTGTATCTGGTTAGCAGAACTGTTTTCTGATCCAGCGTGCAGACATGACTGGTTTTGAATGAAGGCTTTATCTGGGAGCCGCTCTCCCCAGAAATAAGATGTGAAAGAAGCTGAACCAGCTCCGCAGAAGGCGGGTCTAGACTGAGCTCTGTGAACGGATCATCCGCAGCCCAGATAGGTTATGTTATTTTTATTTTATTTTTAATTTATTTGGTACAAAGATTTACTCGCCATGTGGCAGCTAGCCCTCTGAAATTCACTCGCCAAACGGGAAATTTACTCGCATTTGGCGAGTGGCGAGTGTTAATTTAGGACCCTGCATACAACTTTATTCTGCATAGAAATGCATTTTAATATGTCCTTAAGCAAAAGACAAACCGTTTGCTTTAAAAAAAAGTGCAAAAAGGAATTTGAACTCTTTAATATCAAAGAACAAAAAGTTTGCTTAAAAAACTGATTACAAATAGTTTGTGTATAAAATAAATGCATTTTAACATGTCCTTCATAAGCAACAAAGACAAAACATTTGCTTTAAAAAGTGCAAAACTGAACTCATTTATAACAAAGAACAAAAAGTTTGCTTAAAAAACTGATTACAAATAGTTTGTGTATAAAATAAATGCATTTTAACATGTCCTTCATAAGAAACAAAGACAAAACATTTGCTTTAAAAAGTGCAAAATTGAACTCATTAATAACAAAAAACAAAAAAGTTTAAAAAAACTGATTGCAAATAGCTCACATTCAATAATAGCAGAAAACTAGACCACAGAGGCCCAACATTATTAAAGGCTAATGAGAGACCTGTGGTTTGGCCTGCTGGCTCACAATGGATTGCATGTCAATGTCAATTTTTGTGGTCCCAATGCGCATCAAATGAAACAGTGTTTCATCGGTGAGTCTGTTTCTCTCTTTGGATTTTATGTGCTTCATGGTGGAAAAACTGCTCTCGCAAATGTAAGTGCTCCCAAACATACTGGCCATTGAGAGGGCAAAATCTCGGAGACGTGGAAAACGGGCCTCAGGAAGAAGTCTACAAAATGAAATTCCCCTCTGGTTGCGCTTTGCTTTAAAAAACGGGTCTGCCTGCAGCTCGCAGAGTTCGAGCTGCAGCAGAAAGGGGGTCTGTGAATAGCGCAATTCGTGGTTGCATCTCGTGAAAATCTTGGAAACGATTGTTTAATTGCTCCTGTAATTTTTCGAGGTCTGCTCTGTATTTCTGGATTTGTATTTCGCACTGGGGGCTCTCTTTGCGAATCTCAGCGCATGCGGGAAAATGTGCCAGATTTGCAGGAGGAGAAGAAAAGCCATTGCGCTGAAATGCGGTCATGTGAGAATAGAGATCACACACTGTTTGATCTCTCCCCTGTAAGAGTGTGTTGAGGTGATTGAGGTGCGCGCTGATGTCTGTCAGAAAGGCCATGTCATAAAGAAACTTTGTATCTTTGAGCTTCCCGCAGTATGCACTTGTATCGCCACTAATGCTGTTCTCTAAGAACACTGGTATTTCCGTAGCCTCGTGAGACCATCCTGATCTCGCGAGCTTTCAAGGTTTCACTCGCAGATCAGTCTGGCTACTTTCCGTTAAAGAAAATTAGGAGGAGTTCACCAAACGAACGTCCAATCAGCATTGGCTTTGAGGCGGGTTGAGGTGTGACGCAACGAGAAGCGCGACAGTTCAGTCTAAAGAACATGGTGGCTTCAGCCGATGAAACTAGCGTTAGCGTGGCTATCGAGCAAGTTTTATCGGTTAGGTCCTAATGGACCGGGCACCTGAAATTGTGCCTTTTATTCGCAAATTATCTTTACATAAACGGCAAATATCCTTTGCCGACATGTTGCTTATTTGCTGAGCTAATGAGCCTTTACCTGCAGGAGCAAGAGTAGCCTGGCTTGTGGTTGCGTTTTTGTCGTCGCTCTGTTAGTACGTCACATGCTTCGTTGATCTGATTGGTTTATTTGGCCCGTCTATCACCAACATAGGCCAATCAGCTAACCAGCATTTTCGCCCCTTCCCAAAATTACTTCAACGGAAGGTTTCCAGATGGATATGCGGAGCAAATCCATCTGGCGGAGTCAGGTTAGTATTTCCGAGCGCAGTGCAAAAAAACGCTCCAGACACTTTCCTTGACTCATCCACTTGATATCCGTATGAAGTTGTAAGTCCCCATACTCGGCTTCCACTTCATCCAGAAAGGTGATGAACCTCCGGTGACATAGCGATCTGTTCCCTCCTCTGATGATATTAGTGACTTTTGTCACCAAATCCATGACGTGGCCAAAGTTTAATGTCTTTGCGCAGAGGGCTTCCTGGAAAGATTAGAAAAAAACAGTTGCGGTTAGAAAATATATTGTTTGTATGTCGTTCTATTTTATGTAACCACGGCACAACAGTTCTACAGCAGCCTACATCTCACAATTAATATGACGCTACTCACTCAGATGGATGATGCAGTGCAGTATAGGGCAGTTTACTCCGCTCTGCCTGAGTAGCCCGGCGAAACCTCTGTGTCTTCCCTGCATCGCAGGTGCGCCATCCGTAACAACAGCTGACAGCTTTTCAAAGCCACCGTATTCACCCACAGCACTGGTAACATCTAGCGTTGAATATATCGCTGCCTTTAGTAGTGTCGTGCAGAGATGCAAATTTCAGTAACTCCTCGTGCACATCAAATGAATTGTCAATCGTTCTCGCAAAAACCAGCAGTTGGCTGACATCCGTCACATCTGTACTCTCATCCAAAGCTAATGAGAAATATTTGCAGTCCTGCATGACTTGTTTCATTTTTACATCGACGTGATCTTAGATGTCAAAAATCCTGCGTGTTACTGTGCGTCGGGATAAGGACACAGCTTCAAAGTTTTTAGCTATGTTGTTGTCACCAAATGCTTTGGCCATTTTCACTGCGCACCTCTTAACAACTTCTCCATCCGACAGTGGCTTCTTTGCCCTGGCAAGTTCGAGTGCCACATCATAAGACGCTGTGATGGCTGACTCCTGACACGTCGTAGCTTTTGTGAAAAAGTGCTGCTGTTTACATACTTTTGATTTGAGGTCTGCTACTACAGCGGTTCTGGCAGCTCCAGTGTATTTCTCAAATTTAGCTTTATGCAAAGTGTTGTAATGTCGGCTTAAATTATAATCTTTCAGGGCTGATAATGTCTCCAAGCAAACTAGACACATTGGCATTCCTTTGAATTCGGTGAAAAGGTACTCTTCTTCCCATTTTCTCTGAAAAATGCGATTTTCTCGGTCAAGTTTTCTCTTGATGCCGCTGCTCGTTGCCATGGCTCCTGACTCTTTCTCGCTGTTGCAAAGCGGCCCGTGCCCGCTATTGTTTGGGCACGGTGCGCCTCTATCGGTCAAAAGTAGAATTACATTTTTTTTTTTTTTTATTAAATTATTATTGATCTATTCGCGGGCCGCACTGAGTGATGACGAGGGCCGTGTGCGGCCCCCGGGCCGTCAGTTGCCCATCTATGTCCTGAAACATTCATTAAACAAACACAAGGAGGAGAGACAACAGGAAAGTTAGTTTTCATCTTGCAAGGAGAACGAACGGAGATGCTTAATACAGATCTCCTACTCGCTCTAAATCATACTCCGTCGCCTCCTCACTTTTTATTATCCAAAGAAATCCCTGGTTACATTGTCAAGCTAAGGGGTAGGGATAAGCAAAACACTCTGTGACCTTCGAGATAATACCAAGCAGTCCACACAGTACAGTTATGCGTAAGCACTCCAGATGGCTGAATACAGTTCATAACAGTTTCAGACATATTTAGAAAAACACTTATTATCGTCACAAGATATTTCTTTGATTTCTGCAGGCCTTCTGCAACGATAAGAGAGAGAGAGAAAATCAATACACATACATAGTAAAATAAAATGGTAACCACTGGTCTATATATTTCAGCAAATATATGATTAACACAATAAACACAAACACTGTAATGAGAGAGAGATCAGTCACATGAAATACACTTTAATTTCTGAATAACTAAAACCTTAAAACTTCTTAGTAGTAAAGAGTATATACATGATAAATGCAATGAACATAGTAAATAACATAAAATATGTAGAAAATAGTAAAAATAATTCTATCAAAAGTGCTTAATAAAAAAAGTTGGTATGGTATGGTATGGTATGGTAAGATAATCACGCTTTACCTAGCTCTGAAAGAAGTGTCATGATGAAAGATGGATGCTTTAATGAATTCTTTCTCACAAATTATTTCTTGGAGCCAATCATTCACTCGGATTGCTAAATCAATGACTGAGATCCTCTAAAATTTTATGCGTATCTCAACTGGTTAGCTCGTCTTTACATTTATTATTTTAAGTATGTCTGAAAACAACTTTACGTGCATTTCATTACATAAAATTTTTTTTCATAGATTGTAAGAAGGCATTGTGTTGTCTGAGGAGTAAACACTGGTGGGAAACTGCGCTCTTTATTTGTGCCCCAGAATCAGTTTGGTCAGAACATTCTATTACGTTTAGTTTTTCCACGATGACTCTGAATAAAACAACAAACATGGAGGCAGATAGGTGTTATTGATAAGGCAGGTGGGCAGAAACAAGGGGGAATGAGAGGGTTCTGGGTGCTGACTTTAAGATAGAAAATAAACAGGGATGAGCACCGACAGCAAGTATAAGTGGGGTGGATGACTGCATGGCTGACTTATGAAGTGGGTGGTTAGTGTCGTTCCAGGAAGCAGCTGTGGCTGACAGTCCGAGCAGTGGCTTGTGACAAGAACCTGGTAGTGGAACACGTTCGAGGATGGACAGACAGTCGATGGTTCTGCAGCAAACAGGGAGTGCCCTTAGTCGTACCGGAATGGGAGATAGCAGGAGTACTGAGAGGGCTCTTGGGTTCATGGTTGGAGAGATCAGCTTGGATCCTTCCAAAGAGGTAGAAACAGAGAAGTAGCTGATGAAGGTTCAGTAACTGTGCACATGGTGTCTGAAAGGGAGAAATATGGATGATGATATGGATTTTTCCCCACACCATAAAGATGTGTAAATAAACATTTCCTTTGTAAAAATTAAAATCAAAATCTGTAAATTTAATAAATAAATAAAAATGTATTGTAATGATCCGTATTAGACTTTATAGCTACACAGACTAAGACTAACTTAGAATGTTTTAAAATGGCTAGACTAGAAAGATATGTTCAATAATACACTCTTTATCCATAATGTGAGATCGTTATTACATAAAACTGGTAAATGTTTTAGTAACATAGAAAAGGCAATTTAATCCTTGCAATTAAGTAGATCCAGGCACATATGGTGTGTGGTGATACCGTTGCCCATTGTAAGTTAACAGAGCAGATCTGATATGGATAATGGTGACAAACCATAGGTCAAAAAAGACCTACATTCAAATTCAAATAGAAGTTTGACATAATAGCCATGTTTTTGGATTGTGAATGATAGCGAAAGCCCCTTGCAAAACATGGAAGCGTCATTAATAAAGACCACATCAGAAACCTTTTATTGGGAGGCAGAAACGTACATTACCCTTGTGGTAACTATCATTTTAGAATATGCAGGGCCAGATAGGTAGAAAATCTGAACAGATGTGCCCATGGTCATTCCACATACACGTAGTCAAAAGAGAAAAAGTCAACTATTAAAACACCAGATAAGGTAATTTAGACTAAGTATGCAGCCTCTTGGCAAGCTGATGGTGAGCACTAGTTTGAAGAGAAAAAGATGAATATACTTGATGGCTTCTAGAAGATTTTTTAAAAGGCGAGAGTTCAGAGGCCAAATTCAGATCAGAATATCTTGGAAGACTAAGCAAATCAAAAATCCACATGTGGAAGCCGAGAACTAATGGTCTGAAAGAAATTTTAAGCAGAGAACATGCCCTTTGTAAAGAGAAAAGGGTCCTTATATTACGAAAGTCAGTGATTACATTCAACTTCCAATCTTTATTTTTGGCATACACTCTGTCTTTCTATGTCAGATGCATCAACATAGAGTTTATGTGAAAGTAGTAATGGAATGAACCAACACATCTGGGGAATAGAAGTGTATCAAAAAAGAAAGCTCAAATTTTATTGTTTGCTGCAGTTAATCACATCATACAATATGAGCATAAGAAGCATAATATGTTAATGTTAGCAGCTTCCTTTTTATTTCAAATATCTCAAAACACAGGATGATGGAGATAGATAGATAGATAGATAGATAGATAGATAGATAGATAGATAGATAGATAGATAGATAGATAGATAGATAGATAGATAGATAGATAGATAGATAGATAGATAGATTATGGAAAGAGGTGCAGAATTGAAAAATCAAATCTGAATTTTCTTTTCATCAGCTGTAAGCTAAACCATTGTAATTAACAAAATAAAGGTTTAACAAACAAAATAAAGGCTTTAAAAAATCTGTCTTTGTGTAATCGATATATGTTTAACTTTGTGAATTCAGTTACCAAAATAAATTTACTTTACAATAATATTAAAATTTATGAAATACAACTGTATACAGCATTCTACAATGTATCTGTAACCTGAATGCAGCAATCACATTTACCAATGTTTCTTCCTACTGTAACCTCATTTCCCCATGTGTATGCCATTATTTTTTTTGCCACCCACTTAAGGCACCAATCTGAGCGCGCAGTGAGACTGGTTTTCAAGACTGAGGTATACTCATGCTTTGGGTTGTCACTCAGCTCTGTGCGGACTGCGTACAAGTACATAGAGGCACTGTAGATGTTTCTACTTGACACGGACGTAGGTGGAGTATTCTCCAAAAACAGAGGGGGGCAGTATTAAACATAACCAAGTTAAATGCAGTAAACAACAGAAGAAACAGCCACTTTGGTGTGGGACATAAACAATCATGAAGAATATTTGGTGTGTTAATGGCAGCTGGTATTCATCTTAAATACTGAATACCAGTCTCACTATGTGCTCAAGTGGGTGGCACAAAAATAAAGCTATACATGGGCAGCAATACACATCCAAGGCCATACGCGACACATGTCTGACTTTTTCATTGCAGTGTGCAGGCAATTCTGAAATCTTCAACCAATAAATAAATAAATGTGTGCCACTTCCATTTGTGGTACTAAATCAGATCTGATAGTTTTCGTTACTCTATTGACCAGACTGCAGTCACCCCAGGTTATTTTACTGAATAATGTGGTGTTTCTATTGTAGATTTCTGTAGTAATAGAAGACCCTTGAAACCGCAAGTATATTTTACCATATTTAATCTAAAAGGTAGAGGGATGTTTACAGCTTCAGTACTGGACTCTCATATACAACAACATGGCGGGCAGATTTCCGGACGTCAGAGAGAGCCCTGTTCATTCCTCACACAGACATTAAGTAGGGCCCATTGTGTACACCCATTCAGGGGCGTGCACAGTATGATATCAGTGTTCCGTTCATCACATTGGTGGAGAGGATGGAGAGGATAATATAATGCAGACGTGTCCTACATGACACGTTTCCCCTAATCAGTCATTCTGTCCAATCTAAGTATGTCAGGCTCTGACCTCCAGAGTCCGTTTATCTGTAATCTCCATGGTAACCGATATTGCAGTCCAGTCTCTGTAGTCTCATAATCTCTAACATTTTCTGTTAGTGTCTACAGTCTGAATGGTCATGTTGCATTTTATCCCACTTTTATGTCACTGTCCTTGCTCCCGCTACACGTCCACACAGACTTCTCCACAGCAGTAGCAGTCAAGGCTCCACAAAAGACCATTGTTAATAGCTGTGCTGTTTTCTTACCATTCTTCGTCTTGTTATGATGTGGTCTTAATTGTCGGCTCCCATTGCTCAACAACTTCATACTAACACAGAAATGCTGGTATTGATTTTTTTAAATGCAGTTTTATTTAACACTTCTAGTAACATTTACATCTGTTACTACTTCTATAAACAGGGAGCTGCTGTCTGGTGGCGGTCTCATTTATTTATAGTATGAACGACCATGCAAAAAAATCTGATTTTATCAAAAAATCTGAATTGGCCATCAAGACCTGCAGTATGAACGTTGCCTAAATGTTACTTGTACTGGTAAGGTGCTTTGAGTGGTCAATATGACTAGAAAAGCAATAGGAAGTTTAGTCCATTAACCATGTTCAATGATTATTTTCCTTTAGACAGCTCTAAGATGAGATGATGTGTGCTAAAAATTAGGCGTTTTACTGGCTGTTCTCTAGGCCATATTATTTGAACTAGGGAACTGATCTGAAATTGTTTCTCTTCTCTTTATGCTCTTTCCACTCTAGAGGTCATTCTGCAGCGCCATGGTGGACGAACTGCGGGTGTCCCTCAAGTGCCAGCGGCGGCTCAAACACAAGCCCCAGCCACCTGTCATGGTCAAAACAGAGGAGGTCATCAACATGCACACCTTCAACGACCGAAGACTGCCAGGGAAAGAGACTATGGCCTAAAGCAGGAATCTCTGTCTTTTTCTCACCCACTTTCATGTACTGAGTTGGTGTATGAGGACACTTGGGAAAAGGGTATGGGTAAATGGTAGGAGGGGATCAATAAGTTGCCATGGCTGAAAGTTGGTTAATAGAGCAGGACTGCTTTGCAGTATATTGTTAAAATGTCATTCTTCTGTCTTTCTGATTAGCTACACATAAGAGATTCAACAATATTTCCTGTGGAAATAATTTCAACCCGGGTGAAATTTCAGCAAGTTACCTCATAACCCTTACAACACTGGCAACCAACTACAGTGCAAAGATTTTTAGTTGAAAAATAAAGGTCTTAGAATCAATTTAAAGTGAAGAGGAGGTGGAATCACGCTTTTGATTTTGCTTCTCAGTCACCACAGAGGCTGAAGGTGTGCCTCAGATATGGTGATTGAACACGAGGAAGAAAATCCTATAAGAAGTTTTCAGTATGGTGAAATTAGATCTAAGCCTGATTGTAATGATGAGCAGTGCTTTCAAAATATACAAAGATGCACTGCTTAGTCACATGATATTGACTGACATAAAAAATGAACGTATTGCAAAACATCATCAGGCAATAATTGAATTTATGTGTTTTTTTTCTGAGTACTAACACTTTTAGTCTTTAATAGGAATTAGGGGAATTTTTTAAAATTATATGATTAATTAAAAGCAGAGAATGCAAACCTAGTGGCAATATGTAGTGAATTGTTGATGTACACGTATCAGCCCGTAGTCACAGGTATGGAGATTTTTCAGATGTTCACACACCTTTAAAACTTTCAGACATTGAATGGTTGCCATCAAGGTTGGCTTTAATAGTGTCAATTTTGGATCCTGTATGGATCACCAGATGGCTCTTATTCTACTAGCTTGTACACCACATGCTGCTGCTCACTACTGTCTGCCCAGTACAGTCTAATTACACTTCCAAACATGATGAAAAGGTACATTATGATGATAATGTCATTTTTTTCTAAGTAAAACAAATAGTACTAGGAATTACTGCTGTATAATCAGAGGTTGGTGATGCTGAATAAGTGTCATGCATAGAAGTAGCCAATCACTGTAATACTTGCGGTTGCCAATGGTCACAAGGAAACCAGTGCAGTGCAGAGCCATGCATTAAGACAACAGCAACAGTTGCCATGTTTGTGCTGGAAACCATGGAGGCATCCTGCAACTATCTGAAGACAGCAAGTTACCTTTCGCCAATAAGAGTAAACCTTGGAGTGGCTCAGTATGGCTCACAAAGTCAGAATTCACAGTGATCACACATCGCTAAGACTATTTATTCAAAGTATTTATAGTTTTATTTATTGAACCCTTTATTTATGTCTGTATGGAGTGGATTCTACAACTTTGTCCCAATTGCTTTTTTTCTTTTGCACAGTTTCAAGTCTCCATTTTAATCTTGTAATTATGTGGCTTTCCATTTCTTTAGCAACAATGCTTCACATTTCCTTGTGCAAATGTGATTTCTATAAAAAGTGTTTTTGTACAAAGTGAATCAGAATTTTATAATGATTTCTATCAACACAAAATACACCATAAAGAGTTTCATCCAGTGGTAGTGATCATTGCTGCCATGTGGCTCAGAAGGCCTTCCTTAAAATTCACAGAGCCAACTCACAAATACGTATAAACACCCAGGACTCCAAATATACTCATGCTAGAAACTTACAACATGAACAATGTTCTGGTATAATATTACTGATATAACATTTTGAAGAAGAAGGGAAATAAACTATTTTTTATGATGTAAAGAAATCATATTTAAATAAAGATATTTTTACTTCAACAGAAAGCAAAATGACAATTCTGGTTACAGCGTATATATAGCAAACACACATACATATTTTGCTGCTGGGCCTCAGACTTCTAATAGACTGCTAGAATTCAGTGCTGTGCAATGATTTATAAATGGTTTCAAAAAGGAGGGACAGATAAAAAAACGAAAAAATTGAAGAGCATCTAATACATTTTGAATTTGTTGTGAAAACAAAATGCAGTTCACACAGTTTACCCTTTGAAGTAAATGCACAAATATTTAAAGAAAATAAAAACATTATTCCCTAATGTTTGTGAGTGTGTTTCTGTTTAATGAGAAATAAAGAAAACATGCAATGAGAGTGAAGGTGGTAGGACTGTCAGGCAAACATTCCAAGAAACTCATGATAAAAAAAAAATTTGATGTTTATAAAGCATAAGAAGTTGTAGATACCTTAAGAACAGAATCATTAAACAGTTTTAGTTTTTACAATGATATTGCTCCCAATGGAGAAATGGACCATGTTCAGGACCTTTATTGCTGATGCAGCTTCCAGGAGCTGTGGCTTGAAGGTTGTCAGTGCCTGTTGTGACAGCAACCAGAGGACCCACTGTTGGACACCAGCGTTGTTTTCATCAATGATGACAAACTAACTTCACAATCCTTTTTTCATGAGGATAACAAGACGATGACAAGATAAACATGGCTCATAGATGACTAAAACATAACGAGATGTGTGAATTTTCGTTGACAAGACTAGACCAGGGGTCCCCAAACTTTTTTAGCCATGCATCCAATTCTGTGTCCCAACCGGGCTGACGCACCCCCAATCTTCAAAAGAAAAAAAAAAACAATACTAATATATATATATATATATATATATATATATATATATATATATATATATATATATATATATATATATATATATATATATATATTACAGTTGCAGTTACAATTCAGACGTCACAACAAAGGTTATGTAAATAAAATTAGAACATAATTTGAATTAAATTACACACAACATTCACAAAAGAATCCTGAGAACAATCAGTCAAACCTCCACAACCTGAAATGTCTCTGAAGCAGAGACCCTCCAAGTGGATTCACAGACTAAACTCTGATGATCTACCTGTGTGTGTGTTCTCACCTAATTTATGTCATGTAACAGCTTCTAAATCTGAGTCTGACTCACAATTTATGCTGCAAAATACAAACATGAAGAAGTTTGATTTGATTTGTGTCTGATGACGAGAGAGTCAGCGAGCGAGCCAGAGAGAGAACTGGTAAAGCGGCACAGAGTAACAATAACATAGCGCTCGATAAAAATGTTATTAATCAGAGAAAGTTATTTTCTTGTTTGTTTCACAGCAGGTACACACGCCCAGGGCAACACACCTCAGTTCCCAGCAGCCCCACCGCCGGTTTCCCTGTTTCTGTCTGAATACGCGCTAAAACCGCATTTTTAAAATGATCTGCACCTGTCTGAATCACAATGAAAAGTATTACAGCTCTGTGCGTGAGCATGGTCAAGAAATCATGTCTAGCACCAATTTTACCAGCAGCAGGAGCTGTAATGGCAGCGGTGTGGGCGTGACGCATCAGTGCTTGTCACCGGTTCAATAGACCAGTTCACGCATGACGTCACGAGCTACATCCAGGTCACGCTGGTAGACAAAAACAGTGTTTTTGTCTACCAGCGTGACAAAACGGGTGAATTCGAGCGTACTGTTAGTTTATTTTTGGAATCTAAACAATGCCTACGACTTGTTGTGCTCCCGGTGTCACACAGAGGCATTCCAAATCATCGGTTGTACGTTTCTTTCGTATACCGAAGGACAAAGAAAGAAATGGATAATTTCAATGAAAAGGATGCTGGCAGACAATCCCAATCGACTGTGGGATCCATCATACCACGACAGAATTTGCAGTCTACACTTCATCTCCGGTAAATACAACTTAATTTTGCACTAGTCATTGTTCTACTTAAATAATTATATAAATGAAAAATTAGGATATATACTTAAGTCAAGACGTAAACGTTCGTTTCGTAATAATATACGTACATGTACAATGTATGCAAACCCTCTGGCATGAGTCTGTGAAAAGAATTAATAAGACAAAAACACCAAAATAATCCTTTGTGAAAAATGTTTTTTTTTAACCTACCGGTGGCGGGTCTTCCTCTTTGCTGAGGCGCTGTCTGTGTCCGACTCCGCTTTCGTATATTACACAAACATGTCTGAACATGTCCCGATATGTGATTTCATGGCTTTCATGCTCTCTCGTGTGTACTGGCCTGGCGTGTTGATAAGGTTGCTGTATATGTCGCCGTATGGAACACTTGGCCAGCATTTCACAGACTCGCTCCATCCCTTCAGGCTTTTGCTATATGGAACTGGTAATCGGATACCATCAACCATCAACTTACTCTTATAACGATCTTGAGATACGTTATCTAAAGAACAAAAATACGTCGAGAACTCGTCAGTGTCTTTGTTTGCGTCCGCCTTTTGCCTACCAGTCAAGCGCGCATGAACGAAAAACCCGAATCAAAACCATAACAATGAACTGGTCTATCACGGCACCATGGGCAGTGCTGTTTGTAAGCCCTGCGCGATCGACAAAGAGACGGTCAATCAATTTAATCTCGTAAATAAAACTTTTGGCCCGAATTCTATTTTTCCTCTGCTGACGTAAACGACGTAAAGTCAGGAGAGAGAAAGATACATTTTCTGATTCTTGCTTGTTTTCTTCTCCCAGATCCGTTGCAATTATCTCCTTTTGTTGCCTCCAATTCCTTTCTCTCTCTTACTCTCCTCCTTCATTACTAACTTTGACCTTAGATGTCTCACCTGCCAGACAGTTTCCCTGGTTTCAGCCAATTGAGTATATTTGTAAGAAAGATTGAAACAGAGGCCACAAGCCAGGTGCGCATATACAGCAGAATGTGTATATTTCATCTTAAAATGAAGCGTAGAAGAAGATTTCTGCTAAATAAATAATTTTCAGTGTGAATACTGTAATGTTTCGTTATGCTTCTAACACTTTATTTTAGGATGAACAGAACATCTTTCACAGAGTAATCCGGAAGCCACACATTTCTTCCGGTATAAACCCAAAAAAACCTAACTTAAAGAAACAGTAAGTGTGCAACAGCACTTAGCAATAAATTATAATACGGATCATTACAATACATTTTTATTTATTGATTAAATTTACAGTTTTTGATTTGAATTTTTACAAAGGAAATGTTTATTTACACGTCTTTATTGTGTGGGGGAAAAAAACACTGTCAGACCGCCATTACATTTTTCATCTCGCGCACCCCCTATGGTTGCGTTAAACCACGCTGTCTCCACTAAATAACTTTTCATAGTTTTTGTTTTTCCTTTTCCATATTCCCGATTAGGGATGGGTATCTTTCACATTTGGACCAAACAGTGCCAATACCCGGTACCTGGGAATCAATGCCCGTACTTAACGGCCCCTATTTTCGGTACTTTTGTGTGTTTATATAGGAAGAAATGTGAAATATGAAGTCAGAAACCTTTTCTATTTAACACATATATTTTCAATATATAAACTTGTTTGGATCTAGAAATAAACCTTATTAAATAATGAAAGAATTTCAACATGTTGTCTGAATCAATGGCACATAAAATACATTTTTACCAAAACAACAGTAATCAGTGGCACAGAGTGAACAAGGTGAATACAGGATTGAAGCTGTGTGTATTAAATTCAGGGAATTATTTTAGTACAACAGTTTCAGACAAGAAAAAAAAACTATATAAAAAACTGTATTTTATCCCATTTTGTAATTCAGGGCAGGATACACTTGCCATGAGGGAACAGAGAGACTCTCCTTTCTTCTCTTTGACGACAGGCAAGTTTCACGATGAGGCAGCAGCAACTGTCTGTCTGTGAGACAGGGCTTAGGGAAGTTGGGAAGGAACACACCAGCACTCGATGGTCTCCCAAGACAATAACTCCTGAATTATTAGTGCTTTCATGGGGAGTTGCTTTTTAGAAAAAAGGTCGGTGGATGGGTCCAAAAAGTTGCTAAATATAGCAAGAAATCCACTAAATTGGCAGCAGTGACCAGGCGATTCTTCAGATGAGAAGTATTCCCACCGCCTTCCTTTTGCACTTCGCCTCACAAATATTACAGTGAGCGTAATCTGCAGCGTATTTTTAAAAGTGGAACCGTACTTTTGACCGATTGCTATCAGCCATGCTTTCTCTTTGTTTACTGGATAAGCGGCTACTGACGTCATCATGGTCTTGTACGTGCAATGCTGTGTTCATGTTTGCATGGAAAATTGCCCACTATTCTACTCCCTCAGTGTCAAGTGATGTGTTTAGATACCGGAACATGGTACCGTTTGAATTTACATGAATCGGTTGTACCGACAGGATTTTGTCGATGCCTATAAAAGTGCTAAATTCGGTACCCATCCTTATTCCTGATTGTTTTAAAATTTTCTATTATTATTATTATTATTATTATTATTATATTATTATTTTATCATTCATTAATCAGCCATTTGAAATGTTCAAAGTAATTTATATGTTCATAGAAATAGAAATATTCCAGTAATACATCGTTAATTTCTCATCTGACAATTTTCTAAAAGTTACTTTTATGTCCCAGAAAACTTAATATATCCAGCTGACATGTACCGGGTGTCCAGGAGGACAGCAGCTTCTGTGGTTGCAGAAGCTAAAACTCGGGCATGGGAGGAATTTGGAGGGACTATGGAGAGAGACTTTAGGTGTGCCTCAAGGAAGTTCTGGAAAAACGTTTGGCTCAGAAAAGGGAAACAGGGATCATCCTAAAATGTGTATTCTTAGGGACGGGAACTGGGGACAGCTTCTGTACTGGGCTCTCATACATAACAGCGCGATGGGAAGATTTCTGGCAGAGAGAGCCCTGTTCATTCCTCACACAGACATTAAGTAGGACCAATTGTGTAAACCCATTCAGGGGCGTGCACAGTATGATATTAGTGTTCCCTTCATCAGATTGGCGGAGAAGATCATACTATAATGCAGACGTGTCCTAGCTGACACATCTTCTCCTAATCAGTCACTCTGTCCAATCTAAGTATGTCAGACTCTGTGCCTCCAGAGTCCGTTGTCTATCTGTAATTTCAATGGTAACCAACTTTGCAGTCCAGTCGCTGTAATCTCACAATCCCTAACACTTTCAGGATCATATAATGTATTACCAGTTGAGTCTGTAAATGCAAATATAGTTGTTTTTTATTTATTTATTTATAGCTGATTAGTTAAGAAGCATCCTGACTTATTGCCATGTTCAAAGTTTTGTATTCGAAGTCTTTGTATTAAAGATGCATTTTGCTTTTCAATATATTTGTTTAATTCTAATTTTGCTTTACGGATTTTACCGAGCTTTTCCTCTTCCTGGAAGGTTTCTAGTAAGTTATTTTTTTTTATATTTCCTGAATCTTTTAGTTTTCTACTCAAATGGGACCGTTTTGTTGATGGTGTGTTCTTGGTTGTGGTACTTTTTGGCTTCCCCATTATGATGATGTCAAAATACTCATCCACGTAGCTCTCAAGGCTGGTCAAGGTCTCCTCGTCCAGTTTGTTTTATTGTGAAATATGAAACAATTGTAAATATTTAAACCTTACTTCGTTTAATTTTCAATTATTGGCTTGTTCTTTCCTGGATGGATCAGATTAATATTATATGTATACCGCCATTTTTACTTACACACAGCTCTCGTGAGATCTCAGCCACTCATCTCCCCTCCTCAATGCAGCAAACGTCCCCTCGTCCCCTTTTCAAAAAAGCAACTTCTTGTCTTTTTTCTTTGTTGTTGCCGAATTCACATGAAAGCACCATTCTTTCTCCAGTTTTTGCGGGAGGCATGATTCTGTTATGCAATTACACCTGTTTGATTATGAAGATTATTATTAATTATAATTTGCTATTATATTTTAATAATATATCATTCAAAGTCAAAGGATAGCTATAACAAATTTAATTCAAATGGTTGTGATCAAAGGCTATGAGCCTGTAATGATTAACACTAACAATGTGTTTATTAATTAGCAGTTATGAACTCATTTATACCGGAAAAGTGTTATCTAACCAGTTGTTGACTGGTTAGACTTGTCCAGCAAACGTTGATAACTCAAATTATAATTGCAATTGGCATTTTAATCATTACTCCTTTACCACAAGCCAATGAAAATGTCTCAGTTGATTCAGTATTAACTCAAAAGGAAATAATTCGGTAGCTCTTAGAGACCATTCAATTTCTGGACCAAAATAATCACAAACAACCATGATTTCACAAGTTATTATTTATTAAACTAATAATTCCCTGTTACAGCAATTATTCTACTTAATAAAACACTAGGAAACACTACTTACTACTCAATAGAAGACGCCAAAGAAATAAATGAAAATAAAGTAAATCAAAATGGATTAATTGAGAGGTAGCAATGCTTAAATCAATTCACAGTTGGTAGGTAATCTCATTCATAATCAACATGTCAGCACCTTGAGTTAACAGCATTGAAAGAACATGGGATAAATAGCTCTGAGTTAACAAAACTGGTGTACCGCAACAAACCTGAAGCCAAGATGGAGAATACTTCTTGCACAACTAGCCGCTAGCGATGTCCAAGCACGGTCAGCTTCTAACTCCTTCTAGAACCGGTGGCACCTGGCTAACGGCAGCTAACTAATGTTATTTCACAATCACCTAGGCTAACCGCTTCGAGCTACTTGGTCCTTTCCCAAGATGGTGACTATGACGATACAACCTACAACCTTGCGTGCAGTGCATAAGGAGGCAGTCTTCATGACGCATCTAACAGACCAGCCTAGCGTGGGGGCGAGCTCTGATCATAAGGCGGAAGCAGTTTGCGAACAAAAGACTTCAACCAAAAATGCGGGAATCTGAACGTAGGCAGACAAAGGCAAGAGAGACAGAGGGAAGGGAAAGAAATCTGAGTTCAGCCGAACGGCACAGCTAGCTTATCATCAATAAAAGCCAAACACAGCCAAAATCACTTATGATGCATGCACACATGACAAAATATTCAGCACAGTTAAACAAACTCCCTTTCGGAGTAATTAAGCATTAAACAATTTCCTAATAGGTTCTGCCCAGACACAAAATATGACCTTATGGGTGATAAAAAAGGAACAAAAGAAATCCTTTACTTGGCGTTGCTCCGGGAAGGAGATCGGTGCTGGGGCGTTGATCAGCATCCTTGTCTTCCCGGCGGAGCCTCGGGTAGGCTTGGCACAGTTCTGAGAGGAGCAAAAATACCAAGTTCTCTGGGCGCTTTTCCGACGATTTGTTTGGCCAAAACAAAGAGCGGAGTCCATGTTGATCTCTGGAAGATAGCGGCTTCCAGTGGGATCAAAAATTAATTAACGTTAATTTTAAAGTCTAGACCTCTCTGTTTAGAGCTACTGGGGAAAGATGATTCAGCAAAAACTCAGACCAGCGAGGAATCAAATCATGTGCCACGTGGGGCGAACCCAGCGTGAGGGACAGCTGTTATGTCTTTCCAGTTAGCGGGTTGCCAGAAAAGAAGGACGAAATTGGGGCGCAGGACGCTTTTACAGTCGTCTCCATGGTAACCAGATAAGGTTCAACTGGGGGTGGTCAGAACGACCGTGTTGCATGCTGGGAGCTGCAGTCTGTCACGTCATAATGGCATAATAATTCCCTTCCCACTTCTGTAGTCAGTCTCACAGACAGCTGCTGTTACCTCCTCCTGGCTGCAAACCCCACTAGAAATGCCCCGATATTTACTCAGGTCTAGTTCCGTCATCAGTCAGACTTAAATTTTTCTATGATGTCTCTTTGCATAACCGAGTCATTGGAAATTATGCTTTTAAAGTCTACAAAAAAGTGGTCAGATAAGGCAACATCAGTTACATTGACCTTGGAAATTTTCAGACAGTGGTAATCAAGTCTAAAATATGTTCCTGTTTGTGTGTTGGCTGTTTAACATTCTGAGTCAAATGAAATTTCCAAGGGTGTTATATAGTTCTTTCGGATCTCTGTCTTTAGGGTTATCAATGTGGATGCTGAAGTCTGCCACAATAATTAAATATTTGGAATCAACACATCACAGATAGTAGCTCATAAATATCCTTAAAAACGTTTGTTCTGGACTGATGGGGTCTGTAAACATTCAAGAACATTTACCTGGAGAGCTAAATATTCAAGAGTCAAATTTGCCCAGAAACACTTTTTAAACTTCACCTCCTAACCCTAACCCTAACCCTTTTTTCCCAAGCTTTCTAGCCTTTGGTTACTTTTGGACCTATTTTGTGCTTCGACTCTGCCTCAGCCCTGTGTGCTGACCTTTGGACTGTCATTAAACCACAGAATTTTTGGAAACTGTCTAATTTTTCATTTGAGTCCTGACTGCCTAGTTTCTTGTCACACTGCTCTCTGTCTGCATGCTATGTAACTGTCACAGAGCCTTTTTCTGCAAATTATCCAAATCGAAAACTGTCAGCTGGTTGCTCAACTCAATTAACTCAACTCAGCTCAACTCAATTAATCAAATTTTCTCAACGAGAAGACCAGGCGTGCTGTCCTGCGGTGACACATGCTACCGGATACATCATAGATTCATGGGGACGATGATGATGTCTATTTTGTCCATCGAGGACGTTGAAGATGCTTACATAATTGGATTTATTATAAAAGGATTTCTGCTTATTGGAGCTGGCAGTTACCTGACATATCAGCAAATACGGAAGATCTCGGAGGCACAGTTTTGGCGATGGTAACGCCGCCGGGATTTTTTTTTCGGGGTTGAACCGGGCTGTTATCACTCAGACTGAGATGCTTAGTGAACAAAACCGCAAGCTGGATGCGATGCTTGCACAATGTTGCATGGTTTGAATAGAATGGTGGAATGGAAAGACCTCGGGGAAGTTTCTAGCTTAATTTACGGCAGAAAGTCCATCAAATTCATGGGCCCATACTGATGCGCACACATACACACACATACAAACATGGTGATAGATACACCCCTCTATGACTCACTGCATTGACTGTGCCTGATTGTTTTTTTCCCTCTGGCATGTGTAAGCGCTACCCATTTGGGGTACTGGACTGGTATGCCCCCCACCCCACATGAGAACCCTCCCACCTGAAATAATTTTGCTAATGATGTTGTCTGTATGTTTGCTTTTTTTGTGCTGAGAGTTTTTTCTTGCATTGCTCGCATTGTCAGAAACACAATGCGAGTAATGCACTTATTTTTCCCCTCAACCATCCTAATGTATTTCTATCTCCACTCTGCAAGAAGGTGGCGCCTGGCAAGCATGCGGCAGCAGCCCCCCATCTACCCATGTATGTCTTTCTCTTGTTGAGCTGTACTTAAATGAAATTTCCCACATGAGGGACAAATAAAGAAATTCATTTAAACTCTATCAGAATATGTACATCACTACATTCATGTAACCACATTTCTGCTAAAAACATCAAAATTGTGGTCAGTGATCATGGATTAGAAAGGATTTTCCTGACTGTTCTAAATTTTTAATAAAGCTAGTTTAAATTACTTAGTGGCTCACATTATCTTTTTGGTTGATTGTATCTGACAATTTATGCATTTTAGGTATGATTGTTTATCACTGTTTGTTTTCCTTTTAGATTTGTTCTTCTTGCCATGTATTAGCACAGAGATTTTACAGCTATCTACCATCAGGGGACCAATGTTCAAGAATCAAGAATCTTTATTGTCACCACGTGTTACCGTGGTGAATGTTTTTTGAGACAGACAGCCACTCAGGATGAATACACATGCACGCATGCACGCACGCTCGCTCGCTCGCTCGCACGCACGCACGCACGCACGCACGCACGCACACACACACACACACACACACACACACACACTAACTGTCCAAACCCTCTTCCTGAGAAGCTTAAGCATGCAAAATAGTCTTGGGGCTCCACTAAGGCTAGTACCAAGTTCCGAAAGTCTGATATCAGTCCCTTTTTTGAACGATATTAAAGATTGAGTTATTGCATTAATTAATCCCTCAAAGCTCTTTCAATGATACATTCATGCCCACAGTAAATCCTGTGCAATAATCTTAAACCTTCATTATGCAGAACTATGCAACCTGACGTTCCTGAGAAATTAGAGTGTGCAAATGTGTATTAGCAATACTGATTTATTGTTCCGGAAACATTGATGGAAGGGAATCAAACAGTGCATTGCCAGGTGGGTGGGATCAGTGGCAATACTGCTGGCCCTTTTCTGGACTTGTGCAGCCTAAATCATATCAAGATCTTGCAGATGGCATCCCACAATCCCCATGCACTGTCCTCACCACTCATGCTTAGTCTGTCATCTCCCTCACTGTGCAGCTCCCATACCGCACTGTTATGCTGAGACATAAAACACTTCTTATTGTAGCTCTGTAGAATTTTTTAGCCACTTAGTTGAAAGTCCAGTCCATTTTAATTTCCTGAAGAGGAAGAGCCATTATAGGACCTTCTTCACCAGATGGGAGGTGTTTATAGTCCAGGAGAGGTCGGAGGAGATGTGACCGCCCAGGAACTTCATGCTGTCCACATGCTGCACCACCTCCCCTTGTTTGCAGAGAGGAGCACTTTCAGTGTTCCTGGAACTCGTGTAGTTTACTAGTACCTCCTTGGTCTTACTGGTGTTCAGGATCAGGTTGTTTCTGGAGCACTATTGTGTGAGATTATGGACCTCCTCTCTGTAGTGGGTCTCAATATTATTGGAAATGAGACCAACCATAGTAGTGTCATCCAAAAACTTCACCACTGTGGTTGTGGGGTGGATAGCAGAACAGTTATGTTTGAGGAGACTGCAGAGAGCAGGGTTGAGGATACAATGCTATAGGGCCTTAGTTGTATCCCAAGTCTTAAATACCTCTTTCATGTTGCCAGTGAAATCCAGGAAAGGAACATCTGGGCTGAGAGAGGAGAGAGGGGAGGTAGATACAAAATTGGTTGGTGTCTGGTGGAAAGGAAGTTTTGGGTTCTCTGTTGGGGAACTTTTTGACCTGTTGAGATCTGGGGTGAGTCCTCCTTTAATAATGTGGAAGTCATTCTGGGTAATTTTTCTGGCTATCTTGGCTGGCTAAAGCTGTACTGGGCTTATCATTTGTTTATGAACTTGTTGTACTTTGTTTAAGGACAAAGCTGCTAGTGTATGGTTCACAGAATAGAACAGGTTAGAAGTTAGGAGCTTTACTCTTGACCTATTTAGAAAAAAACCATCTCTCTTAGAAATGTGTCTTTTCTCTTAGAAAACATAAAAATTGTCAATAAAGTTCACATGAGGAGGTCACTTGGTGAGGCTGCAGGACAAGGGTCTGATGCTACACCTCTGACTGAGGAAGATGTTCAGACTTTCTGCAGTTTAGACAGTTGAAGGTTTCAAAGAAGCTGTTTAAGGTGTCGGGGAGAGCTGGGTCATTGCTGAGCTGTGCAGCTGGTCGCTGTGCTTGAAATCTGTGATGGTCCTGATGCCTCTCCTGATGTCACATAGTCCTTCAGTGCTCCTTTGTTGTATCCAGCTTTCTTTAGTGCTCCTTCATGGTCTACAGCCTTCACCCCAACCTTGAAACAAGGTTCCCCAGGGATTCCAACACTGCTATCAGCCTCTAGACTTCTGGGCCTCCTCTGGATCATACAAGTTTGCCTGCCTGAACTTTGGGGTTGCTCTGGGTCACCCTCCTAAACTTTGGGTTTGGTTTTTCTTGCTGTCCTTCCAAGGTCTCCTCCACCCACCTTGTTTGGGTGTTTTTTTTGTTTTGTTTTCTTTCTTGGACTGTGGTCCAAAATTGCATTAATAATAATTGCATTAATAGCACTATAATTTCTGTACACAAATTCACTGTGTTTTCATTAAATTATATTCACCTACACAAGTCTGCTGATGTTCTGTTGCTTATTCGGTCCTTCACCTCCACAAACCATGACACAATACAATAAATAAATGATGTTAACTTAAAACTAAAAGAAATAAAGTGAGGGCAGTGTATTAATATAGCACATTTCAGCAACAAAACCATTCAAATTGCTTTACATGATGTAAACATAAGAAAACACATCAAGAATCACAAATATTTTATTTGTCACTGCATGTTACCACAGCAAAATTTCTCTTTGGCCACTCCGGTTCATATTATACCTAATGAGGCAAAAAATGACAAACAAATAGGGAATGAACAAGGGTTACATTTTTTTAGCATTCAGGAGAGTCACAGATAACAGATAATGAGGTAGTAGGGTGTAACACATGTCGGGTTATTTGTTTTAGCTTTGAGGCTTCTAAAGTGTTTACCTGATGGGAGGGTGACAAACAGCGCCTTGGTGGTGGGATCAGTGGAGATGCGTCTGGCCCTTGAAAAGGACATTGCAGTTGCATAATACACAAAAGTAAAGAAAGCTATACTAAGTACGGAAATTACATATGTTTCAGTTAATAGTTTAAATAGAACCGTCTAAGTCAACCCTTAGCAACTTAATTCCCGTTTCAAAATAACTCAGGGTTTCAGCACGTATGCAGTTTTTCTGGGAGTTTGTTCCAGATGAGCATAAAAATGGAATGCTGCCTCTCCATTTTTGGCTTGGATTCTGGGGATACAGGGTTTATGGGAACCAAAAGACCTGAGTGGTCTTCAATGTCTGTAGAGTTCTGATGAAAATCAACAACAGGGATCATATTTATCTTATTTTAGCTTCTCTTCATTGGCTTCCTGTTAAATCAAGAATCCTTCTCATATTTAAAGCACTTAATAATGAAGCTCCATCCGAGATCTGATTACCCCATATGTTCCTAACAGAGCACTTTGCTCTCATACTGCAGGTCTACTGGTGGTTCCTAGAGTCTGTAAAAGTAGAATGGGCAGAAGATCCTTTAGTTATCAGGCTCCTCCCCTGTGGAACCAACTCCCAGTTTTGGACACCCTGTCTACTTTTAAGACTCGGCTTAAAGTCTAACTCTTGGACTGAATGCATTCAAATAGTCACCAGAGTAAAGAAATGTATATTATATGTGAATTATGTACGCCGTTTGGAAGTAATTTCGATAAAACTGCCTGTATAAGCGAAAGTGCCTGAACATTCTGCATTGGGGCAGTTCCGGAATGTGACGTCACAAACAGAACTAGTACCGTGCATCAGCCTGCTAATACTCCGTCTTTCGCTACCGATTTGTTAAATTTTATTAATAACTCGTACTCTACGTACAAAAAAATTATAAAAAAAAATGTCTAATACATCTTCAAACTCCCACTCAAGCTTCGGCGACTCCGATACAGAATATATCTACGAAGAAACAGAGTTTGAACAAGGTGAACCTGAGGAGACATCTAACGCTGCCCAAGACATAGAGCCCATGCTCCATTGTAAGTACCCCTCAAAATCCTCGTTCGTGAAGTGTGAATTGCATAAAACACTTTTGTCACTGCCGGCAATCCAGTCCTTTCGCGTTTCTTTTACGAATTTATCCCATTTCTTTCGGACCTTTTGATCCTTCGGCCAAGTATGTAGCGCTACTTTCTGGCCTGCACTAGACCGCGGTGAAGTTGGTCTGACATTGGACATTCAAGCTCCGCGGAGTCAGCGGAGCACTCTTGACAAACAAAAATCAAATCAGATTTGTTGACGGTCCCACCGCGTATGGGAGGAGGGAGCAGCTTAGAGACGCTGGCCGAAATCGGAGTGCTTCAACCGGATCAACCGTGAGCTAGATCCCGCTGACTCCGCGGAGCTTGAATGTCCAATGTCAGACCAACTTCACCGCGGTCTGCACTACAGCCACCAACTACGCACCTAGAAGGCATTTTATTGTGGACTTAGTTCGGCAATTTTTTTTAAAAGCGCTTGCTCAAAAAGACGTGGATCAACAGATTCG
This sequence comes from Fundulus diaphanus, assembly GCA_037039145.1. Taxonomy (NCBI): domain Eukaryota; kingdom Metazoa; phylum Chordata; class Actinopteri; order Cyprinodontiformes; family Fundulidae; genus Fundulus; species Fundulus diaphanus. The sequence continues at coordinate 4,414,064 of CM073130.1, read as the reverse complement.
GTGTGTGAAAGAAGATACCCAAAAAAAACCATATATATCCTTGTTCGCCTTACCGGTTTCACAACGTAAACGCTTGTGTGTTTCTATGCAAGTTCGCGCATTCTCGGTGTTCTTGAACTGACGTCACACGTCGGAAATGGCCGATCGTAAACGGAGACAACACCAACTTCGGAATACCATAATCGGCGTAAAAAATGCGCGATATTTCATATTTAAACTTAATTTGAACACTTTTGATACATGAATATTAAAATTTTACCTTGTTCTGGAAGTTATTCAACGGTTTATAGGATTTTTTTTCAGTCCAAGAGTTAGACTTTAAAACTTTCCTTTTTGACAAAGCTTATGGTTAGGGTGGCTTACCTGAGCTATCTCTGTATTTCTGCTGTTCTAGGCTTAGGCTGCTGGAGAACATCAGAATCTTTTTTCCTCACTCTGCTGAGTTCTACTGTTCTCCAATTTGCATTGTTTGTTGTTATTTTAACTTTTAATTTTTTGTTCTTGTCATGGTTTTTAAGTGTTTGGCCCACATGCAGACACAGACGGAAACAGGAAAAGTTTTAAGATGTTTATTTTAAGGCTCAACAAAGGGGAAGCACACGCTGTGTGCGACAGGCGAGGTCTAAACGTCAGAGCTGGAACGACTGCGGGAAGAAAGAGGATATGTTTACTAAGGATCAAACCAGGGGGAAATGTTCCAGAAGCTGCGCCGCTTACCGTTTTGTTGGGGAGACCTGTCCGGGGGGGATGAGTGAAAAAGGGACTCTGTGACCGTAACTCGCTGATGGTAACTGGTGGCTGAGTGACAGGAGGGCTGGCAGATGGAATGCAGGCGAGGGGCCCGGACAGCACCACTGTGACGGAAGGCAGGAGGAGCAGCTGGAAGAACCGGAGTGTAGCTGATGAACCAGGTGGTTCCAGGAAGGAGGTTCTTACGCCGGGCTTGGTACCACCAAGGGGGTATGAGTGGAGATGCCAGAGCAAAATCTGAGCAAAAGTGCCGCCAGACCTGAGAAATAAACTGGGGACCCCGGTCAGAGAGAATGTCAACAGGGATACCATGGAGCTTGAAAACATGTTTAATGAGGAGTTGGGCAGTCTGGAGGGCGTTAGGTAGCTTACGGATGGGAATGAGATGACAAGACTTCGAAAAACGGTCAACAACAGTCAAAATCGTTGACATGCCTTGGGAAACAGGGAGTCCAGTAACGAAATCAATGGCAATGTGGGACCATGGACGTTTGGGGATAGGAAGAGGATTCAACAACCCAGAAGGTGGCTGGTTAGAAGACTTATTCTGGGCGCAGACAGGACAAGCTAAAACATAGTCTCTGACGTCCTTGGTCCACGATGGCCACCAGAATCGCCGGGACACCTGAGACTGGGTTCTATAAATGCCCGGATGGGCGGAAAACTTAGCATCGTGACACCAGCGTAAAACCTCCGGACGAACAGATTGGGGAACATACTTTAGTCCCGGTGGACCCGTACCAGGATCCGGATCTAATAGTTGGGCCTGGTTAATCCTGTCCTCCAGATCCCAATGCAGACCTCCAACAGTGCATGTGGGGGGAAGAATAAGTTCCGGCTCCTTCTCTTGTTCAAATGGGGCAAACTGACGAGACAGAGCATCTGGTTTAATGTTTCTGGAGCCCGGTCTGTAGGTTATGGTGAGGTTGAAACGAGAAAAAAATAATGACCAACGGGCTTGCCTTGAGTTGAGTCTACGGGCTGTCTGCAGATAGGAGAGGTTCTTGTGATCTGTCCATATTATGATGGGCTGCTCGGATCCCTCTAGCCAGTGCCGCCACTCCTCCAAGGCTAACTTAATGGCCAACAGTTCACGATCGCCTACATCATAGTTCTGCTCGGCAGGGGACAAGCGACGGGAGAAGAATGCACAAGGGTGTAACTTCTTATCTATCTCAGACTGTTGGGATAGGACCGCTCCCACACCTGTGTTAGAAGCGTCTATTTCAAGGGTGAATTGTTTCGCAGGATCAGGGTGAACGAGTATGGGAGCCTGGGAAAAACGGGACTTAAGTCGATTAAATGCCTCATCGGCTTCAGGACTCCAGCTAAAAGGGACCTTGGTGGAGGTAAGAGCATGTAACGGGGAAGCTATCTGGCTGTAGTTCCTGATAAAACGCCTATAGAAATTAGCGAACCCAAGGAAACGTTGAAGCTGTTTACGTGACTCAGGAACTGGCCACTCCGTTACTGCTTTTATTTTTTCTGGGTCTGACCTCACTTGACCGCCTTCCAAAACACGACCGAGGAACGAAACTGAAGTCTGGTGGAACTCACACTTCTCGGCTTTTACAAACAGGCGATTTTCTAGTAATCGCTGGAGAACAAGTCGCACATGTTGCTTGTGTTGTTCTAGGTCACGAGAGTAAATCAGAATGTCATCTAAATAGACAAAAACAAAAACATTCAAAAAATCCCGCAGGACGTCGTTAACCAATGCCTGAAAAACTGCCGGGGCATTACACAAGCCGAAGGGCATGACTAGGTACTCAAAGTGACCTAACGGAGTCTTAAAAGCCGTCTTCCACTCATCCCCCTGTCTCACCCGAACCAAATGATAAGCGTTGCGCAGATCAAGCTTAGTAAAAATCTTGGCATTCTGGACTGGCTCGAGGGCTGATGATAATAGAGGAAGCGGGTACTTATTCTTGACGGTTATCTGGTTAAGCCCTCGATAATCTATACAGGGTCGAAGGGTCCCGTCCTTCTTGCCCACAAAAAAGAAACCAGCCCCTAATGGGGAGGAAGAAGGACGAATTAACCCCGTAGCCAAAGACTCACTGATGTATTTTTCAAGCGATTGACGTTCTGACCTGGAGATGTTATAGAGCCGACTCACCGGTAGAGGGGCCCCAGGTAACAAGTCAATCGCACAGTCGTATGGGCGATGTGGGGGCAAAGAACAAGCCTGAGTCTTACTAAATACCTGCCGTAAGTCGTGGTAATCCTCTGGAACGCGAGAGAGGTCAATCATGTCTCCGGAATCTGTCAAGGAAGTAGAGGAGACGGCTACGGGCCGAGCGGACTGCAAGCAACGGGAATGACAAGTAGATGACCATGACTCCAGTCGGGACTCAGCCCAATTAAACTGCGGATTGTGGACCCTTAACCAGGCTATTCCAAAAACCACAGGTGAACGCTTTACCGGGAAGACAAAGAAGGAAAGCTGTTCCCGATGGTTACCGGAAACTATCACTACCAATGGTCGGGTGCGATGGGTAATAAGAGTCAATCTCTGCCCATCTAATGACGAGACCTGGAGTGGCTCGGGTAAAAGATCGACAGGTACTCGAAGCTGGTCCACAACCGCCTGATCTATGAGATTAAAATCAGAGCCTGAATCTACTAGAGCTGAAACATCAAAACTTTCCTGGTCGAATATTAAAGTAACTGGTAAACAACAACGAGAACCAAATGACGCCTTAACAGCCTCCCGGGGAATAGATCCCAACCTGTCCACTGATCCCCCCGTTAAGAGCGGCGGACTCGGTCTTTTGGCCGAACAGGACAACCTCTGAGGTAATGACCCTCACCTCCACAATAAAGACATAAGTTTTCCGAGACACGCTGCTGACGTTCCTTATTGGAAAGACCAACCTGCCCCAACTGCATGGGTTCAGGAGGAGGTGTAAAAGAACGGGGTTCCTTCTTGGTAAATGTAGAAGAGGTGGAGGTGGATGATTGCAAGGCAAGGTTGGATCTAAAACGGGTTCGGCTGCGTAATCGAGAATCCAAACGGATAGCAAGTGCTACAAACTCCTTTTGAGGTTCCTCAACCCGAGCTAACTCATCCTTTAACGACTCGTCTAGAGCCTGAAAGAAAGCTGCCTTTAACGGTCTCGGCTGCCAACCCGCAGCAGCAGCAAACGTACGAAACTCCACGGAAAAATCAGATACGCGTCGACCGCGCTGTTTCAAAGTGAGGAGATGACGAGACTGTTGTGCCGAATCCAACTCAGGTGAAAAAATTGTCTTAAATTCAGCAATGAAGTCCTGAAAAGTAATCCCAAACGACTGACAATCAGGGAATCGAGCCTCGGCCCACCTAAGAGCCCTACCCGTTAGTAGACGTAAGACATAAGATATCCTTACCTCATCAGAGGCGAAAGTCTGGGGAGAACAGTTAAACACCAGTTTGCACTGGAAAAGAAAACCACCGCAACTTCCACCGTCACCGGAGAATTTCTCCGGACAAGGTGACGCGCCCTCAAGTGGTGGAGTCCAAACCTGATTCTCCATGCTCGGAGCGTCGGAAGGCGGGGTAACGTGATCCTGAGTGACAGGTGACGTCTTCGCGGAAGTGACTGTGTCCACAAGTAGGCTAACCTGAGCGGCTAATCTCTGAAGCTGTTCCTGAGTAGAATTGACAGCAAAACCTAGCGACTGCATTTGTTCCTGCTGTGCGGCTATCTGCCGCCCGAACGTATCCGCTGGACTCTGGTGGCCGGAGCCTTCTTCTGTCATGGTTTTCAGATGACGAGCCCACATGCAGATACGAACGGGAGGCAATGCACAGTTTTAAGACTTTTATTAAAGGAAAACAGGCAGGTCTATGGACGGAACTACAGGTGACTCGGCTGGGTCAGAACGTCACGGCTGGAGAGTCTGTAAGAAAGAGCAAGTGAGTTCTTCTGAAATAAGAGCCAAGAAACTTGCTAGGAGTTGCGCTGCTTACCATAGGCTGGGCGGACCTAACCGGGAAGAAGTAGCGTCATGAGAACTCTATGTGACTACTCAGATGGAGATAGGTGGCTAGTGGCTGAGGGCGGCAGATGTAGCTGGCGAGGAATCCGAGGCGACCTCATCGGCAGCGGTTGACAGATGGATTGACCAGAGTGAGCACAGAACCAACAGAACCCGGGAAAGGGGATCTCAGGCCTCGCTGGGTAACTTCCAGGAAGTATGAGGGGAGCGCCAGAGCAAAATCTGAGCAGACGGGTCTGCTGGTCTGTTTCTTCGGACGGGACGTCAAGACAGGTGAGTGCATCCAAGCACCAAAATCTGGAGCAACAGAGAGGTACAAAAAATTACTCAAAAAAGAAGAGTAACAAAAAAACTCACAAGCTGGTTTCCGAGAGTTGGGACAGAGGCCACGTCGTACCACGACTGGTTAAGGCTCCGGCGTCTTCCATCTGCCAGTGCTCTGCTTAAGAAGCCAGAGGAAGCCGCCTGCAACGAGCTGCAGGTGTGGACCACGCCTCCTCAGCCAACTAGACACACCTGAGGAGTAGAGTTAGAGCAGCCAACACAGAGAACCCTGACAATATATATATATATATATATATATATATATATATATATAGACCACTAAGAATGTAAATGAGACATTTACATTCCTATTTCCTTTTTTGTATTTTTTGTTTTTGGTATTCTTTTGATCCATTGTAGATATGAAGATTCACTGTATATAACTGAATGCACCTTCCCTACTCTGCACCTTCTTGTATGAGCCGATGTGACGAGTGAATTTCTCCATTGTGAGATCAATAAAGACTATCTTATCTTATCTTATCTTATCTTATAAATCACTGATTTGCTTAGTACCTAAATACATCACAGACTTGGTATCAGTGTATCAACCCTCCAGACCACTAAGGTCTTCTGGCTCCAGCTTACTCTGCATACCTAGAACCAGGACCAAACACAGAGAAGCAGCATTTAGTTCCTATGCTCCACTTATCTGGAACAAACTTCCAGAAAACTAAAAGTGCTGAAAGCCTCAGTTTTTTAAAAAAAATCAAGATTAAAAACACATTTGTTTAGGATTGCCTGTGACTGTTGTAGTTAAACTGTTAACTGAAACATCTTTAGTTTAGGTTTGTAGTCCAACTTTTTTTTATATTTAGGGTTCCAAGCCCGCAGTGCAGGCGAACGCCGTTCGTCTGCTCTGTGAGCAGAGAACACTATTGTTTTTCGTGTGTTTTTAAATTATTTATTATCAGGGTTCCAAGCCCGCAGCTCAGGCGAACGGCTATGGCGTTCGTCTGCTCTGTGAGCAGAGAACACTATTGTTTTTCGTGTTTTTTTTTATTATTTATTAGGGTTCCAAGCCCGCAGCGCAGGCGAACGTGTGCAGAGAACACTATTGTTTTTCCTCTGTTTTTCCATTATTAGGGTTCCAAGCCCGCAGTGCAGACGAACTGCAGGCGAACAGCTATGCCGTTCGTCTGCTCTGTGAGCAGAGAACACTATTGTTTTTCGTGTGTTTTTAAATTATTTATTAGGGTTCCAAGCCCGCAGCGCAGGCGAACGGCTATGCCGTTCGTCTGCTCTGTGAGCAGAGAACCCTATTGTTTTTCGTGTGTTTTTAAAATATTTATTAGGGTTCCAAGCCCGCAGCGCAGGCGAACGGCTATGCCGTTCGTCTGCTCTGTGAGCAGAGAACCCTATTGTTTTTCGTCTGTTTTTAAATTATTTATTATTATTACGGGTAATTATTATTCTCCGCTAAAACGCGTTGGGCGGCAGGTATCCAAGTACAGAATGTGCACCGCTACTCAAACCCAGAAATTCAGACCCCTCAACAACTAGGGGCGCTATAACAAAGGACAATGCGTTTTGGCCTATAACAACCAAACTACTGGTCCCACACTCAAAAACTTCACATCACTTTGTTAATTGGATGATTCTGCAAAATAAAGGGAATTGGCACACCCTTCGTTTCCCAGCTAGTTTTCGCGCTACATGGCTACAAAGGTTAAACCTTTCTTGTTAAACTCCTCCTACATTTTTTATGCAATCCGCGCAAAACTCCATATATAAGCGTGTAATGGACAAATAAAAAAAGTTAACGCGGCGGATTTTTGAATTTTTACCTTTTCGGAAAGTAATGCTAAAATAAGTGATTGTTAGCTAGCTAGCTCTAAATGTAATTGCTGATTATTCTAAAACCATAACAGATTTTGACGTGTCCTTCATAACACATAGTCCAAAAAAGATTTTGCACATGTGACCCGCGTTTGAGGATCGTCCATCACTAGGGGGCACTGTGATGTCAAGAAATCTACTACGCAAGAATGGCTGATCGGATTTTTACAAAACTTTCTTCATCCCCTTCCAGTCATAACCCTGAACTAAAGTAATAAAAAATGTTAATGATTGAAACAAGTGGGCGGGGCCTATTTCCAAAAGTGTGGAAAAAAACTTGAAAACTTCAAAAATTCACCTAAAATCACTTGTGTGGTGTAACAAGCTCAGATTTTCAGGATGTATTCCTTGAATAAGGTGCAACAATTCTCTCACTGCATGTATTCCAGTTTCTGAAAGTGCCACACTCTGTTTTTTTCAAAGTTTGTAAACTGGAGAAATCAATGTATTTTCCACAAATATTGGTCAATGCCAATAAAATTGGCCTCTATCTGTAAAGCACAGCCAGAATAAACATGTGTTTCAGTTTGGTAAAAATCCAGGCGAATTAGACCAATTTACAAGAAATTTAAATTTACATGTATAGGACTATAAAGTTTAATGTTTTTTTTCTCTGAAACCGTTTCATTAATGGCCATATTAAAAATCAAGGACTTAGATAAAGCCCTCTTGGACATACGTAAATATTTTCAGAATTTTAGAGCAAACCGTTGATTTATAACAAATTTATGAATTTTGTGATCAGTTCGCAGCTCTCATCATCCAGAGCTTTGCCATCCAGAACTGTGAACAGGGCGAAAATTTTGCCCATATCTGGCCCATACCATTTTTCTAAGCGGAGCAGAAACTTGAAGAGGCAGGATAGCTTTAAGTTTTAAGAAGAACACATAATTTTAAAAATTTAATTGAATATAAAAAAGATCAAGCAGAAGCTGTGAGCAACGCTGGTGTGGTGCATTCACAGTGCATGGGAAAATGCAATACTCAAGAAGAAACATGTTTTTGTTCAATCAATTTTAAAATGATTGATATATATATATATATATATATATATATTTTTTTTTTTTTTTTTAATTGATTGAAGAAAATTACGTTTTTTATTGAGTACTGAATTGTCCCATGAACTCTGAATGCACCACAGCTGAACCTAGCGTTGCTTCTTCCTGGCTGCTCAGAGGTAGCGTGCTCTACAGGCACAAGATGTGGGAGTTCAGTCCTGTAACCTTTTAAGCAAGACAACAAAGTTTTTTGTTGAAGCATAATCCTGGTGAGTGTTTTTTTTTAGATGTAAAACCAGTCAGGATATGATATTTTGTAGAAAATATGATTTTGTTTGCTGCTTTGTTTGCACAGTGGAAACAGGAGAGCAGAAAGAGCACATGTGGGCCTGTGATGCTCACTTATCTGAGGCAGAGTCTGACACACTGGTTGTGTGTCATTTTTGTACAGTTTATCAATGTTCACGGTTAGACTCTGAGCTGAGGAAATCCTCAGGATTGAGTGAAGGTGATTAACAGTAAGACAGCTCATGTGTGATGTTTTGATTAGCTTTATTAAAGAGAAAAGTTGTTTTTCTCCCTTTAACAATCCAACACATCTGAAATCGGTTGTCTAAGAGGCGGAGCGCGCTGATTGCGCTCCGCAATTACTGCGCGCAGTTGTCAGCAGAGGCCATCTGCCCCTCTGCCCGCGCCTGATAAGACATAGTATTAATGACACATCCACAGATGTGCAAAATTTCTTTAAAAGGCAGTGTCATAATTTACACACAAAAAAGTTTGAAGTGCAGTTGTCTTGTAACCCTTGTTTTAAAGTTTGCTTCTTCTTAAGGTTATCTTAAGTATTTTGCAACTATTGTTTAGATTTGATAAATATTAATTTGCAGGATAATTTAAAGCAGTGTATGGTGTGCAATTATAAGATATGAAATGGTTAAGGTTTTTTTTAGATTTTGTAAATTGTACTTGATTTGTTTTCCTTGCAATTCCACTTAAACACGAAAATACAAAAAAGGTACAGTATGCTGCTTGTGTGTTTTATTAAATATCTTTTTTGATAGTCTAGTCATTTAGATAACTTTTTACATAGCACTACAACAATTGACATACAGAAATAATTTAACTTAGTGGAGGGAAGAGGAGCCCCTATGATCCCTTCTGCTGTCCCCACCACTCTCCTCATTTTCCACCAGTCGGAGGTGCTGCCGCCTCCACACCACACAGAGAGACAGCTGGTCAGAATGCTCTCTATGGTACTTCTGTAGAAGGTTGTGAGAATGTGCGGGGACAGGTGGGCTCTCCTCATCCTCTGCAGGAAGTACAAGCGCTTCTGTGCCCTCTTCACCAGTGACAAGTGTGTTCACAGACCAGGTGAGGTTGTGCGTCATGTGCACCCCGAGGAATTTGGTGCTGCTGACCACCTCCACAGCTGAGCTGTTGATGAGCAGTGGAGCGTGGTGAGGCCGGTTCTTCCTGAAGTCCAAGATGATCTCCTTCGTTTTCTCCACGTTCAGATCAGTCCTGGTCCTGGTCATTGTCGTCTCTAATCAGGCCCACCACCGTCGTGTCGTCTGCAAACTTCACGATGTGATTGGTGGTGAACCTGGGGACGCAGTCGTGTGTCATCAGAGTGAACAGCAAGGGGCTCAGGACACAGCCCTGAGGAAAGACTGTGCTGAGGGTGATGACATCAGAGGTATTTTGTCCGACCCGGACCAACTGAGGTCTGTTGGTGTTGAAGTCTAGTAGACAGTTGCGAAGAGGTGTGCTGAAGCCCAGATGTTCCAGCAATTTATTCACTCATATGTACATTTGTTATTGTGGATTTTTTAATTGAAAATGAGTTTTACAAGTTTATGTATGTATCAGATAAATTAAGCCAGTGTCACTATAGCCCTTAGACTCAAAAAGGTTGGTGACCCATGTTACCAACCTTTTTGGCAGGGGGACACTTGAGTTTAAATGTTTTATTCAGTATCACTACAGCGGTGTTGTGAAGTATCTGATAAGTCAGATCAGATGCAGTGTCCAGTCAGTAACTGTTATCCAACAAGGAGATCATTTAAATTTAAAGATTCATTTTTATTGTGTTTTGACTGCTTTATTTTTTAACCCTACCTAACAACACAAAATTAATGTCCTTCAGCTATGAGGATGGAGAGAAAGAAGATAAGATGACAGAAGAAGAATCGGGACAGACAGGGGAAAGCGACAGGTTGGTCTAATATTAGGTGGAATTGAGGGAACAACTACTTCATCCCAAGCAATAATGTTTAAACTAGTGCTGTCAAACGATTAAAAATTTTAATCGCGATTAATCGCATAATGTCGATAGTTAACTTGAGATTAATCGCATATTTTATCCTTTTATTTCTGAAAGTGTAATAGCCTGTTTGGGCATTTTAATATGCAATTTTGCAATAAATGACACTAATAAAATACATGCTTGTACAAAAAATATTTTTATTTTGTTATTTTTCAAGCACTTTTCAGAATTTGAATGAAAACATCCTGGTGCCAATGTTAAACTCTGGACTATAATGGCTAAATGACTAATCATGACGCCCTGATGTTTACACAGTGTGTAAACAAATGTGTAAATAAATACCTGTTTTCATGCCGATATTTTTTTTTGCCTCTTAAACAAAGATAGACATGGTATTATGCATAAACATATAAATTAATAAAAATTGTACATTTTAATAAAGTCATAATTTTGTTCATTTCTTCTCTCTCTCACACATCTAATTCTGAGCTTTCACACCAACAACAATAATTTCTTTGAATATTTTTGCTTGCTGTTTCTATCCATATTCATAGAGTTTAAGCCTGGAAAAAGGTTTTAAATTTCCAGGTCATTCCAGTCTTACACTTTGCTTGCAACTGGGCCAGGAACTTAATACCCTTGAAAGAGACTGTTTAGGAACTGATTAGTAACTCCAGGTCCTTCGTTTGGCAACGTGATTCATCCTTGGTTTGTCAAATACAGAGACAACAAATTAATAAGCATTAAAGTTTATGGGTTGGGGTTTCTGCAATGTTATCAACGTGTAAAAGCTCGTCTTCAGAACCAATATCTGCTTAAAATGGTGATCTGCACCGCCTAATCTACTTTCAGCAGTTACCACCGGTTATTTCACCGTAAACTGCAGACAATACATGCAGAGTTGCTCTGTCTGCCTTTACGTCCTATGGCGGAGGGATATTTCAGCTGGATACACTCAAAGCGTCTAGTGCAGGCAGGTCTAATAAGCCCTATTTCGTCACTTATTTTAGAGCCCAAATAAGCGATTTCACTTTCAGAAACCTGCCCAAAAAAAACGCAACCCGTGACTCATGAAATTGCTCTATAGCGCTTTTAGAAAAAAGAAGCCCAAAGTCGCATGTGTCCGAGGGTAAAAGGAAACTGTTGGCAACAGTGAGCGCGGGTCTGTTTTGCTACAGTTTTCTAGCACTCTTGAAACTACGGAAAGCGCCGAGGGTAAAAGAAACGCAGTCCGGAGAGCGCGGCGGGGGGAAAAACATTAGGGAACGGTGTGTGTGTTTTGACGCGCGATTAACGGCGACAAAAAAATTGTCGGCGTTAAAATGGGTTTACGTTAACGCCGTTAATAACGCGTTTAACTGACAGCACTAGTTTAAACATTATGATTTGAAACTGTATTAAAATCTGTAATTTTTACAACTAATATATAGTGCTTTTTTGACCATATGACTTAGTGGAGAACACCACAGACAAGGGGTGAAGGAGACAAACATGAGATCAGTGATAGAAGGGACAAGTGATGACATCAGGTAGGAATAATTACATTAGAGAGGAAACAAAACCTTATATACCATGATGGTTTGAATTTCTGATGACCATATGTCATTGTGGTTTTTTTTTGGGAAAATTAGTGCAGGCAGATATGGTGAGTCAATCACCACAAAGGAGAATGTGGAACAGAAAGATGCAGATGAGGGAGAGAAGAAGAGAGGACCAGATGACGAAGAAGAGGGAGAGGAGCAGAGGTCCAGATGATAACAAAGAGGGAGAGGAGGAGCAGAGGTCCAGATGATAACAAAGAGGGAGAGGAGGAGCAGAGGTCCAGATGATAACGAAGAGGGAGAGGAGGAGAGAGGTCTAGATGGTGAAGAGGGAGAGCTGCAGAGGAGAGTGCTGAGACAAGACTTTATTCACAAGATCCATCTGAATGGCCTTTACTGCACAAAACAGTGGACACATTTAGGCAGTACATGGTTGAAAATGGTCCACAGAAAGTTACCGATGGCCCATATCCAAGATCAGATCAGAGTAAGATGTGTTTTTAAGCACACTCTTTTCGTTTACTGTCTAATGGAGAGAAAGTTGAACGAGATTTGTTACTGTATTCCAAAAATACTATTTGTTCCTGTGCTTGCAGAGTGAACACAACTGCTTTGCAGCATTTCACGAAGGCCAGTTCAGGAAGGACAGATTGCTTGTTGCAGAACCATGTTCAGGGCCTGAGGTACACACCTGTTTGCATCTCTGAAAGTTTCAGTGATGACCAGTAGGGGTGTTTTAGATATGCAGATTGCTTTTTTGCAGAGGTTTTTCATTACTTTGCTATACAGTTGGGTAGCCATCCTAGTTGCCTGAAATACTCCCTTCTTATTAGTTTTTTGTTGTATGCCCCAACTGATTTTATATGTTTCACCCAACCGTGTCTTTATTGTGTCATTTGGGAATATAGACCCAGTGTCCTCATATGGGCACATAGCTTTTTTAGAGAATTACTCAATGTAGAAAGCTGACATTTTTTGTATATAGTAATTGGGGTCTTGTAATCCCAAATTGCAAATAAAACAATCAAATACAAAGATTATGTAATTGCCCTCATATGATGACATAATTTTTTTCAAAAACTATTTGTTTTATCATGACAGGGTTTAGTTATTACACTTATTAGGTCCTACTAATCCGCATGGAACTTGGAAATTAAAAAAACAAACTCCAAATAAAAGCTTGGGTCTCAGGAAGTTAAAGCACTTATTAAATATTTATAAGACACAAAGTTATCTGTGAGGACTAAGTGTGTATCTGTGTGAGTGTATAAGTATGTATATAATTTAGTTGTCTTGAGATTCAAAGATATACAGGAAAATGAATTTCTGAATTACATCTCCGTCCAGTTGATGCTTCTTTACATTTTTTGTTTTCAATAAAATTGTGGTGAAACAAATACACAAATTTGTTCTCCATTGATATTCTGTGCACAATAACATTTCCTTACAAAATGTATTTACCAAAGGCTTTGTCACATGGGTAACAGGTAAACCAAAATAAATAAAATGCCAATCATCGGATTGAGGTGTGTGTGTGTGTCAGTCTCTGATGATGTTATGGGCTCGGGACACGCAGCGCTAGGATGAAATGTCCTTAATGGAGGGAAGAGGAGCCCCAATGATCTCTTGCTGTCCTCACAACTCTCCTCACATGCCTCCAGTCAGAGGCGCTGCAGCCTCAAGCTGAAAGGTGGGAGAGATACAGGAATGGTCAAAGGATATTGTAGACCTACCAGATTTGGTTAATGTTGACTTTGCACAATAAGCAAGTGAGGTAACTGATGTGGCATGATGTCCACGGCCCGGGAATATATGGGCTGACTTGAACATTTTTTCAGTCAAACTGATTATTTTTGCTTTAACCCATGGTATATATGTATACATATGCACTTTTACTGTTGCTGTTTAGAGTTCAACAGTCTGATGGCAACGGGGAAAAAGCTGTTTCAGAACCTGGTGGACCTGCAGCGAATGCTGTGGAACCTTTTCCCAGTGGGCAGCAGGGAGAACAGTCCATGGTGGGGGTGTGAGGGGTCTCTGATGATGTTATGGGCTCGGGACATGCAGCGCTGGGATAAAATGTCCTTAATGGAGGGAAGAGGAGCCCTGATGATCCCTTCTGCTGTCCTCACCACTCTCCTCACGTTCCTCCAGTCGGAGGCGCTGCAGCCTCCACACCACACAGAGGGACAGCTTGTCAAAATGCTCTCTATGGTGCATCTGTAGAAGGTCATGAGAATGGGCGGGGACAGGTGGCCTCTTCTCATCCTCCGCAGGAAGTACAAGCGCTTCTGTGCCCTCTTGACCAGTGACATGGTGTTCACAGACCAGCTGAGGTTGTCTGTGATGTGCACCCTGAGGAATTTGGTGCTGGTGACCACCTCCACAGCTGAGCTGTTGATGAGCAGTGGAGCGTGGCAAGGCCGGTTCATCCTGAAGTCGAACATGATCTCCTTCGTCTTTTCCACGTTCAGGATCAGGCTGTTGTCTGGGGACGCAGTCGTGTGTCATAAGGGTGAACAGCAGGGGGCTCAAGACACAGCCTTGAGGGGAGCCCGTGCTGAGGGTGATGACATCAGAGGTGTTCTGTCCGACCCGGACCAAATGAGTTCAAGAGGTGAGGAAGTCTAGCAGGCACTTGCGAAGGGGTGTGCTGAAGCCCAGATGTTTCAGTTTTTCCATCAGATGCTGTAAGATAATGGTGTTGAACACTGAACTGAAGTCCAGGAACATGCTCAAGGGGGCGGGGCGTGGGTGGGCTTGGAACCCGTTAATAACTGCTTGCAGTTCTAGTTATTATTTTTATTACGGGTAATTATTATTCTCCGCTAAAACGCGTTGGGCGGCCCATGCGGATTTGTAACGAACCTATTGAATCAGGTATCCAAGTACAGAATGTGCACCGCTACTCAAACCCAGAAATTCAGACCCCTCAACAACTAGGGGGCGCTATAACAAAGGACAATGCGTTTTGGCCTATAACCACCAAACTACTGGTCCCACACTCAAAAACTTCACATCACTTTGTTTATTGGATGATTCTGCAAAATAAAGGGAATTGGCACACCCTTCGTTTCCCAGCTAGTTTTCGCGCTACATGGCTACAAAGGTTAAACCTTTCTTGTTAAACTCCTCCTACATTTTTTATGCAATCCGTGCAAAACTCCATATATAACCGCGTAATGGACAAATAAAAAAAGTTAATGCGGCGTTTTTTGAATTTTGACTTTTTCGAAAAGTAACGCTAAAATAAGTGATTGTTAGCTAGCTAGCTCTAAATGTAATTGCTGATTATTCTAAAACCATAACAGATTTTGACATGTCCTTCAAAACCCATAGTCCAAATAAGATTTTGCACATGTGACCCGCGTTTGAGGATCGTCCATCACTAGGGGGCGCTGTGATGTCAAGAAATCTACTACGCAAGAATGGCTGATCGGATTTTTACAAAACCTTCTTCATCCCCTTCCAGTCATACCCCTGAACTCAGGTATTAAATATGGTAATGCTTAAAACAAGTGGGCGGGGCCTATTTCCAAAAGTGTTAAAAAACCTGGAGAATAATAAAAACAATAAAGTAAAGAATAAAAAATGCTTTAAAATCAATTTTTTGATCCCAGATTTTCAGGATGTATTCTGTGAATAAGGTGTAACAATTCTCTCACTGCATGTATTGTTTTTTTTGAAGTGCTACACTGTGAATTTTTAAAAGTTTGTAAAATGGAGAAATCAATGTATTTTCCACAAATATTGTTCAACCCCCCAAAATATGGCCTCTATTTGTAAAGCACATGCAGAATAAACATGGATTTCAGTTTGGTAAAAATCCAGGCGAGTTTGACCAATTTACAAGACTTTGAAAATAAATGGTACAAGACTATAAAGTTTAATATTTTATTTCTCTGAATCCATTTTTTTAATGACCATAAAAAAAAATCCTGTGGTTAGATAAAGCACTCTTTGAGATCCATGAATATTTTCAGAATTTTAGAGCCAACCGTTGATTATTAACGAATTTATGAAGTTTGTGATCAGTTCACAGCTCTCATCATCGAGAGTTCTGACTGCAGAGCTTTGAACAGGGCGGCCATTTTGCCCATATTTGGGCACATCACAGGAAGTGACGTCAAATCCCGTGTTTTTTCTAAGCGGAGCAGAAACTTGAAGAGGGAGGATAGCTTTTAGGGTTTTCTAAAGAACACATCATTTAAAAAATTTAATTGAATATAAAAAAGATCAAGCAGAAGACAGGAAAGTTATTTAGAAGGCAAAGAAGACAAAATGGAGAGATTTTTGTGATTCAATAGGCAGAACAACCCCTATAGCTTAGGTATGGGGAATGATTAAGAAAATGAAGGGAAATAGACCAGAGAGAACATATCCAGTTCTAAAACATGAAGAAGGAACAGCAGTAACAAATGAAGAAAAACTAGAAGTAATGGCAAGAACATTTGCAAAGATCCATAGTTCAGATAATTTAACAGAAACGGGAAAATTTAGGAGAGAGCAGACAAGAAGGATAAATAATTTTATTTTAGAAGGTGAAACAACTCCAGGAAATGTCATGGATGTTTATTTTTCTATGCAAGAAATGAAGAGAGCGATATTTAGATCAGGATTAACAGCACCAGGAAAAGATCAGATATGCTATGTTATGTTAAAAAAACTTAGGGAAACAAGCTGAAGAAAAACTTCTAGGTTTATATAATAAGATTTGGAAAGAAGGAAGATTACCTTCTAATTAGAAGGAAGCAATTATTGTGCCAATTATTAAACCAGGAAAGGATCCAACAAACCCTTTAAGTTATAGACCAATTGCACTTACTTCATGTTTAGGAAAGATTATGGAGAGAATGATAACAGAAAGGATTACATATTATGTAGAAAGTAAAAGACTGTTGTCTTTATGTCAAATTGGATTCAGAAAAGGAAGTACAATGAATCCAGTTGTGTGTTTGGAATCAGATATTAGAAAAGCTCAATAGGGAAGTAGTAGTAGCAATATTTTTTGATAATGAGAAAGCATAAGATATGGTATGGAAGGATGGGTTGCTTATAAAATTATATAAAATGGGCATAACAGGAAGGGCTTATAATTGGATTGAAGATTTTTTGTTTAATAGTTATACAGGTACAGATGGGAGTAACAAAATCTGATAAATATAAAATTGATAATGGAACTCCACTGGAAAGTATTATCAGTCCTTTATTATTCTCAATTGTAAGTAATGAACAACTGACAACAGCTTAATCGGTAAGTGTATCTGTCGCAGCTCCTGCAGTTAATTAATGAATTATTTCCACCTGTGGCCACGTCACCTGTCAGCGTGTATTTCCTCACTGCCAGTAACTTAGCTGATAAACCAAACAGGGATATCCTCATGATTTGCTATTAGCTCAGGCTAATTTAGCATGATGCACTTTTTCTTTTCTTTTTTTTTTAACAATGGTCGGAATGTGAAATAGTGTCCCGCATTTTAATGGGTCTGATTCAGAAAAAGTGAAAAAATTCCACCTGAGCTTTTCTGTAACAAAGAAGGCAGAGCTGCATCGGCTGTCAGTCAATAAGCAGGGGACACCTGTGAAGGGAAAACCATTTCAGGTGACTATCTCTTGAAGCTCATTAAGAGAATGCCAAGAGTGTATGAAGCAGTAATCAAAGCAAAAGGTGGCTACTTTGAAGAACCTAGAATATAAGACATATTTTCAGTTGTTTCACACTTTTTTGTTAAGTATATAATTCCACATGTTTTAATTCATAGTTTTGATGCCTTTAGTGTGAATCTACAATTGTCATAGTTATGAAAATTAAGAAAACTCTTTGAAGGAGAAGGTGTGTCTAAACCACCTCCTCCATTACCATCTGGTACGCTGGTGCCACCGCCAAAGACAAGAGCAGACTGCAGCGTGTCATCCGGTCTGCAGAGAAGGTGACTGGCTGCAATTTTCCATCTCTCCAGGACCTGTAAGCCTCCAGGACTCTGAGGCGTGCAAAAAAGCACAGAAGCACACATTGATCCAGTAATCTGTTCTACATTAGATGGTAATAGCGGGTGATCTGTCTTCTCTGGATGATGTCACAGTTAACAGAACGTCAGATCAGGTGTACCTACTATGAAGAAAAAAGAGAGAGCAAAAAGTTAAAAGATGAAATGACAACAGTCATTTCAATGTAATGCAATGCAAAACTGCATTGCATCTACTTTTTTTAGACAAATGCAAGAAAGTAATAAATACTATGACATGCTTAATTGGAAGGGAGTGGGGAGCAGATAGATGGTGCTGCTAGAAGGTCGTGAGGATGGGCAGGGACAGGTGGGCTCTCCTCATCCTCCGCAGTAAGTGCAAGCGCTTCTGTGCCCTCTTCTCCAGTGACATGGTGTTCACAAACCAGCTGAGGTTGTGTGTTATGTGCACCCCGAAGAATTTATTGCTGCTGACCACCTCCACAGCTGAGCTGTTAATGAGAAGTGGAGCATGGCGAGGCCATTTCTTCCTGAAGTCCATGATGATCTCCTTCGTTTTCTCTACGTTCAGGATCAGTCCTGGTCCTGGTCCTGGTCCTGGTCCTGGTCGTCTCTAATCAGGCCCACCACCGTCGTGTCGTCTGCAAACTTCACAATGTGATTGGTGGTGAACCTGGGGACACAGTCGTGTGTCATCAGGGTGAACAGCAGGGGGCTCAGGACGCAGCCCTGAGGAAAGCCCGTGCTGAGGGTGATGACATCAGAGGTTTTCTGTCCGACCCGGACCAACTGAGGGCTGTTGGTGATGAAGTCTAGCAGGCAGTTGCGAAGGGGTGTCCTGAAGCCCAGATGTTTCAGTTTTTCCGCCAGATGCTGTAAGATAATGGTGTTGAACGCTGAACTGAAGTCCAGGAACATGCTCAAGGGGGCGGGGCGTGGGTGGGCTTGGAACCCGTTAATAACTGCTTGCAGTTCTAGTTATTATTATTATTATTAGGTTTCCAAGCCCGCAGCGCAGGCGAACGCCGTTCGTCTGCTCTGTGAGCAGAGAACCCTATTGTTTTTCGTGGATTTTTTAAATTATTTATTAGGGTTCCAAGCCTGCAGCGCAGGCGAACGGCTAAGCCGTTCGTCTGCTCTGTGAGCAGAGAACCCTATTGTTTTTCGTGTGTTTTTAAATTATTTATTATTATTATTATTACGGAATTAAAACGCGTTGTGCAGCCCAAGCGGATTTATAACGAACCTATTGAATCAGGTATCTAAGTACAGAATGTGTGCCTCTACTCAAACCCAGAAATTCAGATCCCTCAACAACTAGGGGGCGCTATAACAAAGGACAATGCGTTTCGTTTTCCACAAATATTGTTCAATCCCAATAAAAATGGCCACTATTTGTAAAGCACATTCAGACTTAATGTGTACTTCAGTTTGGTAAAAATCCAGGCGATTTTGAACTATTTAAAAGACTTTGAAATTCACATGTGCAAGACTATAAAGGTTAATATTTTTTTTCTCTGAAACGCTTTTTTCAATGGGCGTTTAAAAAATCACATAGTTAGATAAAGCACTCTTGGACATACGTGAATATTTTCAGAATTTTAGAGCAAACCGTTGATTTTTAACGATTTAATGAATTTTATGATCTGGTCACAGCTCTCACCATCCAGAACTCTGACCATCCAGAACTGTGAACAGGGCGGCCATTTTGCCCATATATGGGCACATCACAGGATGTGACGTCACATCCCGTGATTTTCTAAGCGGAGCAGAAACTTGAAGAGGGAGGATAGCTTTTAGAGTTTTGAAAAGAACATATAATTTAAAAAAAAATATTGAATGTAAAAAAGATCAAGCATAAGCAAGGAAAGTTATTTAGAAGGCAAAGAAGACAAAATGGAGAGATTTTTGTGATTCAATGGGCAGAACAACTCCTATAGCTAAGGTATGGGGAATGATTAGGAAAATGAAGGGAAATAGACCAGAGAGAACATATCCAGTTCTAAAACATGAAGAATGAACAGCAGTAACAAATGAGGAAAAAGTAGAAGTAATGGCAAGAACATTTGGAAAGATCCATAGTTCAGATATGGATCAGACTTATTCCAAAAGTAACACTATGATATAATATGGATAAATAGATAGATAGATAGATAGATAGATAGATAGATAGATAGATAGATAGATAGATAGATAGATAGATAGATAGATAGATAGATATGAAAAGGAGTAATAGCATTAATGGTTTAAAGGTCAATCTAAATGAAGAACATTCATTATATATATATATATAAACACTTTTATTTGGGTGTGATTAATTATTTCACAGTCCTAATTTATTTATATTTACATACATACTTTTATAATATGAATATTACTGTTATAATAAAATATGAAATACTGACAAAAAAGGCGTATTGTGTGGCAACCTCTTGGTGTAGAAGCATAATCCAGGTTTCAAATTAAAGGTAACACTTTGAAGTTTCATGTAGACTATTCGGATTATATATCAGGAGTAATTACACAAAGGTTCCTATTTTTAATCCATTATAAAAGTGAAATTTGTTTGCTATTAAAATTTGTACAATAGTCCCCTTCACAAGTATATATAGATGTAGCATGTTGAAATCCCCACCTACACTACTGTGATGGTATACACATAGAAGACAGAAATTTAAAAAATGACCCAAAAAACATAGCTTGGCTAATGCCCTTTGAAAAGGACGGTTTTATTGAGCTTCTGTTGCATGTTGTTGCTCTGTAAGCTAAGGTTAGTTATTTTGGCCATTTGGTGCAGCCTTAACTTAAAAAACAAGGACACAACCAACATTAACAGCATATGGTGGTGGCTGTCTATGCCATACTGTGTTTCTCCGATGTGCTCTCTGAGCACAAACACATCCTCTGACCCTATCCTCTTCCTTACAATGTACACGACCTCTAGCACTTTGATGGGCTGTGATCGTCTGGTACATGAGGTCTGACGAATGACCCACTCTGCTGCCCTGACTACCATCACTGTGCCTTCTGATGGAATCACCAGACCTCCATTGTTTTTTAACTTCAGCAGGTGGTAGCTCTGGTCCTTGATGGCAGATGCAGCATCTGTTACCAAGCTGGCACGGCAGACATCACAGGACAGCTTTTTCAGAGCCCGTCGCACAACAAATCCTGAAATAAGAGTTGGTATATTAAAATAATTTATAATAACCATGGGGAAATTAAGGGAACATTTATCTTTTTGGACCATTGTGAGATTTATTTCCCTCAAATTTACACCAAAGATTAATTGTCATACAATCGTTATTGGTGTCAGTAAAACCTATATAATTGACCAGTGGTCTCAGGCTTGATAACTTGCGCAAGTAGCCGTGATGCACAACTATGCTGCATGATTAAGTCATTTTTCGACAAGAAAGTCTGCAATTTCGACATGTTCAAGCATCAAGAATTATAGCCACGTTCATAACGTTTGTAAGAAACCAAACTGTTTGTAAATCCGTCAAGAATTCAATGAGATAAGAGTATTTGTGTTCGTGCTGATCACTCACCTTACATTAGGTACCACAGAGCATGCCAGAAAGCTTGTCTGAGGCAAGATGGCCGCCGGTGATGACGTTTGAGACTTCGCCGTAAGACATCTAGCCTTTATTATGGATATCTATGGTCAGAATGCTCTCTATGGTACTTGTGTAGAGGGTTGTGAGGATGGGCGGGGGCAGTTGGGCTCTCCTCATCCTCCGCAGGAAGTACAAGCGCTTCTGTGCCCTCCTCACCAGATGTGGTGTTTACAGACCAGGTGAGGTTGTCCGTGATGTGCACCCCGAGGAATTTGGTGCTGCTAACCACCTCCACAGCTGAGCTGTTGATGAGTTTGTGTCAACTGCGAACTTTATGATGTGATTGGGGGTGAACCTGGGGGTGCAGTCGTGTGTCATCAGAGTAAACAGCAGGGGGCTGCGGACACAGCCCTGAGAGGAGCCCGTGCTGAGGGTGATGACATCAGAGGTGGTCTGTCAGACTCGGACCGACAGTGGTCAGGAGGTGAGGAAGTGATGAGGGGTGTGCTGAAGCCCAGATGTTCCAGTTTTTCAACCAGATGCTGTGGGATGAGGGTGTTGAACGCTGTAGTCCAGGAACATGCTCAAAGGGGGCGGAGCGTAGAGGGGCTTGTCACCCGTTAATAACTGCTTGCAGTTCTAGTTATTATTATTAGGGTTCCAAGCCCGCAGCGCAGGCGAACGGCTATGCCGTTCGTCTGCTCTGTGAGCAGAGAACCCTATTGTTTTTCGTCTGTTTTTAAATTATTTATTATTATTATTATTATTATTATTACGGGTAATTATTATTCTCCGCTAAAACGCGTTGGGCGGCCCATGCGGATTTGTAACGAACCTATTGAATCAGGTATCCAAGTACAGAATGTGCACCGCTACTCAAACCCAGAAATTCAGACCCCTCAACAACTAGGGGGCGCTATAACAAAGGACAATGCGTTTTGGCCTATAACCACCAAACTACTGGTCCCACACTCAAAAACTTCACATCACTTTGTTTATTGGATGATTCTGCAAAATAAAGGGAATTGGCACACCCTTCGTTTCCCAGCTAGTTTTCGCGCTACATGGCTACAAAGGTTAAACCTTTCTTGTTAAACTCCTCCTACATTTTTTATGCAATCCACTGCATGAAAAGTGAGATTTTCGTCCCCGTAAACTACCGCAGATCTCCCTCATTTTCGGCAGTTAACGACAATTTGCAACCCGTGCTTGTTGCCGTTTTCAGTGCCACAAATTGTCGGAACCGGACTCTGACGTATGTGGAGAGCGATCAGCTGTACTAATGGCCCTAATTAGCATATGAATGCAGCGAACCCGCGCGGCTGGCCAGGTCTGGCTTGAATAACCTACTCAGTATTGGCTGAAACCACTATTTTTAAATAAGTAAAATCGCTCCTGATTGGCAGCAAAACCACACGTGGCCAAGCCAGGCTTGAATGTTCTTACTGAGTATTGGATGGAACCACTTCTTTCAAACAAGTAAAATCACTCCTGATTGGTTGGCAGATCCCCAATAACTTATTTACATATTTATATATATTTATTATATATATTTATTTATTTATTCATTCATATTATGCTGTATATTCATGTTATCCTATGTAAGCTACTACACTATTATTAGGCTACCATCAAGGACATGAATGAATTTATACAGGAAATGAACATTTGCCAGGAAGATGTTTATGCAAAGAAAGAGCTTTATTAAAACAAACAACTATATACAACGCGAGGATCCAAAAATTACAACCCCGTGAACTGTCCGTTTGCCTCCTCGGGGTTGTAGGTAACTGCTGGCGGCGTTCTTTCTGAGGCAGGTCCGATGTGCAGACGCCTACTGTGCGTGGCTCTGTACTTCGGCGTCGCCTCTAACCGGGACTGCAGCTTCACACAGAGTTCAGAGAGATCCGGTGTTGTGCGCAATTCTGTTCCCCCGTGAAAATCTGTTTCCCCTGTGTCGGGAATGCGCTTTGCAGCCGTTTTCCCGGCGCTTCTAATTGATTTCTCGGTAAAACAACTCATATAATCATGTCAAGGTTGTAACAGTCAGTTTAATCGGCAGTTGTTTACAAAATTGTAGAATACAAATAAACAAACTATGTCTTCTTACGCTGTATTGTGTTATAAATGGCAAGATAAACGGTCTTTTTCCAACTTTTGTCACTTTAACCTGACAAATAAAAGTAAGCCATAAAACACTATTCCAGCACCTACTGTGTATTTATGATTTTACATTGCTGAAAGAGGAGGATGGGATGGCTGATAGCAGGACACAAACATTATGGCTGTTTCTCAATTCACGAGATCACGAGCGCGTTCTCGTGAATTGAGAAACAGCCTAAGACTTCCTGAAAACACAAGAGTGTAGACTTCCCAGTACATCCCTTTGTAATATAAAATATGACAGTTTACTGGATTAAGGAAATTTCTAGTATACTACATGCTATCACACATAATTTTTGAGAATTTAAAAACATTTGCTCTTTATTTCCCAAAGTTTTCGGGAGATGTCTGAAAGACCGTTTATTTTTATTTTACAATTTTGTAAACAGCTGCCGATTAAACTGAATGTTACAACCTTGACATGATTATAGGATTTGTTTTACCGAGAAATCAACTAGAAGCGCCGGGAAAACGGCTGCAAAGTGCGCTCCCGACACGGGGGAAACAGAATTGCGCACAACACCGGCCTACGAAATGGCGGCGGCCGTCCAATCCATCCAGAGCCACGCCAACAACGCCATCTTCTTCGCCAGGCTGGAAAACAATTAAATGAGAGTGGTATGAATAAAAATCAAACGCAAGTCACAATAACATTAAACAAGGAAGGAGAAGCAGTGAAAACAAGTCACTTACAGATAATGTCGTCTTTATCAACATCGTGTCAATCTGGAATTGCAGACATAGCTCCGAGCAAATAGGAGGCCACCGCCTCGCTCCGGTTCATAGCGCCTGCAATTTGTCTCCGAGTTGTGAAGACGGCATACTGCTTCCTGTAAATGAAAATACACTTTAATAAAGCTTGTTCTTTTGCAAGGCTACTAGGCTAATCTTAGATTTGGTTGTAGGCTAGGCTACTTTTAGCTTAGCTAGCAGTCACCGAACATATTCTTACCAAAGCTTGGGATTCTGCACCCGTCTTCTCTTCTTGGAGTTAGTCTCTCCCGCACAGTTGTTCGACTGCAGAGCCGCCAACTTGTCCTCTATGGACAGCAACCTGGAGTTTACCGAATTCTGCAGTTAAGTGAACCGCTCATTCATATCGGCACTATTAGCTGACGAGACGGTCCACTTCTTCTTCTTCTTCTTCTTTCGGTTTTTATGGTGGTTGGCAACTAACTTTAATGGTGCATTACCGCCACCAACTGGACTGGAGTGTGGTACTGGAGTCTAACCTTCCCTAATAGGTTGCAAACAAATAAAACAAACACACAAACAAACATAACGAAACAAACCAATCAAAACAAAACAAACAAAAAGATCATACTAAATTATTTTTTATTAGTCCTGTATTCCTCAGGAAGCCAATTACGTAGTTTACACTCATTTCCCCTGTGTTTTTTTTGCAGAATTTCTTCTAAGTTTAGCCTCATCTGTTCTCCTTGTAATTGTAAGACTAGTCTTTGTCTTTCTTCCTGATATTTATTACAGTGTACAATAACATGCTCTATAGTCTCTGGACTACCACAGAATTCAGTTGCCATCAGCATGCTTCTTCATTATTAACAAAGTTTTATTTAGACGTGTGTGTCCATACCTCATTCTAGAAAATACATCCTCCTCCTCCTTGCTTCTGTTTGTATTTCTGCTCTTTCCCACTTTATTCTGAATGTTATAGAACTGTCTTCCAGTCTGCCCACCGTCCCATAATGTTTGCCATTTACCCTTAACTATGTTTTTGACCATACTTTTAATTTCTTCTTTGCTGTAGTGCACTTCAACATCTATATTAGAATGTCTAGCTGCTTGCTTAGCACTTTTATCTGCTAACTCGTTTCCTATTACTCCTATATGAGCTGGTACAATACCAGAGTTATATTAATTCCTGACTTTATTAGATTATTTGCAGCTTGCAGTATATCATACACAATGTCTTGCCTTGATTTTGACTGAAATGTTTTAATACTGATTAAAGCTGAGCTGGAATCTGAAGCTATTGTCCTCCACCCAAAGCAAAGCTAGCCACACAGCAATCAATTCCGCTGTGTAAACTGCTAAATCATCACTCATTCTTTTTCCAACTTTAATGTTTAATTTTGGAATGACATAAGCAACACCCATTCTTTTATCAGTTAGTTTAGATGCATCTGTATATAGTTAAATCCTCACTATACCTCTCCATTAAAGTGGGACTTATTTTTAGTTCATTAAACCCCATTTCATTTACTTTAACCTGAATGACCCAACCAAAACTTCTGACTTGAACATTTCCACGCTCTTGGCATTTCTTAAGTACCGACTGACTCATATGAGACAGTCCACTGATAGCAATCAGCAGTTTCTTCTCGTCAGTCTGCGGACTGGCTGAAAGTTGTAGATCGCGTCCAAGAGGAGTTGAAGAGGAGTTGAATGCGAGACATGGGTAAACTCCCCCTGCAACCCTGATTTGCATTTGTATAGCTCACAGCATTTTCATTTACATGTTAAAGCCTCCCCTAGAATTAGGAGGAGGGGGGGGGTCATGGGGGGACCACGCCAAGCAAGGCCCACGTCAATTTCTGACAATTCACGGCAGTTTTCGGTGTTGCCTGCAAATTACCGTGAACAGCCGTTAACCTGAACTTCCACGACAATCTACAGTGCCGCATAGTGACGAAAATCACACTTTTCATGCAGTGATCCGCGCAAAACTCCATATATAACCGCGTAATGGACAAATAAAAAAAGTTAACACGCCGGATTTTTGAATTTTGACTATTTCGAAAAGTAACGCTAAAATAAGTGATTGTTAGCTAGCTAGCTCTAAATGTAATTGCTGATTATTCTAAAACCATAACAGATTTTGACATGTCCTTCATAACACATAGTCCAAATAAGATTTTGCACATGTGACCCGCGTTTGAGGATCGTCCATCACTAGGGGGCGCTGTGATGTCAAGAAATCTACTACGCAAGAATGGCTGATCGGATTTTTACAAAACCTTCTTCATCCCCTTCCAGTCATACCCCTGAACTCAGGTATTAAATATGGTAATGATTAAAACAAGTGGGCGGGGCCTATTTCCAAAAGTGTTAAAAAACCTGGAGAATAATAAAAACAATAAAGTAAAGAATATAAAATGCTTTAAAATCAATTTTTTGATCCCAGATTTTCAGGATGTATTCTGTGAATAAGGTGTAACAATTCTCTCACTGCATGTATTGTTTTTTTTTGAAGTGCTACACTCTGAATTTTTAAAAGTTTGTAAAATGGAGAAATCAATGTATTTTCCACAAATATTGTTCAACCCCCCAAAATATGGCCTCTATTTGTAAAGCACATGCAGAATAAACATTGATTTCAGTTTGGTAAAAATCCAGGCGAGTTTGACCAATTTACAAGACTTTGAAAATAAATGGTACAAGACTATAAAGTTTAATATTTTATTTCTCTGAATCCATTTTTTTAATGACCATTAAAAAAAATCCTGTGGTTAGATAAAGCACTCTTTGAGATCCATGAATATTTTCAGAATTTTAGAGCCAACCGTTGATTATTAACAATTTATGAAGTTTGTGATCAGTTCACAGCTTTCATCATCCAGAGCTCTGACTGCAGAGCTTTGAACAGGGCGGCCATTTTGCCCATATTTGGGCACATCACAGGAAGTGACGTCAAAGCAGCCATCTTAGGTCAGACCAAGCTGCCATCTTAGGTCAGACCATAGAGAACATAGACATAATATAAGAGATTGTATTCTCTATCATAGACATATATAATCTTTATATATGTCTATGATAGAGAATACAAGTCAATTCAGGAAAATGTACTTTATGTTTCAGACACTCTGAATCCGGTGAATTCTCACCCGATTTCCAGCTAAATCAACTGACTGAAAACGTCACCCCTTTAGGGGCTACATGGGACCAATTGATTGAATTAAACGATTGTCTAACTTAATAAATAATTTCGGTTTTGTATTGAAAGTAAGCAAACTTCCAGAGCTACGTCCCAGGAAGCCAGACTTTTACTCCGCTTATGGGTGCGCATATAAAAGGACACCAGGAACCAGATCCTGGGGAATTACCTTCCATAAGTAAGATTTTATGATAGATAATCCTCATGCTTTACAGTTACAGTGTTTCCGGCATAAACACAATATGTGCTAATGGGTACAGCGATGGAAGTAGAGAAAAGTACATTAAACACCAAAAACAAACAAAATGGTCCTAAATTACTGGATAGACATGATTTGTGGGGAGGGGGGGGGGGAAGCCCGTGCTGAGGGTGATTAGGTTTTTTGTTGATTTCTTTTTGTTGATAATTGCTGTTGTCTGTAGATCGGTGTCTGTGTATATAGCTTAAATATATATATATATATATATATATATATATATATATATATATATATATATATATATATATATATATAACATTGGAAGAATTTTAGAGCAAACTGTTGATTTTTAAATAATTTATTTATGAATTTAAAAAGAATAACATTTCCGAAATGTGCCCATGTAGCGATTTAAAATTTCCAGTAGATGGCAGTATTTGATTATATATGGATTTTTTACACACACACACACACACACTTATATACATAAGCTTTACATTGAATGTAGCCAGTTGCGGAGCCAGAGGGGTGGCAGGGGTGGCATTTGCCACCCCCAACATAGCCCTTGCCACCCCCTACTGCCACCCCACTGGAAATGGTAATTTTAAAATATAATACTTATGAGATCGGCAAAGATTTGCCAGGAAAACTGTAATTTCCGACTGTCCCTGAAGGCAGCCCATGCAGTAGCAGCCTACATGCTGCGCACTGACGCTGTTCATTGGTTAAGCTGACATGTGGTTCCTGCTTGATCCAAAACACACCCGCGGCTTTAGAGTACACCGTTGAGGAGTTTTGCAGGTATTTACAACATTTTACCGCTCAGCGGTAACCGCTGTGTTACCTTCATAATGAGAGGCGGCACTTGTCATACATTTCTAAAAAGAAAAAAAAAATGGTTGTGCACCGCTCCGTCCGTAGTGCCTCGTTTATTATATTAGCCATGCTAGTGCTGATAGATCGTGTTTTAGACAGATTCTTTTAACATATGTTTCAGTGCACATGCTGCCCTGTAATGTTTTATTAATTTGGCCAGGATATATCTCCCAGCTCTTGCTTGAAATGTGTGTGGTAAGAATATGTGAAAAACCATTGTTAAGTTTATAATGACTGAAATGTAAATAGGCTATGTCATATGAAAGCTTTGAATTATAACCTAACTAGTTATATTAATTAATTTAATTAATCTATTTTTAATTTAGTATTATTTTAGCTAGCTACAGAAAACTAAAAACTATTGTTTAAATAATATTTAAAATAGTGTTGTCTTTGCCATACAGTCATGGAGTCTAAATACCAGGCTGCCTTATTTTGTGTAGAGCCCAAATGAAGAGAGAAGAGAATATCTCACAGTTCTTCTTAAAGAGGCAAAAACCAGGGCCAGACCAGGACCAGACAGAACCCTGCAGCAGTGACCAACCTGGAGAAGCCAGCCAGGAGACACCAGGCCCAAGTGTATCACCAGCAGGTTAGAGGCTGTGACAGAGAGTTATTAAGTAGTAAAATCCAATAAGCCTAATTCTAAAGGTTAGCATGATGCTTTTTGCATTTTTTATTGTGTCTGTTTATGAACACAATTGAAACAAGTGGGCAGGGCCTATTTGCAAAAGTGTGAGAGTAGGGAGTAGCAAGATGGCGGCCAGTCACTAGGGGAGGTCACTGGCCGCCATCTTGCTACTCCGTTCTCACACAGAACCCCATAGCATTTGGTTGCAACAACAAGCAGTTTGGCTGTGTGAAAACGTTTCACAGGTAACTTTACAGTCAGTGGATGTTATACTTACTATACAAATTACTTTTGTTTAGGTAACACTTTATTTGTGCCTAAGATTTACATGATACTGTCATAAACAGAGGCTGCACAGTGAAGCAGTGAGAAGTGTTGTTGCCTTCTGGGTTCAATCACCTGGGTCTTTCAAATCCTCCCGGGTCTTTCAAATCCTCCCGGGTCTTTCAAATCCTCCCGGGTCTTTCAAATCCTCTGGGTCTTTCTGCATGGAGTTTGAATGTTCTACCTGTGCATGCGTAGGTTCACTCCGGGTACGCCGGCTTCCTCCCACAGTTCAAAAACATGACTGTTAGTTTAATTGGCTTCTCTAAATTGTCCTTAGGTGTGAGTGTGTGCAAGAATGGTTGTTTGTCCTGTCTGTCTCTGTGTTGCCCTGTGACAGATTGCCGACCTGTCCAGGGTGTAACCCGCCTCTCGCTCAGTGAACGCTGTGTATATATATATATATATATACACAGAAAGCTATATACACGGTACACTGTGCGTTAATGTAACGCAGAAGGTCTGGAGATGCTACGTTGGTGTAGCTTGTAGGACCTGAACAGGGGAGAGAGGCAGAGTCAAGTGTCACGGGGCCTCTGGGCCGTGTTAATAAGGCTGGTAGCGGATGGGAAAAAACTGTTTTTGTGTCGTGAGGTTTTGGTCCTGATGGACCGCTGCCTCCTGCCAGAAGGAAGTGTCTGAAATATTTTGTGACTGGGGTGTCACAAAATCGGCCACAATCTTCCCTGCACGCCTCAGAGTCCTGGAGGCTTACAGGTCCTGGAGAGATGGAAAATTGCAGCCAGTCACCTTCTCTGCAGACCGGATGACACGCTGCAGTCTGCTCTTGTCTTTGGCGGTGGCACCAGCGTACCAGATGGTAATGGAGGAGGTGGTTTAGACACACCTTCTCCTTCAAAGAGTTTTCTTAATTTTCATAACTATGACAATTGTAGATTCACACTAAAGGCATCAAAACTATGAATTAACACATGTGGAATTATATACTTAACAAAAAAGTGTGAAACAACTGAAAATATGTCTTATATTCTAGGTTCTTCAAAGTAGCCACCTTTTGCTTTGATTACTGCTTCGTACACTCTTGGCATTCTCTTAATGAGCTTCAAGAGATAGTCACCTGAAATGGTTTTCCCTTCACAGGTGTCCCCTGTCAGGTTTAATAAGTGGGATGTCTTGCCTCTTATATGGGGTTGGGACCATCAGTTGTGTTGTGCAGAAGTCAAGTGGATACACAGCTGATAGTCCTACTGAATAAACTGTTAGAATTTGTATTATGGCAAGAAAAAAGCAGCTAAGTAAAGAAAAACGAGTGGCCATAATTACTTTAAGAACTGAAGGTCATTCAGTCCGAAAAATTGGGAAAACTTTGAAAGTGTCCCCAAGTGCAGTCGCAAAAACCATCAAGCGCTACAAAGAAACTGGCTCACACGAGGACCGCCCCAGGAAAGGAAGACAAGGGGTCACCTCTGCTGTGGAGGATAAATTCATCCTAGTCACCAGCCTCAGAAATCGCAGGTTGACAGCAGCTCAGATTAGAGACCAGGTCAATGCCACACAGAGTTCTAGCAGCAGACACATCTCTAGAACAACTGTTAGGAGACTGTGTGAATCAGGCCTTCATGGTAAAACAGCTGCTAGGAAACCACTGCTAAGGACAGGCAACAAGTAGAAGAGAATTGTTTGGGCTAAAGAACACAAGGAATGGACATTAGACCAGTGGAAATCTGTGCTTTGGTCTGATGAGTCCAAAGTTGAGATCTTTGGTTCCAACCATCGTGTCTTTGTGCGACGCAGAAAAGGTTTAACAGATGGACTCTATTCAATTCAATTCAATTGTATTTATATAGCGCCAATTCATGAAACATGTCATCTCGAGGCACTTTACAAAGTCAAAATCAATCATATTATACAGATTGGTCAAAAATTTCCTATATAAGGGAACCAGTTGATTGCTTCAAAGTCCCGACAAGCAGCATTCACTCCTGGAGAAGCATAGAGCTACAGGGAGAGACGTCTGCATTGTCCATGGCTTTGCAGCAATCCCTCATACTAAGCAAGCATGAAGCGACAGTCGAAAAAAAACCCCCACCCATTAGCGGGAAGGAAAAACCTCCAGCAGAACCGGGCTCAGTATGAACGGTCATCTGCCTCGACCGACTGGGGGTTAAAGAATACAGAGCAGAGACACAACAAGAGAGACAAACAAGCACAGAAGCACACATTGATCCAGTAATCTGTTCTACATTAGATGGTAATAGCGGGTGATCTGTCTTCTCTGAATGATGTCACAGTTAACAGAACGTCAGATCAGGTGTACCTACTATGAAGAAAAAAGAGAGAGCAAAAAGTTAAAAGCTGAAATGACAACAGTCATTTCAATGTAATGCAATGCAAAACTGCATTGCATCTACTTTTTTTAGACAAATGCAAGAAAGTAATAAATATTATGACATGCTTAATTGGAAGGGAGTGGGGAGCAGATAGATGGTGCTGCTGTAGAAGGTCGTGAGGATGGGCGGGGACAGGTGGGCTCTCCTCATCCTCCGCAGTAAGTGCAAGCGCTTCTGTTCCCTCTTCTCCAGTGACATGGTGTTCACAAACCAGCTGAGGTTGTGTGTTATGTGCACCCCGAGGAATTTATTGCTGCTGGCCACCTCACCAGCTGAGCTGTTAATGAGAAGTGGAGCATGGCGAGGCCATTTCTTCCTGAAGTCAATGATGATCTCCTTCGTTTTCTCCACGTTCAGGATCAGTCCTGGTCCTGGTCCTGGTCGTTGTTGTCTCTCATCAGGCCCACCACCGTCGTGTCGTCTGCAAACTTCACGATGTGATTGGTGGTGAACCTGGGGACACAGTCGTGTGTCATCAGGGTGAACAGCAGGGGGCTCAGGACGCAGCCCTGAGGAAAGCCCGTGCTGAGGGTGATGACATCAGAGGTTTTCTGTCCGACCCAGACCAACTGAGGTCTGTTGGTGATGAAGTCTAGTAGGCAGTTGCGAACAGGTGTGCTGAAGCCCAGATGTTCCAGTTTTGATGGTGTTGAACGCTGAACTGAAGTCCAGGAAAATGCTCAAGGGGGCGGTGCGTGGGTGGGCTTGGAACCCGTTAATAACTGCTTGCAGTTCTAGTTATTATTATTATTACGGAATTAAAACGCGTTGTGCAGCCCACGCGGATTTGTAACGAAACAATTGGATCAGGTATCTAAGTTCAGAACGTGCGCCCCTACTCAAACCTAGAAATTCAGACCCCTCAACAACTAGGGGGCGCTATAACAAAGGACAATGCGTTTCAGCCTGTAACCACCAAACTACTGGTCCCACACTCAAAACCTTTATATGACTTTGTTTATTTGATGATTCTGCATCAAAAAGGGAATTGGCACACCTTTCGTTTCCTAGCTACTTTTCGCGCTTACATGGCTACAAAGGTTAAACCTTTCTTGTTAAACTCCTCCTACATTTTTTGTGCGATCCGCGCAAAACTTCATATATAAGCGTGTAATGGACAAATAAAAAAATTTAACGCGGCGGATTTTTTAATTTTTACTTTTTCGGAAAGTAACACTAAAATAAGTGATTGTTAGCTAGCTAGCTCTAAATGTAATTGCTGATTATTCTAAAACCATAACAGATTTTGACGTGTCCTTCATAACACATAGTCCAAATAAGATTTTGCACATGTGACCCGCGTTTGAGGATCGTCCATCACTAGGGGGCACTGTGATGTCAAGAAATCTACTACGCAAGAATGGCTGATCGGATTTTTACAAAACCTTCTTCATCCCCTTCCAGTCATAACCCTTAACTCAGGAATTAAATATGGTACTGATTGAAACAAGTGGGTGGGGCCTATTTCCAAAAGTGTGAAAAAAACCTTCAAAACTTCAAAAAATTACCAAAAATCCATTTTGTGGTGTAACGATCTCAGATTTTCAGGATGTATTCCTTGAATAAAGTGTAACAATTCTCTCACTGCATGTATTGAGGTTTCTGAAAGTTGCACACTCTGATTTTTTAAAAGTTTGTAAAATGGAGAAATCAATGTATTTTCCACAAATATTGTTCAATCCCAATAAGAATGGCCACTATTTGTAAAGCACATTCAGACTTAATGTGTACTTCAGTTTGGTAAAAATCCAGGCGATTTTGAACTATTTAAAAGACTTTGAAATTCACATGTGCAAGACTATAAAGGTTAATATTTTTTTTCTCTGAAACGCTTTTTTCAATGGGCGTTTAAAAAATCACATAGTTAGATAAAGCACTCTTGGACATACGTGAATATTTTCAGAGTTTTAGAGCAAACCGTTGATTTTTACAGATTTAATGAATTTTATGATCTGGTCACAGCTTTCACCATCCAGAGCTCTGACCATCCAGAACTGTGAACAGGGCGGCCATTTTGCCCAAATATGGGCACATCACAGGATGTGACGTCACATCCCGTGATTTTCTAAGCGGAGCAGAAACTTGAAGAGGGAGGATAGCTTTTAGAATTTTGAAAAGAACATATAATTTTAAAAAAAATATTGAATGTAAAAAAGATCAAGCAGAAGCAAGGAAAGTTATTTAGAAGGCAAAGAAGACAAAATGGAGAGATTTTTGTGATTCAATGGGCAGAACAACTCCTATAGCTAAGGTATGGGGAATGATTAAGAAAATGAAGGGAAATAGACCAGAGAGAACATATCCAGTTCTAAAACATGAAGAATGAACAGCAGTAACAAATGAGGAAAAAGTAGAAGTAATGGCAAGAACATTTGCAAAGATCCATAGTTCAGATATGGATCAGACTTATTCCAAAAGTAACACTATGATATAATATGGATAAATAGATAGATAGATAGATAGATAGATAGATAGATAGATAGATAGATAGATAGATAGATAGATATGAAAAGTAGTAATAGCATTAATGGTTTAAAGGTCAATCTAAATGAAGAACATTCATTATATATATATATATAAACACTTTTATTTGGGTGTTATTAATTATTTCACAGTCCTAATTTATTTATATTTACATACATACTTTTATAATATGAATATTACTGTTATAATAAAATATGAAATACTGACAAAAAAGGCTTATTGTGTGGCAACCTCTTGGTGTAGAAGCATAATCCAGGTTTCAAATTAAAGGTAACACTTTGAAGTTTCATGTAGACTATTCGGATTATATATCAGGAGTAATTACACAAAGGTTCCTATTTCTAATCCATTATAAAAGTGAAATTTATTTGCTATTAAAATTGGTACAATAGTCCCCTTCACAAGTATATATAGATGTAGCATGTTGAAATCCCCACCTACACTACTGTGATGGTATACACATGGAAGACAGAGATTTAAAAAATGACCCAAAAAACATAGCTTGGCTAATGCCCTTTGAAAAGGATGGTTTCATTGAGTTTCTGTTGCATGTTGTTGCTCTGTAAGCTAAGGTTAGTTATTTTGGCAATTTGGTGCAGCCTTAACTTAAAAAACAAGGACACAACCAACGTTAACAGCATATGGTGGTGGCTGTCTATGCCATACTGTGTTTCTCCGATGTGCTCTCTGAGCACAAACACATCCTCTGACCCTATCCTCTTCCTTACAATGTACACGACCTCTAGCACTTTGATGGGCTGTGATCGTCTGGTACATGAGGTCTGACGAATGACCCACTCTGCTGCCCTGACTACCATCACTGTGCCTTCTGATGGAATCACCAGACCTCCATTGTTTTTTAACTTCAGCAGGTGGTAGCTCTGGTCCTTGATGGCAGATGCAGCATCTGTTACCAAGCTGGCATGGCAGACATCACGGGACAGCTTTTTCAGAGCCTGTCACACAACAAATCCTGAAATAAGAGTTGGTATATTAAAATAATTTATAATAACCATGGGGAAATTAAGGGAACATATATCTTTTTGGACCATTGTGAGATTGATTTCCCTCAAATTTACACCAAAGATTAATTGTCATACAATCGTTATTGGTGTCAGTAAAACCTATATAATTGACCAGTGGTCTCAGCCTTGATAACTTGCGCAAGTAGCCGTGATGCACAACTATGCTGCATGATTAAGTCATTTTTCGACAAGAAAATCTGCAATTTCGACATGTTCAAGCATCAAGAATTATAGCCACGTTCATAACGTTTGTAAGAAACCAAACTGTTTGTAAATCCGTCAAGAATTCAATGAGTTAAGAGTATTTGTGTTCGTGCTGATCACTCACCTTACATTAGGTACCACAGAGCATGCCAGAAAGCTTGTCTGAGGCAAGATGGCCGCCGGTGATGACGTTTGAGACTCCGCCGTAAGACATCTAGCCTTTATTATGGATATCTATGGTCAGAGTGCTCTCTATGGTACTTGTGTAGAGGGTTGTGAGGATGGGCGGGGGCAGTTGGGCTCTCCTCATCCTCCGCAGGAAGTACAAGCGCTTCTGAGCCCTCCTCACCAGATGTGGTGTTTACAGACCAGGTGAGGTTGTCCGTGATGTGCACCCCGAGGAATTTGGTGCTGCTAACCACCTCCACAGCTGAGCTGTTGATGAGTTTGTGTCAAGTGCGAACTTCATGATGTGATTGGGGGTGAACCTGGGGGTGCAGTCGTGTGTCATCAGAGTAAACAGCAGGGGGCTGCGGACAAAGCCCTGAGGGGAGCCCGTGCTGAGGGTGATGACATCAGAGGTGGTCTGTCAGACCCGGACCGACAGTGGTCAGGAGGTGAGGAAGTGATGAGGGGTGTGCTGAAGCCCAGATGTTCCAGTTTTTCAACCAGATGCTGTGGGATGAGGGCGTTGAACGCTGTAGTCCAGGAACATGCTCAAAGGGGGCGGAGCGTAGACGGGCTTGGAACCCGTTAATAACTGCTTGCAGTTCTAGTTATTATTATTATTATTACGGAATTAAAACGCGTTGTGCAGCCCAAGCGGATTTATAACGAACCTATTGAATCAGGTATCTAAGTACAAAATGTGTGCCTCTACTCAAACCCAGAAATTCAGACCCCTCAACAACTAGGGGGCGCTATAACAAAGGACAATGCGTTTCGGCCTGTAACCACCAAACTACTGGTCCCACACTCAAAAACTTGATAGCACTTTGTTTATTGGATGTTTCTGCATCAAAAAGGGAGTTGTCACACCTTTCGTTTCCTAGCTACTTTTCGCGCTACATGGCTACAAAGGTTAAACCTTTCTTGTTAAACTCCTCCTACATTTTTTGTGCGATCCGCGCAAAACTTCATATATAAGCGTGTAATGGACAAATAAAAAAATTTAACGCGGCGGATTTTTTAATTTTTACTTTTTCGGAAAGTAACACTAAAATAAGTGATTGTTAGCTAGCTAGCTCTAAATGTAATTGCTGATTATTCTAAAACCATAACAGATTTTGACGTGTCCTTCATAACACATAGTCCAAATAAGATTTTGCACATGTGACCCGCGTTTGAGGATCGTCCATCACTAGGGGGCACTGTGATGTCAAGAAATCTACTACGCAAGAATGGCTGATCGGATTTTTACAAAACCTTCTTCATCCCCTTCCAGTCATAACCCTTAACTCAGGAATTAAATATGGTACTGATTGAAACAAGTGGGTGGGGCCTATTTCCAAAAGTGTGAAAAAAACCTTCAAAACTTCAAAAAATTACCAAAAATCCATTTTGTGGTGTAACGATCTCAGATTTTCAGGATGTATTCCTTGAATAAAGTGTAACAATTCTCTCACTGCATGTATTGAGGTTTCTGAAAGTTGCACACTCTGATTTTTTAAAAGTTTGTAAAATGGAGAAATCAATGTATTTTCCACAAATATTGTTCAATCCCAATAAGAATGGCCACTATTTGTAAAGCACATTCAGACTTAATGTGTACTTCAGTTTGGTAAAAATCCAGGCGATTTTGAACTATTTAAAAGACTTTGAAATTCACATGTGCAAGACTATAAAGGTTAATATTTTTTTTCTCTGAAACGCTTTTTTCAATGGGCGTTTAAAAAATCACATAGTTAGATAAAGCACTCTTGGACATACGTGAATATTTTCAGAGTTTTAGAGCAAACCGTTGATTTTTACAGATTTAATGAATTTTATGATCTGGTCACAGCTTTCACCATCCAGAGCTCTGACCATCCAGAACTGTGAACAGGGCGGCCATTTTGCCCAAATATGGGCACATCACAGGATGTGACGTCACATCCCGTGATTTTCTAAGCGGAGCAGAAACTTGAAGAGGGAGGATAGCTTTTAGAATTTTGAAAAGAACATATAATTTTAAAAAAAATATTGAATGTAAAAAAGATCAAGCAGAAGCAAGGAAAGTTATTTAGAAGGCAAAGAAGACAAAATGGAGAGATTTTTGTGATTCAATGGGCAGAACAACTCCTATAGCTAAGGTATGGGGAATGATTAAGAAAATGAAGGGAAATAGACCAGAGAGAACATATCCAGTTCTAAAACATGAAGAATGAACAGCAGTAACAAATGAAGAAAAAGTAGAAGTAATGGCAAGAACATTTGCAAAGATCCATAGTTCAGATATGGATCAGACTTATTCCAAAAGTAACACTATGATATAATATGGATAAATAGATAGATAGATAGATAGATAGATAGATAGATAGATAGATAGATAGATAGATAGATAGATAGATAGATAGATAGATAGATAGATAGATAGATAGATATGAAAAGTAGTAATAGCATTAATGGTTTAAAGGTCAATCTAAATGAAGAACATTCATTATATATATATATATAAACACTTTTATTTGGGTGTTATTAATTATTTCACAGTCCTAATTTATTTATATTTACATACATACTTTTATAATATGAATATTACTGTTATAATAAAATATGAAATACTGACAAAAAAGGCTTATTGTGTGGCAACCTCTTGGTGTAGAAGCATAATCCAGGTTTCAAATTAAAGGTAACACTTTGAAGTTTCATGTAGACTATTCGGATTATATATCAGGAGTAATTACACAAAGGTTCCTATTTCTAATCCATTATAAAAGTGAAATTTATTTGCTATTAAAATTGGTACAATAGTCCCCTTCACAAGTATATATAGATGTAGCATGTTGAAATCCCCACCTACACTACTGTGATGGTATACACATGGAAGACAGAGATTTAAAAAATGACCCAAAAAACATAGCTTGGCTAATGCCCTTTGAAAAGGATGGTTTCATTGAGTTTCTGTTGCATGTTGTTGCTCTGTAAGCTAAGGTTAGTTATTTTGGCAATTTGGTGCAGCCTTAACTTAAAAAACAAGGACACAACCAACGTTAACAGCATATGGTGGTGGCTGTCTATGCCATACTGTGTTTCTCCGATGTGCTCTCTGAGCACAAACACATCCTCTGACCCTATCCTCTTCCTTACAATGTACACGACCTCTAGCACTTTGATGGGCTGTGATCGTCTGGTACATGAGGTCTGACGAATGACCCACTCTGCTGCCCTGACTACCATCACTGTGCCTTCTGATGGAATCACCAGACCTCCATTGTTTTTTAACTTCAGCAGGTGGTAGCTCTGGTCCTTGATGGCAGATGCAGCATCTGTTACCAAGCTGGCATGGCAGACATCACGGGACAGCTTTTTCAGAGCCTGTCACACAACAAATCCTGAAATAAGAGTTGGTATATTAAAATAATTTATAATAACCATGGGGAAATTAAGGGAACATATATCTTTTTGGACCATTGTGAGATTGATTTCCCTCAAATTTACACCAAAGATTAATTGTCATACAATCGTTATTGGTGTCAGTAAAACCTATATAATTGACCAGTGGTCTCAGCCTTGATAACTTGCGCAAGTAGCCGTGATGCACAACTATGCTGCATGATTAAGTCATTTTTCGACAAGAAAATCTGCAATTTCGACATGTTCAAGCATCAAGAATTATAGCCACGTTCATAACGTTTGTAAGAAACCAAACTGTTTGTAAATCCGTCAAGAATTCAATGAGTTAAGAGTATTTGTGTTCGTGCTGATCACTCACCTTACATTAGGTACCACAGAGCATGCCAGAAAGCTTGTCTGAGGCAAGATGGCCGCCGGTGATGACGTTTGAGACTCCGCCGTAAGACATCTAGCCTTTATTATGGATATCTATGGTCAGAGTGCTCTCTATGGTACTTGTGTAGAGGGTTGTGAGGATGGGCGGGGGCAGTTGGGCTCTCCTCATCCTCCGCAGGAAGTACAAGCGCTTCTGAGCCCTCCTCACCAGATGTGGTGTTTACAGACCAGGTGAGGTTGTCCGTGATGTGCACCCCGAGGAATTTGGTGCTGCTAACCACCTCCACAGCTGAGCTGTTGATGAGTTTGTGTCAAGTGCGAACTTCATGATGTGATTGGGGGTGAACCTGGGGGTGCAGTCGTGTGTCATCAGAGTAAACAGCAGGGGGCTGCGGACACAGCCCTGAGGGGAGCCCGTGCTGAGGGTGATGACATCAGAGGTGGTCTGTCAGACCCGGACCGACAGTGGTCAGGAGGTGAGGAAGTGATGAGGGGTGTGCTGAAGCCCAGATGTTCCAGTTTTTCAACCAGATGCTGTGGGATGAGGGCGTTGAACGCTGTAGTCCAGGAACATGCTCAAAGGGGGCGGAGCGTAGACGGGCTTGGAACCCGTTAATAACTGCTTGCAGTTCTAGTTATTATTATTATTACGGGTAATTATTATTCTCCGCTAAAACGCGTTGGGCGGCCCATGCGGATTTGTAACAAACCTATTGAATCAGGTATACAAGTACAGAATGTGCACCGCTACTCAAACCCAGAAATTCAGACCCCTCAACAACTAGGGGGCGCTATAACAAAGGACAATGCGTTTTGGCCTATAACCACCAAACTACTGGTCCCACACTCAAAAACTTCACATCACTTTGTTTATTGGATGATTCTGCAAAATAAAGGGAATTGGCACACCCCTCGTTTCCCAGCTAGTTTTCGCGCTACATGGCTACAAAGGTTAAACCTTTCTTGTTAAACTCCTCCTACATTTTTTATGCAATCCGCACAAAACTCCATATATAACCGCGTAATGGACAAATAAAAAAAGTTAACATGCCGGATTTTTGAATTTTGACTTTTTCGAAAAGTAACGC
Organism: Fundulus diaphanus; assembly: GCA_037039145.1. Lineage (NCBI taxonomy): Eukaryota > Metazoa > Chordata > Actinopteri > Cyprinodontiformes > Fundulidae > Fundulus > Fundulus diaphanus. The sequence continues at coordinate 4,373,666 of CM073130.1, read as the reverse complement.
TAAAATAAGTGATTGTTAGCTAGCTAGCTCTAAATGTAATTGCTGATTATTCTAAATCCATAACAGATTTTGACATGTCCTTCATAACCCATAGTCCAAATAAGATTTTGCACATGTGACCCGCGTTTGAGGATCGTCCATCACTAGGGGGCGCTGTGATGTCAAGAAATCTACTACGCAAGAATGGCTGATCGTATTTTTACAAAACCTTCTTCATCCCCTTCCAGTCATACCCCTGAACTCGGGTATTAAATATGGTAATGATTAAAACAAGTGGGCGGGGCCTATTTCCAAAAGTGTTAAAAAACCTGGAGAATAATAAAAGCAATAAAGTAAAGAATAAAAAATGCTTTAAAATCAATTTGTTGATCCCAGATTTTCAGGATGTATTCCGTGAATAAGGTGTAACAATTCTCTCACTGCATGTATTGGTTTTTTTTGAAGTGCTACACTGTGAATTTTTAAAAGTTTGTAAAATGGAGAAATCAATGTATTTTCCACAAATATTGTTCAACCCCCCAAAATATGGCCTCTATTTGTAAAGCACATGCAGAATAAACATGGATTTCAGTTTGGTAAAAATCCAGGCGAGTTTGACCAATTTACAAGACTTTGAAAATAAATGGTAAAAGACTATAAAGTTTAATATTTTATTTCTCTGAATCCATTTTTTTAATGACCATAAAAAAATCCTGTGGTTAGATAAAGCACTCTTTGAGATCCATGAATATTTTCAGAATTTAGGGCAAACCGTTGATTATTAACAAATTTATGAAGTTTGTGATCAGTTCACAGCTCTCATCATCGAGAGCTCTGACTGCAGAGCTTTGAACAGGGCGGCCATTTTGCCCATATTTGGGCACATCACAGGAAGTGACGTCACATCCCGTGTTTTTTCTAAGCGGAGCAGAAACTTGAAGAAGGAGGATAGCTTTTAGGGTTTTCTAAAGAACACATCATTTAAAAAATTTAATTGAATATAAAAAAGATCAAGCAGAAGACAGGAAAGTTATTTAGAAGGCAAAGAAGACAAAATGGAGAGATTTTTGTGATTGAATAGGCAGAACAACCCCTATAGCTTAGGTATGGGGAATGGTTAAGAAAATGAAGGGAAATAGACCAGAGAGAACATATCCAGTTCTAAAACATGAAGAAGGAACAGCAGTAACAAATGAAGAAAAGCTAGAAGTAATGGCAAGAACATTTGCAAAGATCCATAGTTCAGATAATTTAACAGAAACGGGACAATTTAGGAGACAGCAGACAAGAAGGATAAATGATTTTATTTTAGACTCTGACTCTCCAGACAACAACATGGCGGCCATTTTGCCCATATTTGGGCACATCACAGGAAATGACGTCACATCCCGTGCTGTTTCTAAGCGGAGCAGAAACTTGAAGAGGGAGGAATTGGAATTTGAAATCAGAAAAGCTCAAATTAATAAAGTATTGTAGAAGTGTTTTTTGATATTGAAAATGCATATGATATATTGTGGAAAGAAGGTTTATAAATTAAAATTATAAAGATGGGTATTACAGGTATTACAGGTAAGGGACCATTATAACTCCCCCCACCCCAACATAAAATGGTTTGACCACTAGGACAACGGCTGGCTGCAGCTCTGAATGTTCGTTTTGAAAAAGAAAAAAAAAGGTTTTTTCAGGAAAGGTAAACACAATGGATCCTATTTTATTATTGGAACATGAAATAAGAAAGGCACAAGTTAATAAAGAGAATGTGATAGCTGTATTCTTTGACATTGAAAAAGCTTACGACATGATGTGGAAAGAAGGATTTTTGATAAAATTAAAGAAGATGGGAATTGGGGGTTCAATGTTTAATTGAATAAATGATTTTCTCAATAATAGATCTATACAAGTAAGAATAGGAAATCAATTATCAGAAAATCTTTATGTTGAAAATGGTATTCCTCAAGGAAGCATAGTTAGTCCATTATTTTTTTCTATTATGATTAATGATATGTTTGAGGATGTGGAAAATAAAATGGGTGTTTCTTTATTTGCTAATGATGGAGCAATTCAACCCCAAGTTTCATCGTTAAAAAAGTTCAAGAAGCCATTAATAAAATAGAAGATTGGTCTTTTAGATGGGGATTCAAGATTTCTGTAGATAAAACAAAGATTTTGTTTTTTACAAGGAAAAACGTTTCTGAAGAATTAAAGTTACAAATTTATAAATATGATTTGGAAAGGGTAAAACAATTTAAGTTTTTGGGTATATGGTTGGATGAAAGGCTTACTTGGAAAGTTCAAATTGAGAAGATGATTGATAAATGCAAAAGAGTTATAAATATTATGAGATGTTTGGTTGGGAATGAATGGGGAGCTGAGAGGAAGGAATTGAAATCAATTTATACAGGTTTAATTAGGTTTGTTTTTATTATGGATGTATAGCTTTTGGTTCAGCATCAGTTTCATTACTTAAAAAATTGGATATTGTTCAGTATCAAGCTTTGAGATTATGTACAGGGGCCATAAGAACTACACAAACTTCAGCATTACAAGTAGAAATGGGAGAAATGCCACTAAAATTGAGATTACAATTACTTTCCACTTACTGGTTTCAGTTTAAGAATCATTGTGAAAATCATCCATGTCAGGAAATTTTAAAACCAAGTTGGGAAAAAGGGAAGAAGAAATTAAATTCTTTTGGGTGGATAGCAGATGCTAATATAACAGATCTTGAATTATCTCAAATAAATGGCCGTAAAACAGTTATTAGATCAATACTTCATTCATCTATGTTGCCTGAAATTGATGCAGATTTAACCTTGTTGTATAAACGGAAAAATAAACAGGATATTTCAGATTCAAATAAGGTTGAGCAATATATAGATAAATAATATTGTGGATATGTAAAAATTTATACAGATGCTTCACAAGATTCAAATAATAGGAATGGTGTTTCGTTTGTAGTTCCAGAATTTAATTTTAAACCAGGTAAAAGAATTAGTAATGAAATTTCAGTTTATACAGGAGAAATGTTTGGTATCATGTTAGCATTAGAATGGATTGAAGAAATTAGACCATTAAGAAGTGTAGTTTGTTCAGATTCTAGTTCAACATTATATTCATTTAAAAACAATCATTCAGATAGCAGACCGGATTTATTGGTCGAAATTCAGCAATTATTATTCAGAATTCAAGCAATGGGATTAATTGTTTCTTTTATATGGATTCCTTCTCATATAGGAATAAAAGGGAATGAGATGGCAGATAAATATGCAAAAAGAGCAAGTAAATACAGTTTAATTGATATAATAATTCCATTTAGTAAAGGTGAAATAAAATCAGTAATTAAGAAAAGGATTAGAGCAAGGTGGCAGAAACAGTGGGAAGAAGAAAGAACTGGAATATGGTTTTATAATATTCAAAGAAAAGTAGGATTAATGAGGATTACATCAAGGAATAGAAGGGAAGAAACAGTAATGTCAAGATTACGTTTTGTACATACAGGGTTAAATAGCACATTATTTAAAATGGGTATTCATGATACAGGAAAGTGTGATTTTTGTTTTGTTGAAGAAATAGTGGAGCATGTTATATTAGTTTGCAGTAAATATTATATTGAGAGAAATGAATTGATAAATAGATTACAAATCAGTAAATTAAAGTTAAACATAAAATATCTTTTAGACATGAACACCAAATCAGAGGGTTATTCTTTATAATTAAGATATCTTAAAAAGACTAATTTGATAAAACGGATTTAGTTATTAATTTATGTATTTATTTATTTATTTTTTTTATTTTTTATTTTTTTTTATTATTATTTATAGTAGTAGGATATTAGAGTAGGTCATCCCGATTCACACTCCATTTCAGTTGATGGCGGTAATGCACCAAAAGTTGTTTTTCCAACCGCCATTAAACAGAAGAAGAAGAAGAAAAAAGTTTGTTTCGCTGCAAACATGTCTGGTTTTCAGAAGTCCGGCGCACAGATAATAAAAAATAAGAGAAAAAGAGAAGACGAAACCTAAGGCTTGAGGATTTTGATGGCCAAATATCTAAAAAAAACTGAGGATGAGTCCGGAACGGAATTGCAGAGGGATGGTGCACATTCAGAGCCAGGTAAGAAGCAATGCGTTTATCAATGTGATTTTAAAGTAAAGCGTCCGTTAGCTAGTGTAAGGGGGAAAACATCTTTTCTTTTACAGAAATACTTGAGCTTAGCGAAAGGGTTGAAAGCAGACAGAGTGCAGAGGTCCAGATGCAGGCTGAAAGACAGGGCGAAGCAGGAGAGCCAGCTGTGGCGGGGAGCTTGGTGGACAGAGAGAAAGGACAACATAGCAGTTCTCCCGTCGCAGCATGTGCTTCGGGAGGGGGGGAGAGGCAGCATGCGTTTGAGGAAGAGACGGAGAGAGCCATCCCTACCGATACAAGAGACAGGGCAGGTGGAGGGGCTTGCTGCCCGATCGGAGAGTCTGAGCACAGTGGCTTAGAGACGGATCATAATTTTAATGATCCCGCGTCATGGCCAACACAGATGACAGATTCTGATAGAGTGAATGTTGTGCGTTTTATGGCAACAAGGAAGCCTTTTTCAGAGATGGCAAGTGAACTGCCAGCAGATTCAGAGGGCAGAGAATTCCCAAAATATCTAGCATATTCTGCCTCCCACAATGGAAGGGAAAAATTGTTAGGGACTGGCTAATATATAGCAGGTCAAAAAAAGCCATATTGTGCCTGCCGTGCTTGCTTTTCTCTTATGAAGTAGAGAAAAGATCAACTAGTGCACTAAATTCAACAGATGGGATGAAAATATCCAACATAAAATACAGAAAGCTTTATGAAAGATTTCCAGGGCATGAAAGAAACCATGCACACAAACATTGTTATTGGAAATGGAAGAACCTACAGCATTCTGTCTTGCAGAGTTCTGGAATCGACAGCAAAGAACAAAAACTGATCGAGACAGAATTTGAAAAAAACAAATTTACTACTGAAGCGAATTTTGGATGTGACGCTGTATTTGGCCTTTAGGAATCTGCCTTTCAGGGGAAGCACAAATACACTCGATGAACCAGACAATGGAAATGTTCTTGGTTTATTTAAATATATATATATATATATATATATATATATATATATATATATATATATATAAACATTTATAAATATATAAATAACATACAAACATATATTTACATATATGTATACATATATATATATACACATACACATATACACATACTTATCTCTCTCTCTTTCTATATATATATATATATATATATATATATATTTATTTTTTTATTTTTATGAATAACATTAAAATATTTCAGCATCTAATTTCCTAGTAGTTGATAGTGTTAGTACATCCACGGACAGTAGAATTACCTATGAAACGTTTTCACACAGCCAGAAAACTGCTTGTTGTTGCAACCAAATCCTATGGAATTCTGTGAGAGTAGGGAGTAGCAAGATGGCGACCAGTGACTTCAGTTTTTCGGCAAAATCAGCACTCCAGTGTATAATGTATCTCATTGTGTTGCTCTTAAGCTGTGGTTTCATCAAAGTATATTTAAGTTTAGGAAGTATTTTAAGTTCTTTTTACATTATTTTTATTTGTTCAATGTGGTGTTTGTTGATGTTAAGTGTACCTTTTCCTGGGTTATCATGGGGAATTTAAAGTAGTTTGTGACTACAGATGAATGCAGTATCTCAGATAGAGTTTACTGATATAAAAGATGATGAAGGAGAGTATTGGATCATGCTGTTTGGTAAGGTGATAATTGTATTTCATGTCATGATATACAAAGCTTTGGAAGAGGATTTAAAAGCCTATGCTGTAATTTGTTAAATTACAAATCATAGTTTCATAATTGAAAAGGATTTTATATTTTTTTTTACATGGTTTAAAGATGGTTCCAGGGTTTTGAGTAGGGCAAAAAAAATGTAAAATGCATGTAAAACCATGTTAATGTAAGGAATGAAGAAAAAACAATAGCTATAGCTGTAAAAATTGATAAGAAAGTGAGTTTATTTAGCTGAATGCAATAATAATATTATTGTGTGCAGGCTAGGTTTTTTATTGTTGCTGATCAAAAATCTGGATCAGACTACTGGATCAGATTCCATTGATTCTCTCTGAAAGGAGATGGAGCCTGTGCCCCGAGCAGAACTGAACCTCCGTTGAAGAACTCCATTCTTCTCACTGACGTGAACTTCCCAGTGGTAACAACACGAACAAAGAAAAGAAAAAATAACTGAACTCGCAAGATAATTTGACTTGACTGACGACTGAAATATATTATATATAGTCACAGAGGGTGGTGGGGGTAGCTGGGGCTGAGTTCTTCCTGAAGTCCACAACCATCTCCACTATTTTTACAGCGTTGAGCTCCAGGTTGTTCTCCCTGCACCAGGTCACCAGATGGTCAGCCTCCCACCTGTAGCCGGACTCGTCACCATCAGAGATAAGTCCGATGAGAGTATTGTCATCAGCAAACTTCAGAAGCTTGACAACCGTTGATTATATGCAAAAATAATGGTGCAAAAGGCATTTGTGCAAAAATGCATTAATGTTCAGTTATGTATTTTTAAAAGGATAACACATTGGTAATGCCAGATATGATGCAAATGTGCAAATATAGTGTAGAGTCCAGTTTAGAGTTGAACAGTCTGATGCCAATGGCAAAAAAGCTGTTGCAGAACCTGGTGGACCTGCAGCGGATGCTGAGGAAAATCTTCCGAGAGGACAGCAGGGAGAAGAGTCCATGGTGGGGGTGTGAGGGGTCTATGATGATGTTATGGGCTCGGGACACGCTAACCTGACAACAGCCAGCTGTATGTCGCTCCGCCTAGCTCCACTCACATACATCTGGGACTCCGCCATAGAAATTGCATTTACAGAAGGCTGGGCCTTATCAAAAATTCTTGCATATGATTGGATAAGCCACTTGTCTGTCATCTTTATCGACGTGCTATTTCAACCACTCACACCGAAGCTAACCCGTGACGCTAATGATAGCGACGCAGGAAAAAAAAAAAAAAATAATAATAATGTGTTTGCGGCTCTAGTGGCACGCGTTTTATTGACAGTGAGCTGACAGGAAGAGGGCGGAAGACAGGCGGCAAAGCGCTGCGGGTCGGAGTCGATTCCGGGGCGACCGCGTTGAGGACTAAAGGCCTCCTAACATGGTTAGCGCTAACCGCTAACCGCTCCGGGGCGCGTCCGCGTCTGCACGTCCGCTGGCCCCGGAAAACAAAACTTGCCAAATCCGGTCGGGAGAAGGGCGAAAACATCGTTTCCACCAACAAAAGCCTTCAGAGGCGTTCTCTGATGTTCTTTTAATGAAACAATATTAGGTAGATTGGACAACACGGAAGAAATAGCAGCATTAATGCTAACGCTTGCTTCCTCGACGAGCCGCCATTGCTATCAAAACAGTCTCACGTCATGGTCGCGTCTCCACTATGTCACATATATGAAACTCCAGCCCTGCGTCCTGATTGGCCAGACCATAAATTTGGTTGGAGAAATCATTCTCTATCGGCGGTGTCCCAGATGTATGTGAGTGGAGCTAGGCGGAGCGACATACAGCTGGCTGTTGTCAGGTTAGGGACACGCAGCGCTGGGATGAAATATCCTTAATTGAGGGAAGATGAGCCCCAATAATCTCTTTTGCTGTCCTCACCACTCTCCTCACGTTCCTCCGGTCAGAGGCGCTGCAGCCTCTACACCACACAGAGAGACAACTGTTAAGAATGCTCTCTATCGTGCTTCTGTAGAAGGTTGTGAGGATGGGCGGGGGCAGGTGGGCTCTCCTCATCCTGCGCAGGAAGCACTTCTGTGCCCTCTTTACCAGTGACGTAGTGTTGAAAGACCAAGTGAGGTTGTCTGTGATGTGCACCCCCAGGAATTTGGTGCTGCTAACCACCTCCACAGCTGAGCTGTTGATGAGAAGTGGAGCGTGGTGAGGCCGGTTCTTCCTGAAGTCGATGATGATCTCCTTCGGCTTCTCCACGTTCAGGATCAGGCGGTTGTCTCTGCACAGGCCCACCAGCTGCTCCACCTCCTCTCTGTAGTCCTGGTCGTTGTCGTCTCTGATCAGGCCCACCACCGTCTTGTCGTCTGCAAACTTCACGATGTGATTGGTCGTGAACCTGGGGACGCAGTCGTGTGTCATCAGAGTGAACAGCAGGGGGCTCAGGACGCAGCCCTGAGGGGAGCCCGTGCTGAGGGTGATGTCATCAGAGGTGTTCTGTCCCACCCGGACCGACTGAGGTCAGGAGGTGAGGAAGTCTAGCAGCCAGTTGAAGAGGTGTGCTGAAGCCCAGATGTTCCAGTTTTTCCACCAGAAGCTGTGGGATGATGGTGTTGAACACTGAACTGAAGTCCAGGAGCATGCTAAAAGGGGCGGGGCATGGGTGGGCTTGGAACCCGTTAATAACTGCTTGCAGTTCTAGTTATTAGGGTTCCAAGCCCGCAGCGCAGGCGAACGGCTATGCCGTTCGTCTGCTCTGTGAGACATTTAGAGCTAGCTAGCTAGCTCTAAATGTAATTGCTGATTATTCTAAAACCATAACAGATTTTGACATGTCCTTCATAACCCATTGTCCAAAAAAGATTTTGCACATGTGACCCGCGTTTGAGGATCGTCCATCACTAGGGGGCACTCTGATGTCAAGAAATCTACTACGCAAGAATGGCTGATCGGATTTTTACAAAACCTTCTTCATCCCCTTCCAGTCATACCCCTGAACTCAGGTATTAAATATGGTAATGATTAAAACAAGTGGGCGGGGCCTATTTCCAAAAGTGTTAAAAAACCTGGAGAATAATAAAAGCAATAAAGTAAAGAATAAAAAATGCTTTAAAATCAATTTTTTGATCCCAGATTTTCAGGATGTATTCCGTGAATAAGGTGTAACAATTCTCTCACTGCATGTATTGTTTTTTTTGGAAGTGCTACACTCTGAATTTTTAAAAGTTTGTAAAATGGAGAAATCAATGTATTTTCCACAAATATTGTTCACCCCCCCAAAATATGGCCTCTTTTTTTAAAGCACATGCAGAATAAACATGGATTTCAGTTTGGTAAAAATCCAGGCGAGTTTGACCAATTTACAAGACTTTGAAAATAAATGGTACAAGACTATAAAGTTTAATATTTTATTTCTCTGAATCCATTTTTTTAATGACCATAAAAAAATCCTGTGGTTAGATAAAGCACTCTTTGAGATCCATGAATATTTTCAGAATTTTAGAGCAAACCGTTGATTATTAACGAATTTATGAAGTTTGTGATCAGTTCACAGCTCTCATCCAGAGCTCTGACTCCACAGCTGTGAACAGGGCGGCCATTTTGCCCATATTTGGGCACATCACAGGAAGTGACGTCACATCCCGTGTTTTTTCTAAGCGGAGCAGAAACTTGAAGAGGGAGGATAGCTTTTAGGGTTTTCTAAAGAACACATCATTTAAAAAATTTAATTGAATATAAAAAAGATCAAACAGAAGACAGGAAAGTTATTTAGAAGGCAAAGAAGACAAAATGGAGAGATTTTTGTGATTCAATAGGCAGAACTAATATAAAGGACTGATAATACTAATATATTCCCCATACCTATAGCTTAGGTATGGGGAATGATTAAGAAAATGAAGGGAAATAGACCAGAGAGAACATATCCAGTTCTAAAACATGAAGAAGGAACAGCAGTAACAAATGAAGAAAAACTAGAAGTAATGGCAAGAACATTTGCAAAGATCCATAGTTCAGATAATTTAACAGAAACGGGAACATTTAGGAGAGAGCAGACAAGAAGGATAAATGATTTTATTTTAGAAGGTGAAACAACTCCAGGAAATGTCATGGATGTTTATTTTTCTATGCAAGAAATGAAGAGAGCGATATTTAGATCAGGATTAACAGCACCAGGAAAACATCAGATATGCTATATTATGTTAAAAAAACATAGGGAAACAAGCTGAAGAAAAACTTCTAGGTTTATATAATAAGATTTGGAAAGAAGGAAGATTACCTTCTAATTAGAAGGAAGCAATTATTGTGCCAATTATTAAACCAGGAAAGGATCCAACAAACCCTTTAAGTTATAGACCAATTGTACTTACTTAATGTTTAGGAAAGATTATGGAGAGAATGATAACAGAAAGGATTACATATTATGTAGAAAGTAAAAGACTGTTGTCTTCATGTCAAATTGGATTCAGAAAAGGAAGTACAATGGATCCAGTTGTGTGTTTGGAATCAGATATTAGAAAAGCTCAGATTCATAGGGAAGTAGTAGTAGCAATATTTTTTGATAATGAGAAAGGATATGACATGGTATGGAAGGATGGTTTGCTTATAAAATTATATAAAATGGGCATAACAGGAAGGGCTTATAATTGGATTGAAGATTTTTTGTTTAATAGTTATACAGGTACAGATGGGAGTAACAAAATCTGATAAATATAAAATTGATAATGGAACTCCACAGGAAAGTATTATCAGTCCTTTATTATTCTCAATTGTAAGTAATGAACAACTGACAACAGCTTAATCGGTAAGTGTATCTGTCGCTGCTCCTGCAGATAATTAATGAATTATTTCCACCTGTGGCCACTTCACCTGTCAGCGTGTATTCCCTCACTGCCAGTAACTTAGCTGATAAACCAAACAGGGATATCCTCATGATTTGCTATTAGCTCAGGCTAATTTAGCATGATACACTTTTTCTTTTCTTTTTTTTTTAACAATGGTCGGAATGTGAAACAGTGTCCCGCATTTTAATGGGTCTGATTCAGAAAAAGTGAAAAAATTCCACCTGAGCTTTTCTGTAACAAAGAAGGCAGAGCTGCATCGGCTGTCAGTCAATAAGCAGGGGACACCTGTGAAGGGAAAACCATTTCAGGTGACTATCTCTTGAAGCTCATTAAGAGAATGCCAAGAGTGTACGAAGCAGTAATCAAAGCAAAAGGTGGCTACTTTGAAGAACCTAGAATATAAGACATATTTTCAGTTGTTTCACACTTTTGTGTTAAGTATATAATTCCACGTTTTAATTCATAGTTTTGATGCCTTTAGTGTGAATCTACAATTGTCATAGTTATGAAAATTAAGAAAACTCTTTGAAGGAGAAGGTGTGTCTAAACCACCTCCTCCATTACCATCTGGTACGCTGGTGCCACCGCCAAAGACAAGAGCAGAGTGCAGCGTGTCATCCGGTCTGCAGAGAAGGTGATTGGCTGCAATTTTCCATCTCTCCAGGACCTGTAAGCCTCCAGGACTCTGAGGCGTGCAAAAAAGCACAGAAGCACACATTGATCCAGTAATCTGTTCTACATTAGATGGTAATAGCGGGTGATCTGTCTTCTCTGGATGATGTCACAGTTAACAGAATGTCAGATCAGGTGTACCTACTATGAAGAAAAAAGAGAGAGCAAAAAGTTAAAACATGAAATGACAACAGTCATTTCAATGTAATGCAATGCAAAACTGCATTGCATCTACTTTTTTTAGACAAATGCAAGAAAGTAAGAAAATCACACTGGGAACTATAAGAAAAGTGGAATAATGTAGTTGTGGAGTAATAGAGGAATATAAAAGGGTAAAGATACTTGCTTTGATTACCAAACAGAAAAAAAAGAACAAAGAAAAATTGGTAATGTATGGTCGTAAATGTAGAATAAAATAAAAACATGCACTGAACTATATACGAATGTAGAAAAATGTCCATTGTTTTTCCATATGCCAGTTATTTCTGACCATATGCAACCGAAAAATCCCTGTCGCTGGTATTTATGTGTTTTTTCAGGGTAAAAACTGTTGCATGGACCCCTCCCCCACGGGCGTCCGCCAGCCGACCACCTGACCGACCAGCATGGCTCAGAAACCCAGCCATGGTACTCACAATGTCGTCAAAAGACATAAACATCTTAAAAATAACAGGAAAGAAGACAAACATATTAAGCAAAATTAAAAAATTAGAATAGTACAATAGCATCATCCAGTTGCTATGGCTACCGCCCAAAAGCATCCACTTAAAACCATCCCCATGATGCACCTTTTCATAAATCAAAAACTTCAGGGATTTAGCATAGCATAGATAAAATCAGAATTTATAACATTTGATGGGATTGGCAGCTTCGTAGTGTGGCAAAGTTCTTGTCCTCATGTCGCTGACACCGTATGTCGCTCTCCAGGGTCCTTTGATTAAATTGCACTGCTTTCTCACAGTCCTGGTGCAGGGCCCCCTCTGTTGCAAACATCATGCCTCTGAGTCCCTTAGTCCAGCACACAAAGAGAGACCCCGCCCTTCTACGTCCCTGGGTCGCCCTAAGGAGACAGGAAAAACTAACCAGTATCGTATATTACAATGATTTCCCAGCTCAGAGTCTTCACTAGTCTCATGATGATATCCTTTAAATGTCAATGGGGCTAATGTACATTTTCTTTAACATTGATGTTTAGTGTCCATTTGATTTCATTTCAGTTTTATCTCAACTCGTACTGAGTATAAGTTGTAAGGATCCACTAATAACATTACAACACTCTGTGTATACGTAATTACACCTTAACTTATCCTGCAACATGATCTTTTTGTGTGTATTCGACTTGAACTTCCAAACTTAAATACCTTCCAAGATCGCTCACCTGAAAGCTTAAATCAAAACAAAAACAACAGCTATGCCGACTCAATTAAAAACTAAATATTAAGAAAATAGAGAACAGACTGGTTGAAAATAATGTAGAATGTTCAGCCACAGCAGACATGCAACCTGTAGCAGCTAAAACAATGGTCTTACTGAAAAATTGTTCGAATTGTTTTCTAATAACATCACCTTTTCTCATTATATTATCAGCCCAAACATGAAAGTCCGCTTCGGTGACAATTCATCCCATCCTCCATGAACCGTGCTCCACTCCAGGACATAGGAACAGTAGGATATAAAATACATGAGCACATATTGAATTTAAAGTCCACATCAACAGCAAATAGTGACTCCACATATATTTAACAAAAAGGTTTAACAATGTCCTCATTTGTCTCAAAGTCATTCATCAAAATTCACAATTTAGAAAGGATATGTGCACAGGGCTTACTCCGCCAGTACCCAGATTCAGCCATTCTCCTGTGCAAATCTGCTCACCGTCTCCTCCTGAAAGATATTCCTAACAGAAATATCCATCTTTACGATTAAAATTTAGTGACCAGGGTTTTCATGCAAGATAAAGAAGCAAAAGTATAAGAAAAGAAGAAGAAGTGTTAGAAGGTAAGGCCCCCTTTTCCTTCCAGAACTAAATAAAACTAAGTGATATGTTTCTATTCTCTGTTGTTCAGGAATTTAGAAAAAAAAAGTTTCGATTATTCATTACTCTGTACTGCACCGCAATCCTAATCCAAAAATGTAACCGACTGTTCAGATTTATTCAATAATGTTTAGTTTCAACCACTACATAGTACTTACTTCCACGTGAGTCGCCCTTACCACGTTGAGCTTAAATTCTTATTTAGTGTTAATGTACTCCTTATATTCTTAACCAAGTATGCCAATAAATTCTAAGCACCCCCCTTATGTCCTCAACCACAATATTATGGTCAGTGTGTCCATCAGAGTAACTGTAATCGCTTGATTTTTACTTTCCTCGAATAAAATATACATATTGCCTATTTACAATTTAATTGCCGTATGTAGTAATTTATTGTCGGTGCTCCAACATCTAAAAATTCAATGTTTTCTGTCTAAACGCTATCATTGATTTAGAAGCAGAAGACTTCCTCAAAAACCCTCTTATTCTAATCTGTTTTAGTTGATTTACATAGGTCTGAGTTCTTTATGGTGTGTACTGGTCACGTCCTCCTCGTCTGCAGCTTCTTTTCTCAACTCCAAATTAGACACTAATAACCGCTTTATTGAATGTTTAATTCATCTTTTTTCCTTCTTTATTCCTAAGTGGTCCTCGTATGTGTTAAAGTTTTTGTGTAACAGTAGCAGCCAGATAGCGTCCAGATGTCTCCAGCTGTTGGCAGCCCGGTCTTGGCTTCTGGTAAACGTTCTGGCTCAAAGCACAAAAACAGACCGATTAATTCCGCTACTTGACTTATCTTTGGAACACTACAGTTAAACCATTTTATCGCTCTCTTACTCCGAGGTCAGTCCGACCTCACTAATGTTTACCAAACTTCTTACAAACTCTTCATCTCCATCTTAAGGTATTTGTATCGACTACTTGTCTATGAAAGCTTAAAAGTGAACAAACAAGAAATAAATGTTTATCAAATAGTCACTTAATGAATAGTTTTACGCAGTGTTTCTCATATAGTAGGATAAACTGTCAATGTTTTTCTAACTGTCGGGTGCTATGAGATAATTAGAAAGGATGCTAGCTTGAAATAAATTCAGAGACAGGGCAAACGCAGACTACAGCAGGACTGTGAATTACACTTACTACCCATATATCTAATACCTGCTCTATTTCTCCATAAAAGCTGTGGAACTTCATCACCAGTTTTCCCTCTTTTAGCAACTCAGGTAATTTAGTTAGAATTGTTTGTAATTCCATTCACAGTACTAAAATATAACCTACACACAAGAGTTTGTGTGTCTCCATTGGTGTGTGCGTGTTACAAGCCAATGACATCCAGTTGAACTTTCGTCCAACTGGACGAAAGTTCTGGGAAGTGTTTACCACAAAAGTACAAAAACAGAGCGATTAATTTCACTACTTGACATATCCTGGAACAACGACTCCAGATGCTTCCTGTTAATCCCATCGGAGAGAGCCAGGTCAAAATGCCCCAACTCCCATAACCTACACATAAACCTTTTGTCATAATCCTTTTTTGCAATTCCAAAATTAATCAAATATGTTTTGTTCTGTGCATACTTATCCTGTTCATTTTACCTGTTGTAAATCTGTGGAACTTACATTCTTTGTAAGATAATTTGCTTTTCCAACCGTAAAGACTTTATAAGCCAGCATACATACAATTAGTAAAATTGTTATTTCTTTTTGTTTTTCCAAATAGTAGTTTGTCGCTTGTCCAACTGTTCCGATAATTGTGCAATGAGAGTTGCATGCCATTGCCAAATGTTCTGAGTTGGATCCAGAGTCATGAGCACAAGAAAAAAGAAAAGAAAAGAAAATTCCTCAGAGACGGACGGGACTCGGCTATGTTACATCCATGTCTTGTCGTTCCCTGTTTACACATTCTTTATGAAATAGCGTATAACTCGTCTTTTTCTTTCTCATCCTTTTATAGAGAAGTAACTAGATTTTATCTTCCTTTTAAGTAGAATTATGGCAGAATTCATAGGAACGTCACATTGAAACTTCAGGTCTCTTCCAAGTTTAAGGTAATTCGGGCTAATGTTCGCTTCTCTTTTAATAATGTTAATATTTCAGTTTCGAGAAAAAAGTAACCTTATTTAAAATACCCGAAATTTTTGTTTCAGCCATGTAACCCAATTTACTAATCAATAACTTGTTTAACATTGTTTATTTTCAGTTTTCTTTGCAGAGATTAGGAAATATCTGTACAGAAGTTGGGAAAACATCTAATGTTTGTGTGTCCTCGGCAATTATCTGTTGATCAACGTTGTGGAACTGTTCCCAAAAATAGTTAAATAATCTTCCACATCTTGTTCGTATAACCGTTGTTATTCTTATTTTTATTAATAAAAGATGAGCTCACTTTTTCTAAGTTATTGCCTGGAAACCTACTTTCCTCAAAGATAAGACCTAAATTTAAATTATAATATTAACTTTCTATGTCTTACCGGAATGATTCCAAACATCCATGTGACCTTGAATAATATTATGTTTACGCAAACAACTATTACACTAACATTTTGACAACGTTTTGCCAGAGAGATCCATTTAAGTCACTTGAAAATTTGATTGCTTAAATCAGAGGTTGACATCAGTCTGATTTTCACTTTATAATTTATCATACCGTCTCTCCATGCTCAATTTACAGCTGTTCTTCTCGTCTCTTTGATGTGTCTTCCATCAGAAAAAGGGTGGCCAGAACCGGACAGAATCTCAACTTCTGAAAAACAGGACTGAAAACAGAACAGTTAGTGCCTTCCATCAGGACTGAGTTGTTAATGCCAAGCATGCAATCAAAACCTGGTCCTGTCATTACTCTATTAAATCCGGTCATTGACTCTTTTTATTGTGGCTGAGTCTGTTTACCCGGTGAGAAACTCAATTTTCAAATGAAGCATTTACAAATACACCATGTTACTTTTTACATTAGGATTTTTATAGTTATACCAAAAAACGGGTTGCTGTCACAGATTGATTCACTTTTACCCAAGGTTTTAATTACCGAAATAAAATACTCACTGAACTGAGCAGAGGCTTGTGATCTGCTGATACTAGCAGAAAAGTTTCCAATCCACTTCAAGAATATGAATATAATGGCAGAGAAATTAGTAAAAAATAACATGTCCTTCTTGTCTAATGTTTAAAGGAAATAAATAAAATAAAAAATTACTTATTTTAGGGTTAAAACTATTTCTGAAATGTTTTCAAACCAAATTATTTTAATTTATGACTTTAATCTTTTTCTAGTGTTTACATAGCTAAGCCATGCTTGCAGAATCTTTTCATATGTTATTGCTTTCCCAATCAACTCGTGTCATTTAATCATAACGTGACACTCTAGTGTTGAATACTTAATTTTTCTGTAATGCTCAAAACCTGCTATCCTCTTCTTAAAAGTGCCTATTTCCTAATTAACAGTACATGAGGTAATTAATTACTTTGTCATAGGAGAACCCATCGTCTTATTATTCAACACTCTACTTGTTTACCTTCAAAGGAATAAAATAAAATGTTAACTTTACTGAGGAAGGGGAATTTTCTGTTCATAATTACACTGGACAATTTAATTTTGGCCACTTATGTAATTTTGTTACTTTTTAGTAACTAGTTGCCATTCTCCTTATTTGTTTTACTTTACTTTTAGAATTAATTGAAATGATTGGATTGTGCCAATTCTTGTGGTGGACCTTCAGTTGCTGGGTTTCCACAAATATCAGTGTGCTGTCAGCTCTTTTCCATGACTATTTTGTCAACGGATGTGGAGACCGCTTCCTTTGCTCAGCCGTGTTTCCTGACGGCCTGAGCGTCCTTCGCTGCTCCATGTCTGAGCAGGCATTGAGCCAGTGCTCTGGAATCCATGCAGGATTCCCGCTGAGGAAGATTTTGTTCTGGTTCTCCGTGTTGACAAATCTCAGGTTATACCATCACCAGTCAGCTGCTTCATCAGGCATTTCTCCTTCAGTGCCATTTCAGTATGTGCAACCCTTTTCATCAGATCCACCATTTAGAGATTAATGAGTTGATTCCATAAGTTTTCTTATATTCTATTTTGTTCATTACTTCCCCTGTACCGAAATTAACCAATTTTCTGAAGTCATTTTATAATTTGGGATGTTATCACATAAATTCACAGAGGTTTCCCAATGGCAAAATAATTAAATCACCATCTTACTTCTCACTCTAAATTATTTTATTTTATTATTTTTAATAAGGATGACAATTATCACAACCTATTCTTTGACAACTCTAATTCTATTCAAATTAGACCTTATTAATCACTGTTAATGCTACAATTTCAGCTGTTGCTTACATTAAACTTGTATTTTAATAATCAGTCCCAATGGTGAACCAACCAAAAGAGAACTAATTTAGAAGTACCTTTTGATCACAAGCCTCCTTTTCAGTTTCGCCGTTTAAGTTATTGTTAATTATCCAGATCTTCCATATGCTTTACATTTTGTGTTTTATTTACTCATAGTGATCCGATAGACGTCTAATATGTTGGGGCCCTGTTTTTCCTAGGGTCGCCCCTGTTGTGCAGTCGGGAGTCTCAGTCCCTCTCTGTTTTTTTTTTTTTTTTTCCTTTTCTCTGCTGCTTTCCTCCCAGAGCTCTGCAGCTCCTGGCGTTGTGTCAAACCTGGTATTTAGGAGTGGAGCAGGCACAACTCCAAAGTCTTTTCATAATCACAAGGTTTATAATATTCACTTTCATTTAATACACCATTAACTCAATATGTTACCTTAAGTGTACTAAAATTCTAATGATCATAGATCTTAAAACATCATTCTCACATAATACACAACATCATTCATGGTTTTCCTCTTTTGTTTTTTTCCAGTAATACTCCTGATACTAACGAAGGCTTATGGATGATGATTTCTTTAAATCAACCTCACAATTGAGTTCCAGCCTGACTGACACCCCAGTATTCCTAAGAATTTTGTACAATCCAATGCATAATCTTAAGGCAATTCGCCAACATTCACTTCAGTCCGGACTTTTGTGAATACTGAGACATCAGGCATTGTGGACAGCTAAACCTTATGACCCTTATTTACACTAATAAATTCTCGTTGATCCAATATGTTATTACGTTAATAATGCTTATCAACATTATTATTAAAACATACTGCAATATCACAGACAAACGTCAGACAACTGTCGGTAAACCGCCTTCACAACATAGATTAAACATTTACACAAAATACCCCTAAGCAACACTTAGACAGACGTACACAACATTTTTAGACAACACTAAAACAGACGTACACAAACTTTTGTATATTTATAGATAATCTTGCCGGCATTTATTCTATTAATTGCTATAAACAGGTTTGCGTTTCTAGTTGCTTGTCAGCAGTTATTTAAAAGCATGCGTGTGTGTGTGTGTCTGCTTTTACACAGCGAGTTTGCTCTGCATTACGATTGAAGCAACTGTTAATGCTTAAAGCCAAACATGCAATGTTAATACCTTATCACATGCATTCTACATATTCAAATAACCTCATACATCACATCACACGTCCAATTAAACATCCATTCTAACCGGGCTTCCACTTAAACTCAAAATCAATAATTAATCCAGTAAACCCAAATGACAAAATTTAGGGCTATTAATGGGGTAATGTTCTTTGAACAGAGCAAGTTTAATTTGGCAAATGAGTGAGGTTGCCAAGGAGGTACCAAAGTGTTGGAGTTTTTATCTTATTCTTACATTTCAACCTCTGCCCTGTAGAGTTTTCCTTATTTTATTTGGCCGGAGGAGAGCAGAGCAAAAGCAGGCTCTCACTGACAAAGTGGGGGGGGGGGGGGGTGGGGGGGACGCTCAACAAGTACACACACCCTGATCTCCTTAAAATCTCCTTATAGACAAATAAAAGTTTTCATGCACTTTTCCTCATCAAATATGACAAGTTTTACCCTTACTTCAGACAATGCGAATTTTAAGAGAAAAACAAAGATACAGCAAACAAACTCAGTTCCATACATGCATTTTAGTCAAACAGAGCTCTCACATAGTCTCGCAAATAGACGTCTCATGCACACCCATCTCAAACTCTCTCCTGATCGCTCATTTCTGAATCCTTTCTCTCATCTCCCTTCTTTGGGAAACTAGTGGCTTTCCTGATGGTCCAGATGTCCAATTCTCTTATTTTATATGTGTGCGCGCACAGTGAATTTTGGCTTATAATTTTAACGGACCCATAATACAAGGATAAAAACAAGAGTAAAAAAAAAGTTCATACTGCACGTGCTTCAGAACAGGCCTTCTATGTCAAATTTAATAGGAGGTTTTCACCTCGTTACCTAAACCAGAGTACTCAAAACCAGACTGCAGTTAAGGCCACACAGATGATCCAAGAGAAACCTCATTTCTCTTTCTCCAAGCGCTTACAACTACTGCCCAACAAAATCTGCATGCATTTCAAAACCAGGCCTACTATTTCAAATTTAATCGGAGGTTTTTCTCACTCCAAAGCCTAAACCGGAGATCTCAGCTTTACAAACCAACTGCAGTTCACTAATGGCCCGATCTTTCCAATACTCGCACGTACAAACGGGTACGAGCTAGAGAGAACGGCCACACTTACTCAGAGGCTTCACCTCTAAAGACTCCGACCAGCCCATGTTTCTAAAATCACCCTCTCACGATGATTTTTTGATTCTAAAAAGTTATATATATTAGAAAAACTTCAGCAAAGACCCGTACTGGTCCGATTCATTTCTTATACGCCGTCGCTTCTAACGTCATATTTGACGGGACATCCGATAAAAGCGGCTGGGAGTAACCAATCACTTCTTTAAGATTGTCGGTTAATCAATTGTGTTGGAATCCACGCGTTCCTCATCTTTTGTATTTTGTGACAATCCATTTCCCGCGGAAAATTACAACTGGTGGTCACAAAAAGAAGCAGCAATGCCTCACTTGTCTCGCCTTTAAAATCAATACACTTTTTCCAAAGCAGAACCTCTGTGTGGCAAATCTTATGTTAAAAAAAAGGAAAAATAAAGAGAGAGAGGTATGCTTAACTTACCTCCTCTTTTCTGTTTCTCAATGGGCCCCGGTTTGCCACTGGAGGTACGCTGCAGTGGAAAGCCTTTTTTTCCTCTCCCTTGTCCACATCCTGCCGACAACGCCAATTATGTTGGAGAGGATTTAACCTTAAAAAACAGACAGACGAGACCAGACACCACAGCTTCTCTTCAATGACCAGCAGGGGGATTCGTTTATTCTGGACTTACAATCATCTTCATTTCACAGAAGTCCCAACAATCCCAACGATATGGGGTAACTTTCAGCCTTTATAGGGATACAGTATGACGTAAATAGGAACATGATATCTTACTGTGTACAGGCGCTGCTCTGGACCAAAAGCCCTCCCTCCCTAGTTGGAGGGGTGTGTGTGTGTGAAATGGTGTGTGTGTTCTCTTCCATTTCTAGGAAGTCCTATAAACAGATCTTTGGGAAACATTCTACAACTAATCATTCTTTGGGCAGTGATTTCAGTTATTAAGACAAACAGGGTTCAATCTTGACAATATTAAAAGACGAAATCCCCCATAAACAGTAGACTGGAGAACAATAGAACTCAGTAGAGTGAGAAATATAGGCCCTGATGTCCTCCAGTAGCCTAAGCAGCATAACTATATGGGTAGCTCAGTGTAACATAAGCCACTCTAATTATAAGCTTTGTCAAAAGGGAACGTTTTAAGTCTAGTCTTAAAAGTAGACAGGGTTTCTGCCTCACGGACCAAAATTAGGAGTTGGTTCCACGGGAGAGGAGCCTGATAGCTAAAGGATCTGCCTCCCATTCTACTTTTAGAGACTCTAGGAACCACCAGTAGACCTGAAGTCGAGAGCAAAGTGCTCTGTTAGGAACATACAAGGTAATCAGAGGTCTGATATATGATGGAGCTTGATTATAAAGAGCTTTATATGTTAGAAGAAGAATTTTAAATTATATTCTTGATTTAACAGGAAGCTAATGAAGGTAAGTTAAAATAGGAGAAATATGATCCCTCTTGTTTATTTTCATCAGAACTTTTGCTGCAGCATTTTGGATCAGCTGAAGACTTTGAATTGCATTTTGTGGACTTCCTGATAGTAAAGAATTACAATAGTCCAGCCTTCAAGTAACAAATACATGGACTAGTTTTTCAGCATCGCTCCTGCACAGAATATTTGTAATTCTGGCGATATTCCCGAGGGGAAAAAAGGAAACTCTGGAAACCTGTTTAATATGGGATTTAAATGACATGTCTTGGTCAAAAATAACACCAAGATTTTTTACTTTATTACCAGAGGCCAAGTTAATGTCATCCAGATTAAGTGATTGATGAAGAAGTTTATTTTTTGAGGACTCTGGTTTAAAGATTATAACTTCTGTCTTGTCAGAATTTAAATGCAGAAAATTTAAAGTCATCCAGGTTTTGATGTTATCAAGACATGACTGCAGTCGAAGTAATTGATTGGATTCATTAGGATTTATGGATAAATAAAGCTTAGTCTCATCAGCATAACAGTGGAAATGAATCCCAATCTGTTTGTTAATTTTGCCAGTTGGAAGCATATATATAGTAAAGAGAATTAGTCCAGGCACTGAACCCTGTATAGATATATAAAGATATATTCTATAAATCCACTGGGTTCATTAAATCCATATTCAAAACACGATTTACTACAAGCTTACTAACTATAGCTGAAGGACCTGTGTACATATTAGTTTTATTTTTACTGTTATACTGCTTGATTTATATCACCCATTCAATGTTATAATAATAGATTTATATAAATGTATAATTCCAACTGTTGATAAAGATTTAACAACAATAGTCCACATCCCTTAACTCTTAGGTCATTGTTACTAAATGTCTACCAGGGAATAGACCAGTTCATTGTTATTGTTTTGATGCGGGTTTTTCGCGCATGCGCGCCGGACCGGTAGGCAAAAGACGAACACAATGGCGACGCAAACAGAGAAACTGACGAGTTCTCCACGTATTTTTCTTCTTTAGATAACGTACTACAAGATCGTTTTAAGAGTAAGTTGATGGTTGATGGTGTCAGATTGCCAGATCCACACAGCAAAAGCCTGAAGGGACGGAGCGAGTCTGTGAAATGCTGGCCAGGGGTTTCGTACCGCGACACAGCTGCTTTATAAACACGCAGGCCAGTACGGACAAGAGAGCACGAAAGCCCCTGAAACCACTGGACGGCTACAATTATTTTATATCAGGAAAAAGGCTCCAGCAACGCCCGCGACGCCATGAGGGATTAAGAGGTCAGAAAATGGATGGATGGATGTTCAGACATGTTTGTGCAACAGCACAAAGCGGCGTCGGACACAGACCGCGTCTCAGCAGAGGCCCGGTAGGTTAAAAAAAAACATTTTTCACTACGGATTATTTAGGTGTTTTTGTCTTGTTAAAATGGGTGGCGGTGTCGGCGACATTGCAGCGTAAACACAGAAGTACTAGCAGCAGCAGCTTACTGCTGCTACTGCTGCTGCTACTGCTGCTAGCAGCAGCTTACTTACTGCTAGCAGCAGTAAGTAAGCAGCAGTAAGTAAGTTGTAGCCGCTGCTGCGTAAACACTACTCGGGCCGGAGAAGCCGCTGCTGCTGCTGCTGCTTCAGACAATGGCTGCTGCTGCTGTAGCAGCCGCTTCTGCGGCCCGTGTAGCGATCATCACCTCCCCTCCGCCGCTATTCAAGCAGAACAATGACTAGAGCAGAATAAAGTTGTATTTACCGGAGATGAAGTGTAGACTGCAAATTCTGTCGTAGTATGATCGCTCCCCCAGTCCATTGGGATTATCTGCCTGCGCTCTTTTCATTGAAAATATCCAATTCTTTCTGCGTCCTTCCTCCTTCGGTAAACGACAGAAACGTACATCCAACGATTTGGAATGCCTCTGTGTGCAACCGGGAGCACAACAAGTGGTAGGCATTGCTTAGATTACAAAAATAAACGAACTAAAAGTACGCTCTAAATCACCCGTTTTGTCATGTTGTAGACGAGAGCAGCTCTGTTTTTGCCTACCAGCGGGACCCGGAAGTAGCGCGGACGTCACGCGTTACGTCACGCGTGAACTACCCTATACTTGAAAATTGTTGTTAACTTGTGTGAAAGTAAATGGTTTAGCTCCACAATACAAATATATAGTCAATTTATCAACAGTCTACTGAGGCACTTCAGCCTCCTCACCACACAGAGAGACAGCTGGTCACAATGCTCTTTATGGTGCTTCTGTAGAAGGTCGTGAGGATGGGCCAGGACAGGTGGGCTCTCCTCATCCTCCGCAGGAAGTACAAGCGCTTCTGTGCCCTCCTCCCCAGTGACGTGGTGTTCACAGACCAGGAGAGGTTGTGCGTCATGTGCATCCCGAGGAATTTGGTGCTCCTGACCACCTCCACAGATGAGCTGGTGATGAGCAGTGGAGCGTGGTGAGGCCGGTTCTTCCTGAAGTCCACGATGATCTCCGTTGTTTTCTCCACGTTCAGGATCAGTCCTGGTCGTTGTCGTCTCTAATCAGGCCCACCACCGTTGTGTCGTCTGAAAACTTCACAATGCGATTGGTGGTGAATCTGGGGACGCAGTCGTGTGTCATCAGGGTGAACAGCAGGGGGCTCAAGACACAGCCTTGAGGGGAGCCCGTACTGAGGGTGATGACATCAGAGGTGTTCTGTCTGACCCGGACCAAATGAGGTCAGGAGGTGAGGAAGTCTAGCAGGCAGTTGCGAAGGGGTGTGCTGAAGCCCAGATGTTTCAGTTTTTCCGCCAGATGCTGTAAGATAATGGTGTTGAACGCTGAACTGAAGTCCAGGAACATGCTCAAGGGGGCGGGGCGTGGGTGGCACACCTTTCGTTTCTCAGCTACTTTTCGCGCTACATGGCTACAAAGGTTAAACCTTTCTTGTTAAACTCCTCCTACATTTTTTGTGCGATCTGCACAAAACTTCATATATAAGCGTGTCATGGACAAATGAAAACAGTTAATGCGGCAGATTTTTGAATTTTGACTTTTTCAAAAAGTAACGCTAAAATAAGTGATTGTTAGATAGCTAGCTCTAAATGTAATTGCTGATTATTCTAAAACCATAACAGATTTTGACATGTCCTTCATAACACATAGTCCAAATAAGATTTTGCACATGTGACCCGCGTTTGAGGATCGTCCATCACTAGGGGGCGCTGTGATGTCAAGAAATCTACTACGCAAGAATGGCTGATTGGATTTTTACAAAACCTTCTTCATCCCCTTCCAGTCATAACCCTTAACTCAGGAATTAAATATGGTACTGATTGAAACAAGTGGGCGGGGCCTATTTCCAAAAGTGTGAAAAAAAACCTTCAAAATTTCAAAAAATTACCAAAAATCCATTTTGTGGTGTAACGATCTCAGATTTTCAGGATGTATTCCTTGAATAAGGTGTAACAATTCTCTCACTGCATGTATTGAGGTTTCTGAAAGTTGCACACTCTGATTTTTTAAAAGTTTGTAAAATGGAGAAATCAATGTATTTTCCACAAATATTGTTCAATCCCAATAAAAATGGCCACTATTTGTAAAGCACTTTCAGACTTAATGTGTACTTCAGTTTGGTAAAAATCCAGGCAATTTTGAACTATTTAAAAGACTTTGAAATTCACATGTGCAAGACTATAAAGGTTAATATTTTTTTTCTCTGAAACGCTTTTTTCAATGGGCGTTTAAAAAATCACATAGTTAGATAAAGCACTCTTGGACATACGTGAATATTTTCAGATTTTTAGAGCAAACCGTTGATTTTAAACGATTTAATGAATTTTATGATCTGGTCACAGCTCTCACCATCCAGAGCTCTCACCATCCAGAACTGTGAACAGGGCGGCCATTTTGCCCATATATGGGCACATCACAGGATGTGACGTCACATCCCGTGATTTTCTAAGCGGAGCAGAAACTTGAAGAGGGAGGATAGCTTTTAGAGTTTTGAAAAGAACACATAATTTAAAAAAAAATATTGAATGTAAAAAAGATCAAGCAGAAGCAAGGAAAGTTATTTAGAAGGCAAAGAAGACAAAATGGAGAGATTTTTGTGATTCAATGGGCAGAACAACTCCTATAGCTAAGGTATGGGGAATGATTAAGAAAATGAAGGGAAATAGACCAGAGAGAACATATCCAGTTCTAAAACATGAAGAAGGAACAGCAGTAACAAATGAGGAAAAAGTAGAAGTAATGGCAAGAACATTTGCAAAGATCCATAGTTCAGATATGGATCAGACTTATTCCAAAAGTAACACTATGATATAATATGGATAAATAGATAGATAGATAGATAGATAGATAGATAGATAGATAGATAGATAGATAGATAGATAGATAGATAGATAGATAGATATGAAAAGTAGTAATAGCATTAATGGTTTAAAGGTCAATCTAAATGAAGAACATTCATTATATATATATATATAAACACTTTTATTTGGGTGTTATTAATTATTTCACAGTCCTAATTTATTTATATTTACATACATACTTTTATAATATGAATATTACTGTTATAATAAAATATGAAATACTGACAAAAAAGGCTTATTGTGTGGCAACCTCTTGGTGTAGAAGCATAATCCAGGTTTCAAATTAAAGGTAACACTTTGAAGTTTCATGTAGACTATTCGGATTATATATCAGGAGTAATTACACAAAGGTTCCTATTTCTAATCCATTATAAAAGTGAAATTTATTTGCTATTAAAATTGGTACAATAGTCCCCTTCACAAGTATATATAGATGTAGCATGTTGAAATCCCCACCTACACTACTGTGATGGTATACACATGGAAGACAGAGATTTAAAAAATGACCCAAAAAACATAGCTTGGCTAATGCCCTTTGAAAAGAACGGTTTCATTGAGTTTCTGTTGCATGTTGTTGCTCTGTAAGCTAAGGTTAGTTATTTTGGCAATTTGGTGCAGCCTTAACTTAAAAAACAAGGACACAACCAACGTTAACAGCATATGGTGGTGGCTGTCTATGCCATACTGTGTTTCTCCGATGTGCTCTCTGAGCACAAACACATCCTCTGACCCTATCCTCTTCCTTACAATGTACACGACCTCTAGCACTTTGATGGGCTGTGATCGTCTGGTACATGAGGTCTGACGAATGACCCACTCTGCTGCCCTGACTACCATCACTGTGCCTTCTGATGGAATCACCAGACCTCCATTGTTTTTTAACTTCAGCAGGTGGTAGCTCTGGTCCTTGATGGCAGATGCAGCATCTGTTACCAAGCTGGCATGGCAGACATCACGGGACAGCTTTTTCAGAGCCTGTCACACAACAAATCCTGAAATAAGAGTTGGTATATTAAAATAATTTATAATAACCATGGGGAAATTAAGGGAACATATATCTTTTTGGACCATTGTGAGATTGATTTCCCTCAAATTTACACCAAAGATTAATTGTCATACAATCGTTATTGGTGTCAGTAAAACCTATATAATTGACCAGTGGTCTCAGCCTTGATAACTTGCGCAAGTAGCCGTGATGCACAACTATGCTGCATGATTAAGTCATTTTTCGACAAGAAAATCTGCAATTTCGACATGTTCAAGCATCAAGAATTATAGCCACGTTCATAACGTTTGTAAGAAACCAAACTGTTTGTAAATCCGTCAAGAATTCAATGAGTTAAGAGTATTTGTGTTCGTGCTGATCACTCACCTTACATTAGGTACCACAGAGCATGCCAGAAAGCTTGTCTGAGGCAAGATGGCCGCCGGTGATGACGTTTGAGACTCCGCCGTAAGACATCTAGCCTTTATTATGGATATCTATGGTCAGAGTGCTCTCTATGGTACTTGTGTAGAGGGTTGTGAGGATGGGCGGGGGCAGTTGGGCTCTCCTCATCCTCCGCAGGAAGTACAAGCGCTTCTGAGCCCTCCTCACCAGATGTGGTGTTTACAGACCAGGTGAGGTTGTCCGTGATGTGCACCCCGAGGAATTTGGTGCTGCTAACCACCTCCACAGCTGAGCTGTTGATGAGTTTGTGTCAAGTGCGAACTTCATGATGTGATTGGGGGTGAACCTGGGGGTGCAGTCGTGTGTCATCAGAGTAAACAGCAGGGGGCTGCGGACAAAGCCCTGAGGGGAGCCCGTGCTGAGGGTGATGACATCAGAGGTGGTCTGTCAGACCCGGACCGACAGTGGTCAGGAGGTGAGGAAGTGATGAGGGGTGTGCTGAAGCCCAGATGTTCCAGTTTTTCAACCAGATGCTGTGGGATGAGGGCGTTGAACGCTG
This sequence comes from Fundulus diaphanus, assembly GCA_037039145.1. NCBI lineage: Eukaryota > Metazoa > Chordata > Actinopteri > Cyprinodontiformes > Fundulidae > Fundulus > Fundulus diaphanus. Next base: position 4,346,070 of record CM073130.1, on the reverse strand, counting down.
TAGTCCAGGAACATGCTCAAAGGGGGCGGAGCGTAGACGGGCTTGGAACCCGTTAATAACTGCTTGCAGTTCTAGTTATTATTATTATTATTACGGAATTAAAACGCGTTGTGCAGCCCAAGCGGATTTATAACGAACCTATTGAATCAGGTATCTAAGTACAAAATGTGTGCCTCTACTCAAACCCAGAAATTCAGACCCCTCAACAACTAGGGGGCGCTATAACAAAGGACAATGCGTTTCGGCCTGTAACCACCAAACTACTGGTCCCACACTCAAAAACTTGATAGCACTTTGTTTATTGGATGTTTCTGCATCAAAAAGGGAATTGGCACACCTTTCGTTTCCCAGCTACTTTTCGCGCTACATGGCTACAAAGGTTAAACCTTTCTTGTTAAACTCCTCCTACATTTTTTGTGCGATCTGCGCAAAACTTCATATATAAGCGTGTCATGGACAAATAAAAAAAGTTAATGCGGCGGATTTTTGAATTTTGACTTTTTCGAAAAGTAACGCTAAAATAAGTGATTGTTAGCTAGCTAGCTCTAAATGTAATTGCTGATTATTCTAAAACCATAACAGATTTTGACATGTCCTTCATAACACATAGTCCAAATAGGATTTTGCACATGTGACCCGCGTTTGAGGATCGTCCATCACTAGGGGGCGCTGTGATGTCAAGAAATCTACTACGCAAGAATGGCTGATCGGATTTTTACAAAACCTTCTTCATCCCCTTCCAGTCATAACCCTTAACTCAGGAATTAAATATGGTACTGATTGAAACAAGTGGGCGGGGCCTATTTCCAAAAGTTTGAAAAAATACTTCATAACTTCAAAAAATTACCAAAAATCCATTTTGTGGTGTAACGATCTCAGATTTTCAGGATGTATTCCTTGAATAAGGTGTAACATTTCTCTCACTGCATGTATTGAGGTTTCTGAAAGTTGCACACTCTGATTTTTTTAAAGTTTGTAAAATGGAGAAATCAATGTATTTTCCACAAATATTGTTCAATCCCAATAAAAATGGCCACTATTTGTAAAGCACATTCAGACTTAATGTGTACTTCAGTTTGGTAAAAATCCAGGCCATTTTGAACTATTTAAAAGACTTTGAAATTCACATGTGCAAGACTATAAAGGTTAATATTTTTTTTCTCTGAAACGCTTTTTTCAATGGGCGTTTAAAAAATCACATAGTTAGATAAAGCACTCTTGGACATACGTGAATATTTTCAGAATTTTAGAGCAAACCGTTGATTTTTAACGATTTAATGAATTTTATGATCTGGTCACAGCTCTCACCATCCAGAGCTCTGACCATCCAGAACTGTGAACAGGGCGGCCATTTTGCCCATATATGGGCACATCACAGGATGTGACGTCACATCCCGTGATTTTCTAAGCGGAGCAGAAACTTGAAGAGGGAGGATAGCTTTTAGAGTTTTGAAAAGAACACATAATTTTTTAAAAAAAATATTGAATGTAAAAAAGATCAAGCAGAAGCAAGGAAAGTTATTTAGAAGGCAAAGAAGACAAAATGGAGAGATTTTTGTGATTCAATGGGCAGAACAACTCCTATAGCTAAGGTATGGGGAATGATTAAGAAAATGAAGGGAAATAGACCAGAGAGAACATATCCAGTTCTAAAACATGAAGAAGGAACAGCAGTAACAAATGAGGAAAAAGTAGAAGTAATGGCAAGAACATTTGCAAAGATCCATAGTTCAGATATGGATCAGACTTATTCCAAAAGTAACACTATGATATAATATGGATAGATAGATAGATAGATAGATAGATAGATAGATAGATAGATAGATAGATAGATAGATAGATAGATAGATAGATAGATAGATAGATAGATAGATAGATAGATAGATATGAAAAGGAGTAATAGCATTAATGGTTTAAAGGTCAATCTAAATGAAGAACATTCAATATATATATATATATATATATATATATATATATATATATATATATATAAACACTTTTATTTGGGTGTGATTAATTATTTCACAGTCCTAATTTATTTATATTTACATACATACTTTTATAATATGAATATTACTGTTATAATAAAATATGAAATACTGACAAAAAAGGCTTATTGTGTGGCAACCTCTTGGTGTAGAAGCATAATCCAGGTTTCAAATTAAAGGTAACACTTTGAAGTTTCATGTAGACTATTCGGATTATATATCAGGAGTAATTACACAAAAGTTCCTATTTTTAATCCATTATAAAAGTGAAATTTATTTGCTATTAAAATTGGTACAATAGTCCCCTTCACAAGTATATATAGATGTAGCATGTTGAAATCCCCACCTACACTACTGTGATGGTATACACATGGAAGACAGAGATTTAAAAAATGACCCAAAAAACATAGCTTGGCTAATGCCCTTTGAAAAGGACGGTTTTATTGAGCTTCTGTTGCATGTTGTTGCTCTGTAAGCTAAGGTTAGTTATTTTCGCAATGTGGTGTAGCTTTAACTTAAAAAACAAGGACACAACCAACGTTAACAGCGTATGGTGGTGGCTGTCTATGCCATACTGTGTTTCTCCGATGTGCTCTCTGAGCACAAACACATCCTCTATGTTGCCTGAAATTGATACGGATCTAACTTTGTTTTATAAACAAAGAGGATATTTCAGATTCAATTATGGTTCAACAATATATAGACAAAGAATATTATGGATATGTAAACATTTTTACGGATGCTTCAGAAGATTCACATAATAGGAATGGTGTTTCGTTTGTAGTCCCAGAATTTTATTTTAAATCAGGTAAAAGAATCAGTGATGAAATTTCAATTTGCACAGGAGAAATGTTTGGTATCATGTTGGTGACCTTAGGACGGATTGAAGAAATTACACCATTAAGAAGTTTAGTTTGCTCTGACTCAGAATCATATTCATTTAAACACAATCATTCAAACAGTAGACCTGATTTATTAGTAGAAATTCAGAAATTATTATTAATAGTTTAATTTTTATGGCTTCCTTCTCATATTGGAATAAAAGGGAATGAGATGGCAGATGAATATGCAAAAAAATCAAGTAAATGTTGTCTAATTGATATAATAGTTCCATTTAGTAAAGGTGAAATAAAATCAGTAATTAAGAAAAGGATTAAAGCAAGATGGCAGAAACAGTGGGAAGAAGAAAGAACTGGAAGATGGTTTTATAATTATCAAAGAAAAGTGGGCTTTATGAGAAACACATCAAGGAAAAGAAAGGAGTAAATGGTGATATCAAGATTACGCTTTGGTCATGCAGGTTAAAATAGCATGTTATTTAAAATAGGGAAAAATGCTACAGGAAAATTTTATTTTTCTTTTGAAGAAGAAACAGTGGAGCATTTTAGATTATTTTGCAGTAAATATGTAATTGAGAGAAATGAATTGGTAAATAGATTACAAAACAGTAAATTAAAGTTAAATATAAAATACCTTTTAGACGTGGACTCTAAATCAGAGGGTTATTCTTTATTATTGAGATTTCTCAAAAAGACTGATTTGATAAAGAGTATTTAGGTTTTTTGTTTTGTTTTTCTTGTTTGTGTAGTAATAGTAGGATATTGGACTAGTTCAATCCCGATCCACACTCCATTTCAGTTGTTAGCAGTAATGCACCAAAAGTTGTTTGCCAACCACCATAAAACACAAGAAGAAGAAGAAGAAGAAGACTTTTGACTTTTAACAAAACTTTATTAACAAAAGAGATCAAACAGTTAAACAATTTAGTTAAAAACAAGTGTCATTTACATAAAATACTTAAATAAGGAGCTTGTTAAATTGAAGCTCTCCTCTTTTAGACACTACACATAAAATCTTGTTAAAACCCCACAACTGCATAAAAGCCTCCATGTTCTGCGTGGCTCTGTGGAAGTGAAACTCCAGCCGAATCATGGCTTTCATGTTGTACTTCCACAGAGCCACAGCATCAAGGTGAGGTCCCCCCTGCAGTCTGTCTCTACGGGACAAATAAATAGCCATTTTTGCCTTACTGATTAAAATGTTTAAATGTCGGGCCTTTGCCTTATTACTTTTGTTTTGGCACACTCCTCCAATAAATAAAGAAGTTGTAAAAACAGTGCCAAAAAGACTAAAAACATTCGTTAAAAGGCTAAAAACGGTCTTTAGTCTTGTGCAGTCCATAAAAACATGAAAAACATTTTCAGACAGACTGCAGAAAGGACACTCGTTTAAAACACCCCGATTAATAACCGATAAAAACGAGTTTGTAGCGATGGCACCATGTAAAATTCTCCATTGGAGATCACCGGTTCGCTTCTTAATTGGAAGCTTGTTTAAAGTCCTCCATGGGGGTGCTCTACCAGCAAGTTTATCCGTCCATACACAGACTGTGCGGTTCTCGAGGTGTCTTTGAGTCATTACAGACTCCATAAACAGTTTTCTGGTCCATAGTGAATAAAACCACCAAAAGAAGAAGAAGAATCAGTAATCCCTCCCTAGATCATACCTGAAACTACAGTAGATTTGACATGGTTAAAAAGGAAAAAAGAAGGTAATATTAATCATAAACTGATACAGGAATATGTTAATAGTTTTTATGGCTATATTCAAATATATAAAGATGCATCTAAAAGTGTGAGTGATTGGTTAGGTATTGCATTTTATGTTTCAGATTTCAATATCAAAGTAAATAAGAGAATAAATAATGAATTATCAGTATATACAGGAGAATTATTAGCAATATTATTAACATTACAATGGATAAAAGAAGTAAGACCATTAAGATCAATTATATGTTCAGATTCGAGTTAAGCTTTAATTAGTACACAAAATCATTTTTCAGAAAGTAGATTAGACATATTAATTGAAATACAGGAAATTCTATATCAAGTTCAAATGATGGGTATTAGTGTTGCATTTATTTGGGTGCCAGCACATATAGGGATTAATGGAAATGAAATTGCAGATAAGATTGCATAAAAGGAAGCATAAAAAAACAGAACTATTGATATGATGATTAAACTTAAGTAAGACAGAAATTAAAAGTATCATTAAACAAAGAATGAAGGAAAGGTGGCAAAAACAACGGGAAGAAGAAAGGAGAGGAAGATCGCTTTATAGGATTCAACGGAAAGTCGGAGAAATGAGGATAGCAGAAGGAAACAGAAAAGACGAAACAGTTATTTCAAGACTTAGATTTGGACACACAGGATTAAATAAAACATTATTCAAAATAGGGAAACATATGTCAGGCAAATGTGAATATTGTGGACAAGATGAAACAGTAGAACATATAGTGATGTATTGTAAGAAATATGAAGAAGAAAGAAGGAATTTGGTTAGAGATCTTAATAAGGAGAAACTTTTTGATATCGTAGATATTCTGCAAAAAAGTAAAAAAATAAATGTTATCAATATTTATTTAAAATATTTAATAACAGGAATAATTAGAAAGATTTACCATTTGTAAATTAATATTATAGATATAGACATATGGATACATACATATAAGTATATTTGGCAATAGGGCCATTTTGCCCCAAACTCCTCACCAGTTGGTGGCGGTAATGCACACCGGAAAGCTGTTTGCCAACCGCCAATAAACACAAGAAGAAGAAGAAGAAGAAGAAACCGGAAGCCGATGGCCGTTATAAGGTGAAGGAATACACCTCTCGTTTCATTCTCTACAGCGACAACATTCTGAGCATTAAGGATTATCCAGCCTCGAGCATAAGAAGAATCAGCATTTCTGAAGGTTGTTCAAAGAACGTGGAACAATTGTAAAGGTAAGATCAATATTATAGTCTGCAATTGTCACGTATTGCATGTTACGATCGGCTTTTACTGCTGCCGTTTTAATGAAAAAATCTTGCAGGTTGCACAGCTAAAACAAACTTTTTAAAGACAGAAAAAATATTGTTGTGTTGTTGCTTAGATATTTTCTTGTAGGGAGGTATGGTAGATTTTTCGGGTCCGTTCCTTGTTCCAAAACACCGCGTGTTGGTTTGTAAACAAAGCCCAACCCTTCCCCCACTCCGACACAACGCGGTAAAGGCTACAAGGTTTAGTTGGTCTGAGTTGAAGCGTTGTTAAGTTGAAGCAGCAATGCTGTAAGTTGGAGCTTTCTGTGAAAGTAAAGTAACTTCTAGAAGAATGTGAAGGTTTAAAGCTTGAATATCTGTTTGGTTAATTAAAATATGGCCCGGTAGCCATAGGCAGTAGTCTGAGTAGCGGAGGCAGTCAACATGGCAGCCACCGAACAGTAATACGTCATGACGCCCAAGCCCTATTCAAAAACTCCTCGGCCGTGTTCTTGCTGGAGGTCAAACAGGCTACCGGCCTGTGTTTGTTTTAATACCAAACCTCCCGCTGTTTCCCTGCCAAATTAGAGGTGAACTAATTCGGCCAAATATGTTGATGTTTGGTTGAATTCTTATTGTGCTGTATAAATCAATTAATTGTTTTTGGAGGTGAAGTTAATAGTTTACTGAGTTAAACAAATTCAATTTGTCATCAGTTTGTTAAAGGTTAAATTTTTACATGAACATCTCAGAGAATTAACCTTAAGACATTCATCTTTAAAGCTTTGCTTCACACTCTCGAGCTTGTTAGTATATAGCAGAAACATTTAAGTGTGAGGATTGTGTTTAATTCGTCATCTACTAGAATTAAAGTTACAAACGTCATTGTCCTATTTTACAGCTTTTACTCGTTTCTTTACTCATTTCTGGGATATATTTTTTTGTTTTCTTTAAGTAATCAGTAATCAAAGTAATTGCAGGAGCTGTTTGATACAATAACAAATGAATTGGAGATGTTTCAGTGGGGTGAAGAAAAGCTTAAAATTTAATATTTAAGTTATTAACTTCAATTAGTACAATGCACATTCATCAACATGTCGGTTTAAAGCAACAATGTCCCCCAGTTTTACAGTGGATGGGGATTTCCTTGTTACAGTTTTTAAAACATTTAACCTCCACTTAGCTATCTGTGGTTGCAGGCCAACAGGTTGTGGTAGACTTTCAGGTACCTGTGGTTTTGGCCCATCTGCTGGCCCAGGTAGCTGCAGACTGAAGTTGTTGTAGTTTATAGTATGCTGACCTTATTTTTCTTTATTTTTAGATGCCTCGCGGCAAAGGTTTTCGCCGTACACAAGCCTTTAAAAGGAAGATGGAAGACCCCAAACCACTGGATGTCGAAATCAAAGTTCAAGAAAGCACGTTTGTGGCTTGTATGTGTGTTTAATAGATACTTGTGACATTTGTGCTTTGGTTGCATACAAGCTTAAACTAAGATATTTGTTGTTGAAGGTCAAGGAACAGGAACGCGGCATAGAAGTAGACCTTGGCCGACCTCTTCTGCCAACAATACCTGCAAACTGGTCATTCCACCAGAATCAAAAGACAAGAAAGTAAGTTTATTTTACACATAAATTGACTTAATAATAATAATAAGCAGTGTTATAATACTATTTTGTATTTCTTTTAGTTTGTCTTTCTTATAGGAGACTCTCATCTAAGGGCTATTGTGGATGGATTTGCTCCTATTAAAGAAGAGAGTCTTTACTTTGGTTTCTTGGCCGTCCCTGGAGGAGCAGCGTTGGACCTGAGAACCGAAATCTTGAATGCTGTGATACCACGAATGCCTGATTTAGTCTGTTTGTTAGCTCCAAGCAACACTTTGAAGAGAAGCACCGTTGTCAGTGAAGCTGGGAAACAGTTTAAAAAGCTCCTAACAACTGTTTGCACACTTTTTCCGAAGGTAAGCTGTTGTGTTGGTTTATGATACAAATTTGTAAGCAGTAAATTGGTAACAAAAAATACAAGTATATGTAGCACCATAAATACATGCAAGTAAAACAATTGCTTGACATTTTTAATAAAAACATGCACTGTATATAACTAAAGTGTTTAAAAGCATGGGTATGATTTAGTGTTCTGTAAGGTTCTCATAACAATACCATAAATGTAAATGTTTATAAGATTTTTTTAGGGACTGTTAAGTAATTTCCTACAATATCTTTTTAAAGGTGTTTGTGTTGGATTTCCCTCCAAGACTTAACATGGATCCTCAGGTTCAGTCTCTTTTACGACAAGAATTCCACAGAGTATCGGTGCAATTGGGTAAATACTGACAATATAGCCTTTTGCTTTGTAAAAATATCACATTTTAAGTATTTCTGAATTAAATGCCTCAATTTGTAACTTACTATTTTAAGAAGTATTTAACATTTGTCTATTTTCTGCATTTCAAGGTGTGTCATACAAATCAGTTGCTGAGCTGTTTCCAATGAGAAAACTGCACCTGTGGAGCAGAGATGGGGTAATGAATTCAAAAAGTTTCATAAAGTATAACTTTAACAAAATTAATTGATTATTAATATGTACCGTTTTTATTTTGTTAAAAGGTACACCTAAGTGACGATGATGGGATGAAAATCCTAAATAAAGCGATATATGAGGCCTCACATGAGCAGATTCACAAGCCAACTGCAGAGACGGAGGTGATGCCCACCATGTCATGCTCTCCTCCAAAGTTGCTTGAGCAGGTTCCCAAGCCAACTGCTGAAAAAGTCTCAAAGTTGCTTTGTACACCTGAGGTTCCAGTTGTGGCACCACAAAATCCCTTTGAATGGAACATTGTCGGATCTCACAATAAGGTAAAGTAGTTTACTGTTTTTGACTTAACATTTGAATGTATTATAAATATTTATTTATTAGATTTATGATTGTCATTCTTTTCTGCCAAACTATAGACCTTTCCAACTTCAAGTAAACAAGAAAGCTGTACTTCGCCAAAGAGAGTACTCCATTTAAAGGTTAGTATTTGTAAAACATTTTTTTTTTAACCATCTTCTTCCTCTTATCCACGGTCGGGTCGCAGGGGTAGGGGCTTCAATAGGGCCAGCTCCTCCGGGGGAACCCCAAGGCATTCCCAGACCAGCTGAGAGACATAAGGCCCGTTTACACTACACTTTTTTTTTTAACCGAGCCGAGACCAGTCCGAGCTCTGTAACCGAGATAACTCTTGTGTGTAAACGGTCAGCAGACTGAACCAGACCGCGCTAAACATAACCGGACCGCGCTAACTGCAGACCAGCTCTTGAGTAGGTCTCAGCCTGGTTTTATTTCTGGCACAGTTTTCTGATAAAGAGCGCATGAGCAGACCGCGTCATCTCCTTACAGTCAGCTGACTGTCCGCGGGTTTTCCGGCAGTCTGGCTGCACGTCCCAATTCATACAAATTTCAGACATTCATAATAATACTAGCTTCCTTACCGTGCCACACGGTTTCCAGAGATGAATCTGCTTAGCAGCGCAATGAACCTCAGCGTCTGTTGTTGTTTCCTGCGTCTGTAAATCCTTATTAGACGTTCGTTTGTCTCCTCCACTTCCCAAAAAAGCCAACTTTCTCAAGTAAATTCACCAATGGTTGCCTTCTTCCCCTGACTCTCCGCAAACACCGAAATATCACAATATCAAGCATAACTTCCTGAATGTTACGGGCGCCGCGCTGTTTAGCTGCTACCGCCTTCAATTCCAGAGAGCGGTAGTACCGCAGATCGCCACTAGGGGGCGAGGAGCAACCAAGGAACCGAGATAAGCTTTGTGTGTAAACGGGTCGGCTTGTCTTGGATAACCGATCCAAGCTCGGACTGGTCTCGGCATGGCTCGGTTTTTAGGTGTAGTGTAAACGGGGCTATAGTCCCTCCAGCGTGTCCTGTGTCTCCTCCCGGCGGGAGGAGCTCTATGACTGAGCTCCTCACCCTATCTCTGAGGGAGAGCCCAGACACACTACAGAGAAAACTAATTTCGGCCGCTTCTACCAAGATCTTGTTCTAATTTTTATTTAAACTTTTTAATTATATTCTTAATGAAACCATAAGGTGTAATAAACTGTTTGATATTGTTTACAGGTGGAAGAACAAATGGAGTTTTCTGTGGAGCTCAATCCAAAGTGGTTTGATGGTGAAATGCTGGAAATGTTGGGGGATGGCAACACACCAACTTTTGGAGATGCTTCTATTGCGCCATTTCAAAAAACAAAGGTAATACTGATGGGGAATGGTGTTTTGTTAATATGTGCAATGTGTTAATATGTATAATGTATAATTTTGATCCCAAACATTTTTGGCACTGTCTTTAAATGAATTGGCTATTAAAATTTGAAGGAATGCCATGTATTAAAGTATAAATTATTGTCAGGACTTTTAATCATTTAGAACAAGGAATATCACAAAGTAAATCACTTTTTTTATTTGTAAAGTGAAATTCGTGTCTATTTCATTTAGACATAAATACTTTAATGTTATGTGATGTATTAACTCACTATATCTATGACATGTATACATATTTTTGTTTCACTTTCTAAATTGGCTACTAAAACATGAAATTATTCTTCACTTCTTCTGAACTTTAGGCTTCTCCGACTTCAAGCCAAGATCAAAGCTGTGCTTCACCAAAGAAAGCACCACATCTACAGGCTAGTATTTGTTAACCTATTTAAGATTGTCAATTGTTTCTCAATGAAATCATAATTTGTAATAAACTGTTTCCTATTATTTACAGGTGGAAGAAGAATTGGAGCAGTTTTCGGTGGAGCTGAATCCAACTGCACCATTTCAAAAAACAAAGGTAATCCTGATGTGTTAACATGCATAATGTATACTTTTGGTCCCAAACACATTGTTGGCACTGTTTTTTTTTTTTTTTATTAATTGCCTGTTAAAATTTGAAGGAATGTCATGTCTGAAAAAAGCAAATTGTTGAGAAGACGTCTGATCTTCTAGAAAAAATATTATAATGAAGTAAAGAATATTGTTTTTATTTGTAAAGTGAAATTTGTATGTATTTGTTGATTTAGCCATAAATACTTTAAGCTTCAATCATGGGTTGTCTCACTGTATACATGGATACATAGTGTTTCACTTCTAAATTGGCTATTAAAACATTAAACTACTATGTGAAACGTTTTAACTTTGTGTACAGAACATGTTTAACTTGATTCACACAAACAGCAAAGAAGTTAAATAAACTTCTTATCCCAACTCTAATTGTACCCTTGTTTTTGTATTAGGGCTGTGACAGACTAGTGGCTGGTGGGGAAACTGTCACCAAAAACGGTAAGAGAAGTCTTCCTGATCACACGCTAATTACAAGAGGTTCATTTCACCAGGGCCATGACTACTTTGGTTCAAATAAATCAAAACAGTGTGCCACCAATAGTACTACTGCTATCATGACTAATGCCATTCACAATGCAAGAACCTGGTCAACAAATGATATTGATAGACTGTTGATAAATGGTGATAAAATGTACACTTTCATGAAGCAGCATGACATGATTAGTGATGTCAATGGTAGTGGATACGTTTTTGTCAGGGAATTACCCACAAAATACACATTGGACGGAAACACATTCACCCTACAATATTTAGACACATTTACTGGACATGTTAACATCCAAGAATATGATCGGGATCTTGCCAATGTTGCTATGCCTCTAGATAAGGCTTTACAAAGAGCACTCGATGACAACGACGCCTGCCTAATCACAATTATGAACAGCACATGTGCAGTTTTGAAGCATGAGTCTGGGTTTTCGGTCTTTGATCCACATGCACGCGGTGATGATGGTGGTCTGGATTTAAATGGCTTCAGTATTCTTGCACACCATGCCACAGTTGATTCATTGAACATGCACATCACAAACCTATTTCAGTCTTTATGTGGTGATGATGAGCTGCATAATGCATACCACTTGTTTGAAGCTACTGGTGTTAAGGTTGTTAGTGATGGAACATTTTCTGCTAGGACTGGTGGAATGGATACTGACAGTGTAGCATTGCATGACAGTTTTGCAAATATAGCAATCCCAGATGAGAATATGCACGGTGTTTCTTTGGAAACAGGTCATGTAACTGATGACTCTGTGAAGATAGTGTCTCAAAGTAATTGCAACAGCCTCACATTTAGTCCACTGACACTGACTGAAAAAAGGAGAATATGCACAAAGCTTAACCTTGTCCCAAGTTTTCAGGAAGAGAAGACTGTTACCAGCATTACTGTAGATCAACCTGTGCCTTGTGCAGCCACAAGTATAAAGTCAGATGGAAATTGTTTTTTCCGTGCTCTGTCCTATGTTTTTAGTGGATCTGAAGAAAAGCATAGGTGTCTTCGTTATGCTATTGTAAAACAGATGCTTGCAAATCCAGAGATGTACTCAAAAATAATTAGACCTCAGTACACATCTGTGCAACAATATGTAACTACTTCAAAAATGAAGTATGTGGGAACTTGGGCCACTGAAGTGGAAATTCAGGCTGCAGCAGATTTCTTTCATGTTGACATTTACACATATAGTGCCGAAAAATGGTTAAGATATACTTCCAGCAATACAGATGTCCATTGCAAGGGACTCTACCTTAATCATTACAACAATTGTCATTATGAACCCATAACCTGTGTAATAGATAAAGTCTCTAATGAGTGTATCGGTTTCACTTCATGTCATGTAAAACACCATAGCATTAACAAAGACGAAATCGCAAGCTGTAGAAAAGTAGATACCAGAGAAAAAAGACAAAAGAGAAAGAGGTACAATTTGGATAACAGGTATGCCAATAAAGCTGGGTTTCAAGAAAAGGTGAAACAGTACAGCAAGAGCAAGTATCACAATGATCTTGTATTTCAGGAAAAGGTCAAACAGTACAGTAAAGATAAATACACAAATGATCTTGGGTTCCAGGAAAAGGTCAAACAGTACAGTAAAGATAAATACACAAATGATCTTGGGTTCCAGGAAGAGGTCAAACAGTACAGTAAAGATAAATACACAAATGATCTTGGGTTTCAGGAAAAGGTCAAACAGTACAGCAAAGATAAGTACACGAATGATCCTGAGTTTCAAGAAAAAATCAAGAATTACAGCAAAGGTATAAATGTATATAAATATAAACATCAAACAGACTTTAAAGAAGCTGTCAAACAGAGAAGCAAAGACCATTATGCATCCATGAGTAAAGAATCTAAATTGGAGCTACAAGCCATGAATGTTGAAAGGTATAGAAACAATTCTCCCCATCGTAAACGAATAAAACTTTACCACAAGGAATTGTATAATATCAGTATCGATCATGCTATATCTATTAAAGATGCTGTTGGTAAAAGAAGGAATACTATATTCCTCCAAAAACACAACATAGACTTTGTTATCAATCAGTTTAAGATAAAAGTCCAGTCAGGTCCAACCTATGTCTGTTGTGTTTGCCACAAGTTATTGTTTAAACATCAAGTTGTAAAATGTAACTTAAACCAATACAGAAAAAGTGCTTTGGCAGAATCTGTAGCAAAGAAATGCATCACTTATACATATGTCCACACTTGTGGAAATTCTTGTGAAGTAAATTGCCATCTCCAAAAAACCACTGCAAGCATGTTATGGATTTGTCACACCTGCAATAACAAAATTCTTAGAGGTGTAGTACCAGAAGACAGTGCTGTAAATAATCTCCACCCAGATCCTATTCCTGAAGAACTTGATGCACTAAATTCATTAGAACAACATTTGATTGCACAACACATTCCCTTTATGAAGCTTTTAGCTTTACCAAAGGGAGGCCAAAACGGGGTTCATGGGCCTGTGACATGCGTGCCATCAAGCAGTGATGCTGTTTGTAATATTCTTCCAAGATTAGATGATCAAGATCTGATGATTAGAGTTAAACTAAAACGTAAACTAACATTCAAGGGTCACTATGAGTATCAGTATGTGAACACGCAAAAAGTTCATAATGCTCTGAACTTTTTAAAAGCCCAGAACAAGTGGTACACTGATGTACATATCAACAACGAGTGGTCTAATCCGTTGGAAAAGGTTACAATTGAAGAGGCTGGCCAGCCAGCTTGTGGCTCTGGGCCTGGCCAGCCAGCTTGTGGCTCTGGGCTTGGCCAGCCAGCTTGTGGCTCTGGGCCTGGCCAGCCAGCTTGTGGCTCTGGGCCTGGCCAGCCAGCTTGTGGCTCTGGGCCTGGCCAGCCAGCTTGTGGCTCTGGGCCTGGCCAGCCAGCTTGTGGCTCTGGGCCTGGCCAGCCAGCTTGTGGCTCAGTTGATGTTCCAGAACATTACACTGATAACCAGCACCATGGAATGTATTTGGATACATGCTTGCAACCTGTTGACATCGCACAAGAAATTCTGGACAATCACTTTGAAAGTATTTTATCTGTTGCTCCTGCTGAAGGAAATAGCCCTGTAAGATTGCTCAGTGACATTGCTAATGAGGCAAAGTGTTTTCCTGTCCTTTTTCCAAAAGGAACAGGCACATTCCACGAACAGAGAGATCACCGAATTACACTTCCTAAATATCTAAAAAGCAGAATATTAAATGCAGATGGCAGATTTGGAAAGAATTTGGAATATATTTTCTATGCACAATACTTGTCTGAAATTAATCAAGTGGTTTCCAATGTATCAATAGCTTTGAGAAAAGGATATCAGGGACAGCATAACACTGATGTTGCATCATCTTCATCTAACAACCCAGACTTTTTGAAAGACCTCTTAAACTATGATATGGGCTACAAGTTTTTGAAACCAATTAGAGGCACACCTGTATTTTGGCAAGGTGTTCAGAAGGACTTGATGGCCATGGTGAGAACTCTTGGAATTCCCACATTCTTTATGTCATTTTCTTCTGCTGATTTACGCTGGCCAGAATTTATGGAAGCATTTATGTTTGCAGACAATGTCATAGGCAATATTGCTGACATGGAATGGACCCAAAAGTGTGACTTGTTAAAAAATAATCCTGTAACAGCAGCTAGAATGTTTGACCATAGGTTTCATTGTTTGTTAAAAGAAGTCATAATGTCTCCAGCTCAACCTATTGGAAAGGTCATTGATTACTTTTACAGAGTAGAATTCCAGCAACGTGGCAGTTGTCACACACATTGCCTTTTTTGGGTGGAGTCACCTAAGATTGGTGTAAACACCAATGAAGAAGTTATCACATTTATTGACAAATATGTGACATGTGAGCTTCCACCTGAAAGTGACCCCATGCATGAAGTTGTCTCTAGTGTTCAGATGCACAGCAGAAAACATTCTAAAACGTGTAAAAAGAAGGGTACACCATGTAGGTTCAATTTTCCTAGACCACCTAGTAACCAAACCTTTATTTCAAAACCACAGCCAAATGTCTCTTGTAAAAATTCAAAAAAAACATCAGCTAAAAAACAAAACCAGCCTAACAACACAGATCAGCAACAACAACAAAGACAAGCGCCACCAGATGAAACTGTGGTTGCCAAACAAATGATGGCCAAAGTTAAAGAAGCACTGACAAATGAAAATGCAACCTATAACACCATTGATGATCTTTTCGATTCCATCGGCATCAATCAATCAATATTTGAAAAAGCTTATCAATTAACTGCACACAAACTAAGTGTTGTCCACAAACGCAATGTAAATGACGTGTGGGTAAATCAATACAATAGAGACCTGCTTCGTTGCTGGAATGCAAATATGGACATTCAATTTGTCTGTGATGCATATGCCTGTGTGGCTTATATAATTTCATACATTTCAAAAGCTGAAAGGGAAATGGGTTTATTGTTAAAACATGCCCAGAATGAAATAAAAAATCAAGGTAATTTGGCAGCAAAAGAATCCCTAAACAAGTTGGGCAGCATATTCTTACACAACCGAGAGGTTTCTGCTCAAGAAAGTGTTTACAGAGTAACAAACATGAGATTGAAAGAAGGATCAAGGAAAGTGGTTTTTGTGCCAACAGGAGACAACATTGTTAAAATGAGCCTTCCACTCAGTGTAATACAGAGCAGGGCTCAAAACCTTGACCCAACCAATAACCAGATATGGATGACCAATATCACAGATAGATACAAAAATAGACCCAAAACCCCTGAATTTAGAGACATGTGTTTAGCAACCTTTGCCTCTGAATACAGATGTGTTCCCAAAAGTCAAAAATCTTCTGTTATATCACTTGATAACAAATGTGGCTATGTTCAAAAAAGGACCAGGTCAGATGCAGCTGTTGTCAGATATGCTCGTTTCTCCCCAACACAAGAGCCTGAAAAACATTATCAAAGCTTGCTTCAGTTGTTCTTGCCCTATTACTCAAATGATGAGATTAAACCATCAGATTTTTTAACTTTCCAAGAGTTTTATACTGAAGGTTCCTTTACAACTGCTTCCAAACAAATACAACCTGTCAAAGATGTTGTCGAACATAACAGATCAAAATTTGAAATTAAAGCAGAGGAATTGCAACACTGTCAAGATCATGTTGAAGACCATTTCAGGAGGATGGTTGGGCTAATTTGTGTCCTGAGTCTGAATTAGATCGACTGGAATGCCTAGCAGAAAGTGCTTTAAACGACAATAAAAACCCTCATGAAAGGGAAGAAATTCCAGATCTTGAACTAGTAGAAAAAACTCCTTTTGCAGTAGAGTTCAGAAAGCAAAACATCACACACGAGGAAGGCCAATCACTCATGCGTTCTTTAAATGAACAACAGGCTGAAGTGTTCTACAAGATACGACAGTGGTGCGTTGATAAGGTTAATGGAAAAAACCCTAACCCATTTCATGTTGTCATTTCTGGAGGAGCAGGTACAGGAAAGTCGCATTTGATAAAGGCGCTGTATTATGAATCAAACAGAATACTTGCACGACTATCAGACTATCCAGATGATACTCATGTTTTGCTAACTGCTCCAACTGGTGTTGCTGCATTAAACATAAATGCAACCACAATACATAACAGTTTTGCAATAGGTAACCAAATTTCCCTACCATATCAACCATTAAGGGAAGAGAAAATAAATACATTGAGAGCCAACTTACACAATTTGCAGATACTAGTCATAGATGAAATCTCAATGGTTGACAACAAGATATTAACATACATTCACGGTAGACTGCGACAAATAAAACAATCATCAGACTTTTCACCTTTTGGTAATGTTTCAGTGATTGCTGTCGGAGATTTTTTTCAGCTGCCACCTGTCAAAGGGAAGCCTCTTTACAAAGAAGAGGCTGGCTTCTGCTTATGGCATAACACTTTTACACACATTGAGTTAACTGAAATTGTTCGACAAAAGCATCAACAGTTTGCCATGACACTAAACCGCATTAGGAAACACAAAAAAGGCATGAAGCTCAATGAAAATGACGAAAGACTATTGAAACAACGTGAAACAGGTACATCTGACTTTACAGAAGACCTTCACATTTTTGCAACAAATTCTGACGTGCATACCCATAACTTTAACATGCTGCACAAGATTTGCACAGACATTGTTCAAATTAAAGCACAGGACTTCAAAAAAAATCAGCAAACAGGTACTTGTATTAGATTATCTCAAACACAAGCTACTCATGAAAACACATATTTGGAAAAACTATTAAGTGTTGGGACAAAAGCTAGAGTGATGCTGATCAAAAACTTGGACATTTCAGACGGTCTGGTTAATGGAGTGTTTGGTACTGTAATTCAAATCAAGTTTTCTGAAAAACGCATTGCACATACGATTTATGTACACTTTGATGACAAGAGAATAGGCAAAAAACTGAGACATAAATTCCCCTGTTCTGATCCAGAACTTAAATATGCAACTCCAATACATCAAGATGAAGACAAATTGGCATACACTGGAGGCATTAGAAGACAGTTTCCATTACGACTTGCTTGGGCATGCACAATTCACAAGGTGCAAGGCCTAACATTAGACAGAGCTGTGGTATCATTCAAAAAAATCTTTGCTGCTGGCCAAGCTTATGTAGCATTAAGTCGAGTCAAATCAGTTGACAACCTTGTCATACAAGGTTTCAAACCCACTGCAATTTATGCAAAGCCTGACATAGAAGACAATCTAAAAGTAATGACTAGCTTCATTAGCCCTTCATTAAACCCAGTACCCAACAGCAATCTATCTCTCAGTCTACACAACATCCAAGGGTTACCAAATCATATAAAAGATCTTAAAAGTAACCTTAAGATGTTGGATACAGACATAATATGTCTAACAGAGACATGGCTTGAAGACAATAAACCGCTCAACTTTGTAGAAATGCCAGGTTGGATATTCAAACACAAAACAAGATCCCAATCATACATTGACACAGCTAACACTTGCAGCTTGAAAAATAGAAATCATGGTGGTATTGGTGTTTTCTACAAAAATACGATTGCTTGTAATGTTCTTGATGTACAGTATGACGATTTAGAAGCAATTGTATTTAATGTACAACCTCATGACTACAACGTGTTACTGTTGTACCGTCCACCATCATATAACATCTCTCATTTTAAGATGCGCTTGGGTAGTGCTTTAAGCCTTTTCGATACCCTTTCTGGACCAAAGATAGTTCTGGGTGACTTCAATGACAATGCTCTTACTTCTAATTCCATACTGGATTTCATGGGTCAAAGATTATACAATCAAATAGTAACCACACCAACAACTGACGGTGAGACTTTAATCGACCACATTTACATTAAGGACTTTGGTCCAACAATAGTCAGTGCTACAGTTATACCGACATACTACAGCTACCACAATAGCATCTTCATGACTTTCATTTGACCAAAAATAATCTTATATTTTAGATATGCAGAAAGCCCCCCCTTTTTTAGATCATTACTAAAAAGGTAAAACGCATATCATGAAGTTCTGATACATTCAACCTCAGACCCATAAAACAAAAATATAACTGTATTCACTTCTCTAATATCTTCAACAACAGTCAATATTTTTTGTGCTCCAAAAACCTTATTGACCTGAATGGATCTTCCTACCAATTCTATCATTGATAATAAATGCCAACCTATGATAAACACACATAATGGAAGGAACAGAACAACAGAGAAGAAACACCAATTCAATTAACCAAAAAATTGCCATACATGGATACAAAATAGGTATGGATAATCAAGAACAAGGGTCCCCTAAGACCAACTTGCACACATTACATAAACAAATTACTTCAGTCACATTTGCTTCCACAGGTTTTAACTCTTGATTTTTGTTTGCTTTATTTTTGTATATTGTATTCGCAGTTATGCCTTTTTTTTCTAAACTTCATTTTTTTCTGCACATTTGTGTTAATTTTTTTACTTCAGTCTTTTTTTGCAACTTTTTTAAGTTTGCAAATGTATCGTTTTGTGCCACATTTTGCAATTTTTGATTACTCAAAATTTACACTTTTTTTAAATCTTTTTACAGATTGAAATCTTTTGTATACTTGTTCTCATTTATTTAAGACAACTTTTGACAATCTAATTTTTTTCCCACAATTTCTTTTATTTTTTCCAAATTTTATTATTGTTTAATTGCTTTTTAATTTTCAAATGTTTTGCATGTTTACAGTGATACTTTATCCAATTTGGGTATTTAAGTTTTTTTTAGAAACGTTTTGTTTATTTTAAAGCATCTCCTTACCAAGTGTATATAACAACTTTATGGTAAAAGTCATATGTTGTTCCACTGGTAAAAGCAAAACTGTTGGGCTCTCAATGGATATCAGACAACAATTCTAACTGCCACCATGCCAAACAGGACACAGGAAAAACGGAATTTTGCTCAAATGTGTTAAGTTTACTTGTATCTTTTACTGAATTATTTTTTGTGCTTCTTTACATTGTTTGTATTGTTTTTAATAAAATTGTGGTAAAACAAATACACAAATTTGTCCTCCATTGATATTCTGTGCACAATAACATTTCCTGACAAAATGTATTTACCAAAGGCTTTGTCACAGTGATCAAAATGTAAACAATGCAGGAGACAGTGTGTAGAAAAATGTTCAACTGTTGTTTATGTACAAAAATTATGCAAAAGGCATTTGTGCAAAAATGCATTAACGTTGTGTATTTTTTTTAAAAGGATAATAAAAGTTGGGCAACATTGGTAATGAGGAAAATGTGCAAATATGGTGTAGAGTCCAGTTTAGAGTTTAACAGTACAACAGACTGATGGCAACGGGGTAAAAGCTGTTGCAGAACCTGGTGGACCTGTAGTGGATGCTGCAAAACCTTTTCCCATCCCCACAGTCCACGGTGGGGGTGTGAGGGGTCTCTGATGATGATATGTGCTTGGGACATGCAGCGCTGGGATGCAATGTCCTTAATGGAGGGGAGAGAAGCCCCGATGATCCCTTCTGCTGTCCTCACCACTCTCCACCAGATGCTGTGGGATGAGGGTGTTGAACGCTGAAGTCCAGGAACATGCTCAAAGGGGGCGGTGCGTGGGCTTGGAACCCGTTAATAACTGCTTGCAGTTCTAGTTATTATTATTATTATTAAGGGTAATTATTCTCCGCTAAAACGCGTTGGGCGGCCCATGCGGATTTGTAACGAACCTATTGAATCAAGTATCCAAGTAAAGAATGTGCACCGCTACTCAAACCCAGAAATTCAGACCCCTCAACAACTAGGGGGCGCTATAACAAAGGAAAATGCGTTTTGGCCTATAACCACCAAACTACTGGTCCCACACTCAAAAACTTCACATCACTTTGTTTATTGGATGATTCTGCAAAATAAAGGGAATTGGCACACCCTTCGTTTCCCAGCTAGTTTTCGCGCTACATGGCTACAAAGGTTAAACCTTTCTTGTTAAACTCCTCCTACATTTTTTATGCAATCCGCGCAAAACTCCATATATAACCGCGTAATGGACAAATAAAAAAAGTTAACGCGGCGGATTTTTGAATTTTGACTTTTTCGAAAAGTAACGCTAAAATAAGTGATTGTTAGCTAGCTAGCTCTAAATGTAATTGCTGATTATTCTAAAACCATAACAGATTTTGACATGTCCTTCATAACCCCATAGTCCAAATAAGATTTTGCACATGTGACCCGCGTTTGAGGATCGTCCATCACTAGGGGGCGCTGTGATGTCAAGAAATCTACTCCGCAAGAATGGCTGATCGGATTTTTACAAAACCTTCTTCATCCCCTTCCAGTCATACCCCTGAACTCAGATGTTAAATATGGTAATGATTAAAACAAGTGGGCGGGGCCTATTTCCAAAAGTGTTAAAAAACCTGGAGAATAATAAAAACAATAAAGTAAAGAATAAAAAATGCTTTAAAATCAATTTTTTGATCCCAGATTTTCAGGATGTATTCCGTGAATAAGGTGTAACAATTCTCTCACTGCATGTATTGTTTTTTTTTTTGAAGTGCTACACTCTGAATTTTTAAAAGTTTGTAAAATGGAGAAATCAATGTATTTTCCACAAATATTGTTCAACCCCCCAAAATATGGCCTCTATTTGTAAAGCACATGCAGAATAAACATGCATTTCAGTTTGGTAAAAATCCAGGCGAGTTTGACCAATTTACAAGACTTTGAAAATAAATGGTACAAGACTATAAAGTTTAATATTTTATTTCTCTGAATCCATTTTTTTAATGACCATAAAAAAATCCTGTGGTTAGATAAAGCACTCTTTGAGATCCATGAATATTTTCAGAATTTTAGAGCAAACCGTTGATTATTAACGAATTTATGAAGTTTGTGATCAGTTCACAGCTCTCATCATCCAGAGCTCTGACTGCAGAGCTTTGAAAAGGGCGGCCATTTTGCCCATATTTGGGCACATCACAGGAAGTGACGTCACATCCCATGTTTTTTCTAAGCGGAGCAGAAACTTGAAGAGGGAGGATAGCTTTTAGGGTTTTCTAAAGAACACATCATTTAAAAAATTTAATTGAATATAAAAAAGATCAAGCAGAAGCAAGGAAAGTTATTTAGAAGGCAAAGAAGACAAAATGGAGAGATTTTTGTGATTCAATAGGCAGAACAACCCCTATAGCTTAGGTATGGGGAATGATTAAGAAAATGAAGGGAAATAGACCAGAGAGAACATATCCAGTTCTAAAACATGAAGAAGGAACAGCAGTAACAAATGAAGAAAAACTAGAAGTAATGGCAAGAACATTTGCAAAGATCCATAGTTCAGATAATTTAACAGAAACGGGAAAATTTAGAAGAGAGCAGACAAGAAGGATAAATGATTTTATTTTACAAGGTGAAACAACTCCAGGAAATGTCATGGATGTTTATTTTTCTATGCAAGAAATGAAGAGAGCGATATTTAGATCAGGATTAACAGCACCATGAAAAGATCAGATATGCTATATTATGTTAAAAAAAACTTAGGGAAACAAGCTGAAGAAAAACTTCTAGGTTTATATAATAAGATTTGGAAAGAAGGAAGATTACCTTCTAATTAGAAGGAAGCAATTATTGTGCCAATTATTAAACCAGGAAAGGATCCAACAAACCCTTTAAGTTATAGACCAATTGCACTTACTTCATGTTTAGGAAAGATTATGGAGAGAATGATAACAGAAAGGATTACATATTATGTAGAAAGTAAAAGACTCTTGTCTTCATGTCAAAGTGGATTCAGAAAAGGAAGTACAATGGATCCAGTTGTGTGTTTGGAATCAGATATTAGAAAAGCTCAGATTAATAGGGAAGTAGTAGTAGCAATATTTTTTGATAATGAGAAAGCATATGACATGGTATGGAAGGATGGGTTGCTTATAAAATTATATAAAATGGGCATAACAGGAAGGGCTTATAATTGGATTGAAGATTTTTTGTTTAATAGTTATACAGGTACAGATGGGGGTAACAAAATCTGATAAATATAAAATTGATAATGGAACTCCACAGGAAAATATTATCAGTCCTTTATTATTCTCAATTGTAAGTAATGAACAACTGACAACAGCTTAATCGGTAAGTGTATCTGTCGCTGCTCCTGCAGTTACTTAATGAATTATTTCCACCTGTGGCCACGTCACCTGTCAGCGTGTATTCCCTCACTGCCAGTAACTTAGCTGATAAACCAAACAGGGATATCCTCATGATTTCTATTAGCTCAGGCTAATTTAGCATGATGCATTTTTTTTATTGTTTTTTAACAATGGTCGGAATGTGAAACAGTGTCCCACATTTTAATGGGTCAGATTCAGAAAAAGTGAAAAAATTCCACCTGAGCTTTTCTTTAACAAAGAAGGCAGAGCTGCATCGGCTGTCAGTCAATAAGCAGAAGCTCCACCTCAGGAGCAGCTGCTCACCAGGACCGTCGTTAAATAAAATCCCAAGGATTTTGATGCATGCAACTTATTAAGGAAACTACGCAAAATAAAAAAATAAACTGCAGCTACAATATGGACTGGAGAACGGGTTCTAACTGGGTGAGGCCAGAGAAAGGCGATTGTCAGAAAGCTTTTATGAAGTTCTTTTTTTTTTTAACAGTGTAGAGGGTGAAGTGAAACGACACTGTAGAACCAAGTCACACTAGAACCAGCTGAGAAAGCCTCCTGTGGTTCTATGGACTAATTTTATTCAACCCAAAATCACCTGCCAGAGAGACAAGCTACAGCAGCCAAGATTACCTACAGCAATATTTAACTTTATGCAAAGTTTAATAACATTTTTCTAATTAAAGTGTTCATCTTAAAAAGCAAGTAATGTTTTTTTTCTGATAAACTTTGAGCAATTTTATTGAACTTCAAACATTTAATATCCCATCCATCCATGGATTTTCTATACCCGGTTTTCGGTACAGGTGTGACGTCAAGCCCTATCTGATGGGGAAACAGGGTATGGGGGTGGGGAGGGATGGCAGGTGGCTCTTCCTAGTCAGGGACACAGATTACATCCTGGACAGGTCGCCAGTCACAGGGCTAAAATATAACCGTTTTATTAGACTTCAAAAAAGTTGAATAATGCCTTTTTTATAAACTCATGATTTGTGATAATTAATTGCTGTGCAATGATAGGAAAAACAGACTGATTATTGTAATGTGCGATCTGTGTTAAATCAAAATACAGTATATGACGTCATCATAGTGTTGGTTATGTGTCCTGCATTGTCCATGCTTGTGGTTGGCCTTGTATGATCATAGGATTGGTTTATATTGAATGTGACAGGGAGCCAGTGGAGCTAATGTACAGGAGTGAAGTAGATGATTTAATGATGAAGCTGCTGTCTTTGTACTAGCTGCAGTTTATGGAGGTTTTTAGGAGGACAGGGAGGGAAGGGAGCTGAAATTGTCAAGTCAAGAGGTGAGTGGACAGTGAAGCAGTTTGGCAACAGTGTGAAGGAAGAACTTGATGCTGCCGAGATGAAAGTTAACCAGGTGATGATGTGGAAAGTGAAGGAGAGGATGGGAGGCTGTCCAGGCTGACGCCAAGGCTCTGAACCTGAAAGGTGGGAGAGATACAGGAATGGTCAATGGATATTGTAGACCTACCAGATTTGGTTAATGTTGACTTTGCACAATAAGCAAGTGAGGTAACTGACGTGGCATGATGTCCACGACCCGGTAATATATGGGCTGACTTGAATTTTTTTTTCAGTCAAACTGATTATTTTTGCTTTAACCCATGATATATATGTATACATATGCACTTTTACTGTTGCTGTTTAGAGTTCAACAGTATGATGGCAACGGGGAAAAAGCTGTTGCAGAAAATGGTGAACTTGCAGCGGATGCTGCGGAACCTTTTCCCAGTGGGCAACAGGGAGAACAGTCCACGGTGGGGGTGTGAGGGGTCTCTGATAATGTTATGGGTTCGGGACATGCAGCGCTGGGATGAAATGTCCTTAATGGAGAGGAGAGGAGCCCCGATGATCCCTTCTGCTGTCCTCACCACTCTCCACCAGATGCTGTAGGATGATGGTGTTGAATGCTGAACTGAAGTCCAGGAACATGCTCAAGGGGGCGGGGCGTTGATGTGCTTGGAACCCGTTAATAACTGCTTGCAGTTCTAGTTATTAGGGTTCCAAGCCCGCAGCGCAGGCGAACGGCTATGCCGTTCGTCTGCTCTGTGAGCAGAGAACCCTATTGTTTTTCGTGTGTTTTTAAATTATTTATTTATTATTATTATTATTACGGGTAATTATTATTCTCCGCTAAAACGCGTTGGGCGGCCCATGCGGATTTGTAACGAACCTATTGAATCAGGTATCCAAGTACAGAATGTGCACCGCTACTCAAACCCAGAAATTCAGACCCCTCAACAACTAGGGGGCGCTATAACAAAGGACAATGCGTTTTGGCCTATAACCACCAAACTACTGGTCCCACACTCAAAAACTTCACATCACTTTGTTTATTGGATGATTCAGCAAAATAAAGGGAATTGGCACACCCTTCGTTTCCCAGCTAGTTTTCGCGCTACATGGCTACAAAGGTTAAACCTTTCTTGTTAAACTCCTCCTACATTTTTTATGCAATCCGCGCAAAACTCCACATATAACAGCGTAATGGACAAATAAAAAAAGTGAACGCGCCGGATTTTTGAATTTTGACTTTTTCGAAAAGTAACGCTAAAATAAGTGATTGTTAGCTAGCTAGCTCTAAATGTAATTGCTGATTATTCTAAAACCATAACAGATTTTGACATGTCCTTCATAACCCATAGTCCAAATAAGATTTTGCACATGTGACCCGCGTTTGAGGATCGTCCATCACTAGGGGGCGCTGTGATGTCAAGAAATCTACTACGCAAGAATGGCTGATCGGAATTTTACAAAACCTTCTTCATTCCCTTCCAGACATACCCCTGAACTCAGGTATTAAATATGGTAATTATTAAAACAAGTGGGCGGGGCATATTTCCAAAAGTGTTAAAAAACCTGGAGAATAATAAAAACAATAAAGTAAAGAATAAAAAATGCTTTAAAATCAATTTTTTGATCCCAGATTTTCAGGATGTATTCTGTGAATAAGGTGTAACAATTCTCTCACTGCATGTATTGTTTTTTTTTGAAGTGCTACACTCTGAATTTTTAAAAGTTTGTAAAATGGAGAAATCAATGTATTTTCCACAAATATTGTTCAACCCCCCAAAATATGGCCTCTATTTGTAAAGCACATGCAGAATAAACATGGATTTCAGTTTGGTAAAAATCCAGGCGAGTTTGACCAATTTACAAGACTTTGAAAATAAATGGTACAAGACTATAAAGTTTAATATTTTATTTCTCTGAATCCATTTTTTTAATGACCATAAAAAAAATCCTGTGGTTAGATAAAGCACTCTTTGAGATCCATGAATATTTTCAGAATTTTAGAGCCAACCGTTGATTATTAACGAATTTATGAAGTTTGTGATCAGTTCACAGCTTTCATCATCCAGAGCTCTGACTGCAGAGCTTTGAACAGGGCGGCCATTTTGCCCATATTTGGGCACATCACAGGAAGTGACGTCAAAGCAGCCATCTTAGGTCAGACCAAGCTGCCATCTTAGGTCAGACCATAGAGAACACAGACATGAATACGTAGACGCCGCGTCCTCGGTTGAGAGGCGTGCCGACAGAGCGGCCATCTTAGGTCAGACCAAGCTGCAGTCAGACAGAATACAAGTCATTACAGGAAAATGTACTTTATGTTTTCAGACACTCTGAATCCGGTGAATTCTCACCCGATTTCCAGATAAATCAACTGACTGAAAACGTCACCCCTTTAGGGGCTACATGGGACCAATTGATTGAATTAAATTATTGTCTAACTTAATAAATAATTTCGATTTTGTATTGAAAGTAAGCAAACTTCCAGAGCTACGTCCCAGGAAGCCCAACTTTTACTCCGCTTATGGGTGCGCAAATAAAAGGACACTAGGAACCAGATCCTGGGGAATTACCTTCCATAAGTAAGATTTTATGATAGATAATCCTCATGCATTACAGTTACAGTGTTTCCGGCATAAACACAATATGTGCTAATTGGTACAGCGATGGAAGTAGAGAAAAGTACATTAAACACCAAAAACAAACAAAATGGTCCTAAATTACTGGATAGACATGATTTGTGGGGAGTGGGGGGGGGAAGCCCGTGCTGAGGGTGATTAGGTTTTTTGTTGATTTCTTTTTGTTGATAATTGCTGTTGTCTGTAGATCGGTGTCTGTGTATATAGCTTAAATATATATATATATATATATATATATATAAATATATATATATATATATATATATATATATATATATAATATTGGAAGAATTTTAGAGCAAACTGTTGACTTTTAAAGAATTTATTTATGAATTTAAAGAGAATAACATTTCCGAAATGTGCCCATGTAGGGATTTAAAATTTCCAGTAGATGGCAGTATTTGATTATATATGGATTTTTTACACACACACACACACACTTATATACATAAGCTTTACATTGAATGTAGCTAGTTGCGGAGCCAGAGGGGTGGCAGGGGTGGCATTTGCCACCCCCAACAGAGCCCTTGCCACCCCCTACTGCCACCCCACTGGAAATGGTAATTTTAACATATAATACTTATGAGATCGGCAAAGATTTGCCAGGAAAACTAATTTCCGACTGTCCCTGAAGGCAGCCCATGCAGTAGCAGCCTACATGCTGCGCACTGACGCTGTTCATTGGTTAAGCTGACATGTGGTTCCTGCTTGATCCAAAACACACCCGTGGCTTTAGAGTACACCGTTGAGGAGTTTTGCAGGTATTTACAACATTTTACCGCTCAGCGGTAACCGCTGTGTTACCTTCCTAATGAAAGGCGGCACTTGTCATACATTTCTAAAAAGAAAAAAAAAAATGGTTGTGCACCGCTCCGTCCGTAGTGCCTCGTTTATTATATTAGCCATGCTAGTGCTGATAGATCGTGTTTTAGACAGATTCTTTTAACATATGTTTGAGTGCACATGCTGCCCTGTAATGTTTTATTAATTTGGCCAGGATATATCTCCCAGCTCTTGCTTGAAATGTGTGTGGTAAGAATATGTGAAATACCATTGTTAAGTTTATAATGACTGAAATGTAAATAGGCTATGTCATATGAAAGCTTTGAATTATAACCTAACTAGTTATATTAATTAATTTAATTAATCTATTTTTAATTTAGTATTATTTTAGCTAGCTACAGAAAACTAAAAACTATTGTTTATATAATATTTAAAATAGTGTTGTCTTTGCCATACAGTCATGGAGTCTAAATACCAGGCTGCCTTATTTTGTGTAGAGCCCAAATGAAGAGAAAAGAGAATATCTCACAGTTCTTCTTAAAGAGGCAAAAACCAGGGCCAGACCAGGACCAGACAGAACCCTGCAGCAGTGACCAACCTGGAGAAGCCAGCCAGGAGACACCAGGCCCAAGTGTATCACCAGCAGGTTAGAGGCTGTGACAGAGAGTTATTAAGTAGTAAAATCCAATAAGCCTAATTGTAAAGGTTAGCATGATGCTTTTTGCATTTTTTATTGTGTCTGTTTATGAACACAATTGAAACAAGTGGGCAGGGCCTATTTGCAAAAGTGTGAGAGTAGGGAGTAGCAAGATGGCGGCCAGTCACTAGGGGAGGTCACTGGCCGCCATCTTGCTACTCCGTTCTCACACAGAACCCCATAGCATTTGGTTGCAACAACAAGCAGTTTGGCTGTGTGAAAACGTTTCACAGGTAACTTTACAGTCAGTGGATGTTATACTTACTATACAAATTACTTTTGTTTAGGTAACACTTTATTTGTGCCTAAGATTTACATGATACTGTCATAAACAGAGGCTGCACAGTGAAGCAGTGAGAAGTGTTGTTGCCTTCTGGGTTCAATCACCTGGGTCTTTCAAATCCTCCCAGGTCTTTCAAATCCTCCCGGGTCTTTCAAATCCTCCTGGGTCTTTCAAATCCTCCCGGGTCTTTCAAATCCTCTGGGTCTTTCTGCATGGAGTTTGAATGTTCTACCTGTGCATGCGTAGGTTCACTCCGGGTACGCTGGCTTCCTCCCACAGTTCAATAACATGACTGTTAGTTTAATTGGCTTCTCTAAATTGTCCTTAGGTGTGAGTGTGTGCAAGAATGGTTGTTTGTCCTGTCTGTCTCTGTGTTGCCCTGTGACAGATTGCCGACCTGTCCAGGGTGTAACCCGCCTCTCGCTCAGTGAACGCTGTGTATATATATATATATACATATATATATATATATATACACAGAAAGCTACATACACGGTAGACTGTGCGTTAATGTAACGCAGAAGGTCTGGAGATGCTACGTTGGTGTAGCTTGTAGGACCTGAACAGGGGAGAGAGGAAGAGTCAAGTGTCACGGGGCCTCTGGGCCGTGTTAATAAGGCTGGTAGCGGATGGGAAAAAGCTGTTTTTGTGTCGTGAGGTTTTGGTCCTGATGGACCGCTGCCTCCTGCCAGAAGGAAGTGTCTGAAATATTTTGTGACGGGTGTCACAAAATCGGCCACAATCTTCCCTGCACGCCTCAGAGTCCCGGAGGCTTACAGGTCCTGGAGAGATGGAAAATTGCAGCCAGTCACCTTCTCTGCAGACCGGATGACACGCTGCAGTCTGCTCTTGTCTTTGGCGGTGGCACCAGCGTACCAGATGGTAATGGAGGAGGTGGTTTAGACACACCTTCTCCTTCAAAGAGTTTTCTTAATTTTCATAACTATGACAATTGTAGATTCACACTAAAGGCATCAAAACTATGAATTAACACATGTGGAATTATATACTTAACAAAAAAGTATGAAACAACTGAAAATATGTCTTATATTCTAGGTTCTTCAAAGTAGCCAACTTTTGCTTTGATTACTGCTTCGTACACTCTTGGCATTCTCTTAATGAGCTTCAAGAGATAGTCACCTGAAATGGTTTTCCCTTCACAGGTGTCCCCTGTCAGGTTTAATAAGTGGGATGTCTTGCCTCTTAAATGGGGTTGGGACCATCAGTTGTGTTGTGCAGAAGTCAAGTGGATACACAGCTGATAGTCCTACTGAATAAACTGTTAGAATTTGTATTATGGCAAGAAAAAAGCAGCTAAGTAAAGAAAAACGAGTGGCCATAATTACTTTAAGAACTGAAGGTCATTCAGTCCGAAAAATTGGGAAAACTTTGAAAGTGTCCCCAAGTGCAGTCGCAAAAACCATCAAGCGCTACAAAGAAACTGGCTCACATGAGGACCGCCCCAGGAAAGGAAGACCAAGAGTCACCTCTGCTGTGGAGGATAAATTCATCCTAGTCACCAGCCTCAGAAATCGCAGGTTGACAGCAGCTCAGATTAGAGACCAGGTCAATGCCACACAGAGTTCTAGCAGCAGACACATCTCTAGAACAACCGTTAGGAGACTGTGTGAATCAGGCCTTCATGTTAAAACAGCTGCTAGGAAACCACTGTTAAGGACAGGCAGCAAGTAGAAGAGAATTGTTTGGGCTAAAGAACACAAGGAATGGACATTAGACCAGTGGAAATCTGTGCTTTGGTCTGATGAGTCCAAAGTTGAGATCTTTGGTTCCAACCATCGTGTCTTTGTGCGACGCAGAAAAGGTTTAACAGATGGACTCTATTCAATTCAATTCAATTGTATTTATATAGCGCCAATTCATGAAACATGTCATCTCGAGGCACTTTACAAAGTCAAAATCAATCATATTATACAGATTGGTCAAAAATTTCCTATATAAGGGAACCAGTTGATTGCTTCAAAGTCCCGACAAGCAGCATTTACTCATGGAGAAGCATAGAGCTACAGGGAGAGATGTCTGCATTGTCCATGGCTTTGCAGCAATCCCTCATACTGAGCAAGCATGAAGCGACAGTCGAAAAAAAAACCCACCCATTAGCGGGAAGGAAAAACCTCCAGCAGAACTGGGCTCAGTATGAACGGTCATCTGCCTCGACCGACTGGGGGTTAAAGAATACAGAGCAGAGACACAACAAGAGAGACAAACAAGCACAGAAGCACACATTGATCCAGTAATCTGTTCTGCATTAGATAGTAATAGTGGGTGATCTGTCTTCTCTGGATGATGTCACAGTTAACAGAACGTCAGATCAGGTGTACCTATGAAGAAAAAAGAGAGAGCAAAAAGTTAAAAGCTGAAATGACAACAGTCATTTCAATGTAATGCAATGCAAAACTGCATTGCATCTACTTTTTTTAGACAAATGCAAGAAAGTAATAAATATTATGACATGCTTAATTGGAAGGGAGTGGGGAGCAGATAGATGGTGCTGCTGTAGAAGGTCGTGAGGATAGGCGGGGACAGGTGGGCTCTCCTCATCCTCCGCAGTAAGTGCAAACGCTTCTGTTCCCTCTTCTCCAGTGACATGGTGTTCACAAACCAGCTGAGGTTGTGTGTTATGTGCACCCCGAGGAATTTATTGCTGCTGGCCACCTCCACAGCTGAGCTGTTAATGAGAAGTGGAGCATGGCGAGGCCATTTCTTCCTGAAGTCCATGATGATCTCCTTCGTTTTCTCCACGTTCAGGATCAGTCCTGGTCCTGGTCCTGGCCGTTGTTGTCTCTAATCAGGCCCACCACCGTCGTGTCGTCTGCAAACTTCACGATGTGATTGGTGGTGAACCTGGGGACACAGTCGTGTGTCATCAGGGTGAACAGCAGGGGGCTCAGGACGCAGCCCTGAGGAAAGCCCGTGCTGAGGGTGATGACATCAGAGGTTTTCTGTCCGACCCAGACCAACTGAGGTCTGTTGGTGATGAAGTCTAGTAGGCAGTTGCGAACAGGTGTGCTGAAGCCCAGATGTTCCAGTTTTGATGGTGTTGAACGCTGAACTGAAGTCCAGGAACATGCTCAAGGGGGCAGTGCGTGGGTGGGCTTGGAACCCGTTAATAACTGCTTGCAGTTCTAGTTATTATTATTACGGAATTAAAACGCGTTGTGCAGCCCACGCGGATTTGTAACGAATCAATTGGATCAGGTATCTAAGTTCAGAACGTGCACCCCTACTCAAACCCAGAAATTCAGACCCCTCAACAACTAGGGGGCGCTATAACAAAGGACAATGCGTTTACGCCTGTAACCACCAAACTACTGGTCCTACACTCAAAAACTTGATGTCACTTTGTTTATTGGATAATTCTGCAAAATAAAGAGAATTGGCACACCCTTCGTTTCCCAGCTAGTTTTCGCGCTACATGGCTACAAAGGTTAAACCTTTCTTGTTAAACTCCTCCTACATTTTTTGTGCAATCCGCACAAAACTTTATATATAAGCGTGTCATGGACAAATAAAAAAAGTTAACGTGGCGGATTTTTGAATTTGGACTTTTTCGAAAAGTAACGCTAAAATAAGTGATTGTTAGCTAGCTATCTCTAAATGTAATTGCTGATTATTCTAAAACCATAACAGATTTTAACATGTCCTTCATAACACATAGTCTGAATAAGATTTTGCACATGTGACCCGCGTTTGAGGATCGTCCATCACTAGGGGGCGCTGTGATGTCAAGAAATCTACTACGCAAGAATGGCTGATCGGATTTTTACAAAACCTTCTTCATTCCCTTCCAGACATAGCCCTTAACTGAAGTATTAAATATGGTATTGATTGAAACAAGTGGGCGGGGCCTATTTCCAAAAGTGTGAAAAAAAACGTTGAAAAATTACCAAAAATCAATTTTGTGGTGTAACGATCTCAGATTATCAGGATGTATTCCTTGAATAAGGTCAAACAATTCTCTCACTGCATGTCTTGAGGTTTTTGAAAGTTGCACACTCTGAATTTTTAAAAGTTTGGAAAATGGAGAAATCTATGTATTTTCCATAAATACTGGTCAATGCCAATAAAAATGGCCTCTATTAGTAAAGCACATGCAGACTATACATGGATTTCAGTTTGGTAAAAATCCAGGCGATTTTAAGATATTTACAAGATATTGAAAATTACATGTACAAGACTAAAGTTTATTATTTTGTTTCTCTAAAATGTCTTTCGCAATGGCTAAGAAAAAAATTAAGTGCTTAGAGAAACCACTCTTGGATATCCCTGAATAATTCCAGAATTTTAAAGCAAACCGTTGATTTTTAAAGAATTT
The DNA here is from genome assembly GCA_037039145.1 of Fundulus diaphanus. Lineage (NCBI taxonomy): Eukaryota > Metazoa > Chordata > Actinopteri > Cyprinodontiformes > Fundulidae > Fundulus > Fundulus diaphanus. Next base: position 4,313,224 of record CM073130.1, on the reverse strand, counting down.
AATTATGAATTTAAAGAGAATAACATTTCCAAAATGTGCCCATGTAGGGAATTAAAATTTCCAGTAGATGGCAGTATTTGATTATATATAACTTTTTTACACACACACACACACACACTTGTATACATAAGCTGTACATTGAATGTCGGCAGTTGCGGAGCCAGAGGGGTGGCACAGAGCCCTTGCCACCGCTACTGCCACCCCACTGGAAATAGTAATTTTAAAATATAATACTTATGAGATCGGCAAAGATTTGCCAGGAAAACTGTAATTTCCGACTGTCCCTGAAGGCAGCCCATGCAGTAGCAGCCATAGACATCATATACGTAGACCCCCCCATTGGACGCTGCCGGCCGCTAGGCTGACGTGCCTACAGGGCGGCCTTCTTGGGTCAGACCACAGATCAGACAGCTGCTGTCAAAATGAATAGGAGGCAGCTCAGATCTCATTTTAATCATATGTTCACAGTGATTGTGACCTTTCAGACAGATTACACATATTTATTCAGAACCAAAACTATTTAAACTGAAGTCAAACTGGATGAAAAATGTACACGCACTTACATATTAATCTAATGTACACACAAATTATGCACACATAAATCTCTCTCTCTTTCTTCCAATATATATATATATATATATATATATATATATATATATATATATATATATATATATATATATATATATATAGACACCGATCTACACACAACAGCACTTATCTACATAGGAGCAAAACTATATACAGACAAGTGAGAGCAAAGGTGCTCATAACAGCATTTAAAAATTATATAATACAAACCGCGAAAGGGAAGAAGAAATTAAATTCTTTTGGATGGATAGCAGATTCTACTATAAAATATCTTGAACTATCTCAAATAAATGTCAGTAAAACAGTTATTACATCATTACTTCATCCATCTATGTTGCCTGAAATTGATACAGATCAAAGACAAAAGAATCTCAAATTAAGCTTTTCTGACTAGCAGACTGCAAAAGTAATCTAAATACAAGTAATATTTTCTTGAACTCAGTGTATTTGCCCTGAATTTGAGCAGGTAAGTTAGATTATTTGCCAATAAAATTAGTAGTTTTTCTATTAAAATTATTAATATTCATTTGAAATAAGACAATGTATCTTTTTTCTAAATTTAAATGCTAACTGCCTTAACCTGCTCAATTTAAGGTGAAATACAATTATATCAAGAAAATTATAACTAGTTTTACTGTGCAATGCTTGCAGAAGTGTTTTCACTGCAGTATACCTCCTACAACCAGTTTTTAATTAACAAAAATATTAAAGCATCACATTGCAATATTTGATATAAGACAAAAACAAAAGTTATTCTTTTACTTGAACACATTTATTTTGTCACACTGACATTTCATTCAGTGTAAGAACAAATACTGATACTGCCTTTTACAACCAGTTAGTCAGTTTACTCATATTTTAGACACCTTTAACAAAATATAAATTTTTAACTATAAAAAAAAAACTAGTCACTTTACTAAAAAAATTCTTAACTAAAAAAAACACAAGGTGTTCAGAAGCCTCTGAGTTAAGCAGTCATAACTTATTTTTTTTCAAATCACTGCATTATTTAAAACAGAAAAATGCCAGTGAAGTGGCTACAGTTATAACATTGGCTAATGTGTCCACAATGCAAACCTTGCTCAAATTCAAACAAGTATCAAACAGTCTTTTCAGGTCATGGGGATGGAGAACGCTATAACATAACACACATGACCTTTAACCTTACTGGCCACGAAAAGCCCTCCATTCAGCCATGCTGTTCTTATAGGATGATGTGAGATGTCTGTCATGGATTTTGTCCAAAAGGACCTCTGTCTGTATGACTGAGAGTAGAGTAGCCACACATCTTGGGTAGGTAAGATGCAGTGTATAATAGTAGGCCATAAGGTATAAAGCACCCTCATCAAGCTTGTCTTTGGGAAAGGTTATTACTGGCACATCTCCTACCGCAAGCAGGCAGTTGGATGAACACACAATCAGGACTGGACAGGAGAGAGGGTGCTTCTTTAAGTATGTGTCAGGATCCTCTTTTTCCTTTAAAAAATGCCAGATATCCTTCTGTCAGTAAGATACATCTATTTAAGAATCACTTTATTTCACAACCTTACCCAGTGAGATAATAAAAAAATAGTTAAATTAATATATTAGTGATCCTAAATACAATTATTGTTCCAATGCCAACAAAGAAAAAAACAAGAATAAGGCTAGTCTCCAGGGCTGGGCAATATATAGATGGCAAATGGTAAATGGCTTGTACTTGGATACGCTTTTAACCAGTGTGGCGACCTCCACAGTGCTTTACACTACAGTTTAGTTATTCACCTTTTCACACACAAATTCACACCCTGACGGTGGTGAGCTATTAGTAGCTACAGCTGCCCTGGGGCAGACTGACAGAAGCAAGGCTACCATGCACCGACGCCACTGGGCACTCTGACCACCACCAGCAGGCAATGTGTGTAAAGAATATCAAGATATTTTTGGTCCATATTGCCCAGCCCCACTAGTTTGGATTGGTGTTTTCTTAATGGGATAACTAACACAACTAAATAATACAAAAGGTAAATTGAGACACAAAAGCACCATAAACATGGAAGTAAAAAAAAAATTCTTTAAAATGCAACTTTTTTGGGTGTCTTCAGGGATAAAACAAATGTGTGATTAGGAAATATATAGTGAGCTCTGTAGTTATAAGCCTTATAATACTCTAAAACATTCCAGAACAATTCACACAGCTCACCTCGAGGATGTGCACCAGAGCCTCAATTGCCTCATGTACCCTTTTTGGAAGAGCAGACGTGGATGGAAACAGTGATGGCAGGACACGATGGATCTCAAGAGCCTGTTCAGCTTTAATAGAAAAGATTAGTTAGTCAAAACAGCTGTACAATATGCACAAGGTCAAATCAGGTCAAAGGTTTTCAACAAAGAATTGGATAAGTGACAAGACAGCCATCAGCAGTATGATGATACACTTAGCTCACAATATCAGACAAAATATGTGATTCTCAAGATGAGACGAAGATATTTAAATATTTTTTAATCCTTGCAAATGAGTAATTTTCAGCCTGGACTAATCACGTTCTTTGTTTTTGAATACATAATTTAATAATATGTTTTCCAGTAAATAAATTCAACCAAAATGTATTTATAATTATTATAATAATGTCTTTATTCTCATTGTAACATACATTACAACAAAATTTGTTCTCTGCTTTTAACCCATCACCCTTGGGGAGCAGTGGGCTGCCATGTGCAGCTCCCGGGCTTGCTCAGGAACCCAGAGTGCAGGCTATGGGGATCGAACCGGGTACTTGCAACCTTCTCTTAGTGCAAGCGCGCTGCTCTAACCACTAGGCCAACACTCACCGGGTAGTTCCTTATTTAACAATTAATTTATCGAATGTACATCTGAAAATATTTTGTTATTTTTCAAAGACCAATTTATCTTAATTGACTACAGTAAAATAGGAGGGCAGAGACCGAGATGGGAAGGCTAAGAGCAGCAAAAAGTCAAAACAATATATCAGCTACTGTTACTTTGAATGGGAGAAGTTAATTGTTTATGTGATCAGTGGAAAATCAATTGAAAACAGCAAAGAAAAATGGCTCTTGTTTGTAAATTGCATAGAGATGATGCTTTGAAGCCTGAAATATTGTCAGATTGCATTTTACTAATTTTAATCTTGTGACATCTGTATCCACAAACCTGCTCACATTCATAATCTTCATAAAGAAAATAATTTAAAGATAAGGACAAGCCTTAATGTAAACATCTTGCTTGAAGTTCCACTCCAAACTCTGCTGAACAATAATATAAGACTATAACTGCTTACCTTTGTCCATTCCCATTGGTGGTTTTAGCATCTTTTTCGATACAAAAAATCTGCAGCTGCAAGCTCGTTTTTGTCTGTGGCTAACTTCTCTGAAGACTGCTTGGTAAACCTCAGCCTGAAACAAAGTGGATTGTTCTTGAGATTAATTCTTCAGTCTGGAGCAATTCCTACATTAAAACCACCCGATGGACAGAACAGAGCGATAAGTAATCTGTGTTTCCCCTACCATTGTCCAAGGGAGCGCTGCACAAGAAGAAGGTCATGAGATGTAGTAATTTTAAATATCGGTAATCAAATTTATCACAAGATCACATTCTGAGCTATTTCTGTCCCTATGTGGTCACTCATCTACTTTCAACTTTCTCAAGAAACCCCAAACTTGACAAAGCTGGATGACAACATGCGCTTAATGTTCGATCCCTGAGAACATTCAGGCTGAGTCATGTGTTCTCGCATGCGGGTGAACACGTCTGCTCCTGCCAGCAAATAGAGTGCAGCCTTTGAAGGCAGGGACAGGGTGGTCACTGGTCACAGGGAGGTACATGAGGATTCATGAACTGCTGGTTTTGTTTTTTAAGCAAAACTGATGTTATTGTTCTTTCTATCCCATAAAACTGCAATATTATATAAACTCAAAGTGTTACTGCCTACTTAAATGGGTGGTTGGTTAAGGCTATGTCATTGAGAAACTGACCTCCTCTGATGCACCATGAAAAGCTGTTTTTTTCTTAAAACGTTCTCTGGTCCTGGGAAAAGATCCCTCAAGTCTTCACGGGACAGGGTACTCATCATTGAGTCGCTGATATTTGCAGCTGTTAAATGACAAAGACAAATACAGGATGAAAAAGTGTTGTTGTAATGAAGTGAACATATGCAGATTACACACTAAGGACTAATAAACTCTGTGTTAATGAAGTTGCAAAATTCAGGTGCAGGACTAAATGTTAAGAATAGCCTGGCCAATATATCTCTATAAATATCAACAACTTTAATAATCACCATGCTTCAATATGCATTGCATATTGAATGCACATACTATAATGCATCAGTCTCATGTTAATTGCGCTTGCCACAACACAGTAATTGTTAATAAACAATGTTTTTGAAAAACCACCAAGATTGTTTAGGTACATTAAGAAAAGTATGATTAATGCATGTAAAGAAAATAGATTTTATAACTCCCTATACTGATTATGCCACTCAAATTCAGATTAGGATTTACAACACATTTTGGATGCTTCAAACTTGCTGTACATTCTGTACACAAGGGGGGCATACTATTATAGACCTTTTACCAGCAACTGAAGTGAAACCATTGTTATTCAGCATTAAGTACATTTTGGTGTAAACATTGATATGAGCAGAAAATCAGTTAACTTAAAAATATAAAACATATGTTTCATTTATGATTTTAGTCCGTTATAACAATAATATTCAACTTAATAGCATTTCATAAAACAAAATGTTTGTCAAAAGTGAAAACCCTTACCTGTTCACATCAAAAGCATATTTTCCACATGTGCTAATTTATAAAACATGAATTGTTACATTAGTCTTAGTAGTGTTACATTTCTTAAGTATTTCTCCACAGGGAGCAAGTTAATGAGTAACATTTTAACCTTTTTCATTTAAAAATAATTATTAGTATTTACCTCTTAACGTAGACACAGCCACATCATTTAACTCGTCCATGCTGTTTGATGGCAAGCTAGCTGGTTAGCTAGTCCTATTCAACTTCAGCTGCAAGAAACAGCAATAATAAAATAAACACAATTAAACATTGACAACACATAAAAAAACCGTGTACATTACAAAATGTGAACTTTGTATACAGTTTTATCTTACGAGGAAACGGTTTTGAAATGAAGAAAATGGCGCTTGCTCACTTGAACGCTAGTCGCTGTCCTTCCTTGCGAGATAATCCTGCAACGGTTGTTCACTTGAGCATGCGCAGTGGATGTCTCCCAACCGGAAGTTAGTCATCTCTTTATCATTTTTTCACAACCGTCAACTAATTTTTTTTCTATTATAATTACTTTTTTTTTTTTTACTGAAAATTGATTATCGGTGGCTTACTGCCGATTAAGTATGCAATAAAACTGAAATAAAACCCTCTCCTTTGCGGCAATTTATTTGGCGGATTTCTACAGCATAGACGTTATACGGCTTTTTTACGACATTCAACAGCTCAGCAGCATCTGCGCAGTCACGCTACACGCCTCCGCACTAAGAAGCAGCACGCCTAGACCTTTGACCAATAACAAAGCCGCTTTCAGTATGATTTGGCGTTGTTTTCTATGCTACGCATTTGTGGCATTGACTCTAAAACAACTTTTGAGTCACATTAACACTATGCATAGTCGCAATCCCGATTTTCGAATTATTACGTTACGTTTTATTTAAAGGGGAAGTCCGGTCAACAAGGAAAAATCAGGGTATCATTAGCTATAACTAAAACTAATACATTTGTGGTTATTTAATGAACTTATCTTTAATCAATAAGAAAATAAAAACATAAATTGTCGTCTGAATCACTGTGTATGGGGGCTGACATGACTGCCCAAATATGGGCAGTAAGGGGCGTTCAACATCACATCCTGCGACGTGGAAGAGCGGAAGCGGCGACAGCATTTCTCTCCGCTTTCCATGCAAAGTCAATAGGAGCCGTTCTACACAGCTGCGATCATCAATAATTATTTCGGATTTCCAGAGGACTTCACCGCTGACATTCCCAAGAGCTATTGCTGAAGCAACAATGCCCACGTGCATGGCCATCGGATGTTCCAACACAACTGGTAAAAGAGGAAAAAACATTGCTTATTTCAACACAGTCACTTCAGCTATCTCTCCTCCGCTGTGTGTGTGTGTGTGTGTGTGTGTGTGTGTGTGTGTGTGTGTGTGTGTGTGTGTGTGTGTGTGTGTGTGTGTGTGCGCTCAGCTGCAGCGCTGGTGCAAAGCCGTGATCAGCCCAGCATGTGCTGGAATGCTCTTATATTTTAATACTTATACTATAATAATCAGCTAACTTAAGTCACTTCAGCGATCTCTCCTCCGCTGTGTGTCTGTGTGTGTGTGCGCGCGCTCTGCTGCAAACTGAAACTGAAACCCCGTCTGTTAGATGCAGAGCCGTGCTGCGCGGAGCGCGCACACACACACACACACACACACACGCGTGTATAGATATATACTGTAGGACCCGACTGAGTTTGATCTTGGAAAATAGTGCGGCGTGACAAACAGAGCGTTGAAACTTGCTCAACAGCGGGTCCGCCGAGTGACGTAAAAAAATGGGAGGTGACAGTACTATTCTTGACCAAGATGGATTCCTCCACATAAACATGATTAAATGAGAATTATTATTAATTAAAAAAACTTATAATTTTTTGCACAGTATGTAGTAGTTTTATATTTAAAGTACTTTCAGCAGTTTGAATTCTGATTTTGACCGGACTTCTCCTTTAAAACTCAAAAAGTTACGCCTTAGCTCAGGCTAATTTAGCATGATGGGCTTTTTCTTTTCTTTTTTCTTTAAGAACAGTCGGAATGTGAAACAGTGTCCTGTATTTCAATGGGTCTGATTCAGAAAAAGTAAAAAAATTCCACCTGCGCTTTTCTGTAACAAAGAAGGCAGAGCTGCATCGGCTGTCAGTCAATAAGCAGAAGCTCCACCTCAGGAGCAGCGGGTCACCAGGACACTCGTTAAATAAAATCACAAGGATTTCTAACTGGGTGAGGCCAGAGAAAGGCGATTCTCAGAAAGCTTTTATGAAGTTCTTTTTTATTTTTAAACAGAGTGGAGAGCGATGTGAAGCGACACTGTAGAACCAAGTCGCACTAGAACCAGCTGAGAATGCCTCCTGTGGTTCTATGGACTCATTTTATTCAACCCAAAATCACCTGCCAGAGAGACAAGCTACAGCAGCCAAGATTACCTACAGCAATATTTAACTTTATGCAGTTTTATAACATTTTTCTAATTAAAGTGTTCATCTTAAAAAGCAAGTTATGGTTTTTCTTCTGATAAACTTTGAGCAATTTTATTAAACTTTTCAAAAATTTAACATCCCATCCATCCATGGATTTTCTATACCCGCTTTTCCGTACAGGTGTGATGTCAAGCCCTATCTGATGGGGAAACAGGGTAATGGGGGTGGGGGGACGGACGGCAGGTGGCTCTTCCTAGGCGGGGACACAGATTACATCCTGGACAGGTCGCCAGTCACAGGGCTAAAATATAACCGTTTTATTAGACTTCAAAAAAGTTAAATAGTGACTTTTTTATAAACTCATGAGTTGTGATAATTAATTGCTGTGCAATAATAGGAAAAACAGACTGATTATTGTAATGTGTGATCTGTGTTAAATTAAAATATATGACGTCATCATAGTGTTGGTTATGTGTCCTGCATTGTCCATGGTTGTGGTTGGCCTTGTATGATCATAGGATTGGTTTATATTGAATGTGACAGGGAGCCAGAGGAGTTAATGTACAGGAGTGAAGTAGATGATGTAATGATGCAAGCTGCTGTCTTTGTACCAGCTGCAGTTTATGGAGGTTTACTGGAGGACAGGGAGGGAAGGGAGCTGAAATTGTAAAGTCAAGAGGTGAGTGGACTGTGGACCAGTTTGGCAAAAGTGTGAAGGAGGAACTTGATGCTTCTGAGATGAAAGTTAACCAGGTGATGATGTGGAAAGTGAAGGAGAGGATGGGAGGCTGTCCAGGATGACACCATGGCTCTGAAGCTGAAAGGTGGGAGAGATACAGGAATTGTCAATGGATATTGTAGACCTACCAGATTTGGTTAATATTGACTTTGCACAATAAGCAAGTGAGGTAACTGATGTGGCATGATGTCCACGGCCCGGGAATATATGGGCTGACTTGAAAATTTTTTCAGTCAAACTGATTATTTTTATTACATATTCTTCAATGGAATGCCAGAAGTTTAATAGCCAATGGACAAGAATTTCAAAAGTTTGTTTATGAATTAGAAATAATTCCAGATATAATATGCGTTCAAGAAACATGGTTAAAACCTAATCTAGATTTTAAGATTCCTGGATATAGCATAGAAAGACAAGATAGAAGTAATGGTAGTGGAGGAGGATGTGCCACTTTTATTAAAGATGAAATCCAATGCATAAAGAATTAGAGTGTGTTATTATAGAAATATTTAATGTAAGAAAATATGGAAATATAAAAATTATTTATTATAATCCATGTAAAAATCTTGATAGTGATATATTTAAGGAGATAGCAGGGAAAATACATAGAAGAGAAATATGGTGTGGTTATTTTAATGCCCACAATAGTCTTTGGGGTAGCAGAAAGAGATCATAATGGTAGCATAGTTGAAGAAATTATGGATGAAAGGTCATTAGTTTGTCTTAATAATGGAAAAGGTACAAGAGTAAATATACATAAAAATACAGTTTCATGTCTTGATATTACATTAATATCTGATTGTCTTGTTAGTTCATGTGAATGGGATGTCACTGGGAGTCTACAATAGGGAGTGATCATTTTCCAATAATTGATGACAATATAAACAAGCAAGAAGATTTCATATTAACAAGATGGTGCTTTAATAAAGCTAATTGGCAAAAATTTTAAATTAATTGTGAGAAAACCAGTTATATGGTTACATTAAAAGGCAACATTGAAGAATGCGCAACACAAATAACAGAACATATTTTAAATGCAGCAAGTTATAGCATACCAAGAATAAAAATAAAAGGTAAGAAAAAGGTAGTTCCTTGGTGGAATGATGAATGTAGTAAAGTATTTAAGGATCGTAACAAGGCATTTAAAATATTACAGAAAAATTTAACAACCGAAAACCTTATTGAATATAAAAGGAAAAGAGCAATGCTTCGTAAAACCATTAAGGAAGCAAAAAAGAAAACATGGGGAGAATATTGTTCCTCAATGGGTTCAGAAATAAAATTACAGAATGTTTGGTCAATGTTTAGGAAAATGACGGGGAAAAGAAATGATGTTAAAATACCAGCATTAGTTAGAGGTCAGGAGATATTAGTTTTAAATAAAGATAAGGCAGATTTTTTAGGTGAGACATTCGCTGCAGTTCATAATGGTGATCATCTTACAGACATTCATAGAAGGCAGAAGATACAGAAACTTGGAAATCATAAAAATATATTGGGAAAATGTAAAAAATGTATATCAACATTAGACATGAATATAACTATGAAAGAAATTAAAACAGTATTGAAAGGGACAGGATATTCAGCTCCAGGGGAGGATCAATTGTGTTATGCTATGTTTCGACAGATACCGGAAGTAACATTGAAATTAATATTAAAATTATTCAATAAAATATGGAAAGAAGGTTTAATACCAAATAGTTGGAAAAGGGCAACAATTCTACCATTTAATAAACCAGGGAGAGATCCTATCAGTCCAAATAATTATAGACCAATAGCTTTAAATTCTCATTTAAGTAAATGGATGGAGAAAATAGTGGTCAGTATATTAGGGTTTGTTCTTGAACATAAGCAACCCTGAGGGGAGCCCGTACTGAGGGTGATGAGATCATAGGTGTTCTGTCCGACCCGGACCAACAGAGGTCAGGAGGTGAGGGAGTCTAGCAGCCAGTTGCGAAGGGGTGTGCTGAAGCCCAGTTTTTCCACCAGATGCTGTAGGATGATGGTGTTGAACGCTGAACTGAAGTCCAGGAAAATGCTCAAAGGGGGCGGGGCGTGGGTGGGCTTGGAACCCGTAAATAACTGCTTGCAGTTCTAGTTATTATTATTATTAATAATTATTCTTCTCCGTTAAAACGCGTTGTGCGGCCCATGCGGACTTGTAACGAACCTATTGAATCAGGTATCTAAGTACAGAATGTGCACCGCTACTCAAACCCAGAAATTCAGACCCCTCAACAACTAGGGGGCGCTATAAGATTCAGTGTCCGCTCTCTGCCTGCTTGGACGCTTTTTTCTCTCCTCCCTGCTTGCTTGCATTTTCCTGCCTTTTACTTTTTATCTCCTTTTTATCTCTTAGCCAAAACTTCAAAAAGTTGGACTTAAGTTATTTTATATATTTTCTTTTATTTATTTTTGATTTTGATTTTGAAAAGATGCCTACCTTCACCACAGAGGACTTTGACAAGCTTCTACAGAAGATAGCTGTTATGGAAATGAAAATCTGTCGACTGGAAGTGAATTATGATGTAAACGCCGCGTATGGAAATGAAACAACCCTGCCTGTGATTCCGAACGGTGACCACCAGCCCAGCAACTCAGCGAACAAACAGTTCCGTAAGGAAAACGAGAATCCCTGGACCACTCTGGGTGCAAGACCAAAGGATCAACGAACCCCACACCCAGACAAAGAAAACTGGCCGACACTACAGAGAGATGTCCCAAGACAAGTGAAACAACAACGGGCTGTTCTCAAAACAAATGATAGGAGTAAACCTGCTGGAAATGCTGGAATTCCATTACTAAACAGATTCGCTCCGCTCCAAAATGTGACCCAGGAGGATCATGACATCAATCAGAGGTATGTCAACGATTTTCGTTCTAAGACATCAGAGAAAAAACACGCCACAGGGCCAAGGACCCTGATACTATGCAATAGTTCTGTAAATGGGATTAAACATTTCTGTAACAAGAAAAACACAGAGGTGTTGATTTATAGCCCTTTGAACAATACCCTGGTGTCTGATGTATCAGACATCCTTCCAAGGATCTTGAAAGAACGCCCGACCCTGGAAAAACTAATAATACAAGCTGCCCTGGGCGACGTCACCCGGATAAGAAAATCAGAAGTATTGAAAGAGGATTACATTCGTCTGTTGAACTTAGTTGATGGCCTGAATGTCAAGGTGTTTCTCAGCGGCCCTCACGCGCCCGTTAATTGTGGAGACGAGATTTTTTCCAGAATTCTGATGCTAAACAAATGGCTGGAAAAAACATGCAAACAAACAACTGTAACCTTCATAGACAACTTAAACATCTTTTGGGAGAGGAGACATCTGTTCAGCAACAATGGTCTACATCTAAATAGGTCAGGTGCAAAACGGCTGATTTCAAACATCTTCTATTCTGTGAACCATGCACCATCAGCTTTGTCCCAAAACAAAGTACACCCAGTGCCAAAACAAATGATAAGCCCAGTACAGCCCGAACCGGCCAAGATAAAGATGGCCAAAGAGATGACACAGAAAGAGGCTATGTCAGAACTACAGGAGGATTCATCCCAGATCTCAGCAGGACAAAGAGAGGACCAAAAACCCCCATCCCCACAAACACCGGTCCAGACTGCAACAACCTCCCCCTCCTCTCCACAAAGCCCAGATATTCCTTTTCTGGATTTTTCTCACAACATGAACAAAGTCTTTAAGATTGGTCTACAGCTGACATCCTCTCCACATAGCCACAGCTCTGTGACTAAACCAGCATCTCCCAAAGGCCGCAGAGTCCCATATCCTCCTCCTCTACGTAACACGGAACATGCCTGTCCCCAAGACCTTCAGATTACTTCGCTGTGATACACACCGGGCCCTGGCCGCACGTTTATCAGACATGACAGTTTCCAGCATCAGCCTGGGCCTCTTGTCGGAGATTATGGAATATCTGTGATGATACGTGGCAGAAATAAGAAAAACAAAAGGATAAACAGGACCAAACCCTTAAAAGTCATAAACTGTCAGATGCAACCTGCCACAGATACATCATCAACCACTAAGTCATATAAACTGGGTTTATTAAACATTAGATCTCTGTCAGGAAAATCCCTTTTAATTAATGACTTCATTATTGACAATAATCTCGATGTTATGTTTTTAACAGAAACATGGTTACATGAATTTAATGAAGCAGCCATTCTGATCGAGACGACTCCTCCCAACTACAATTTTCTTTGTGAGAGCAGACAGCAAAGGAAAGGTGGAGGAGTGGCAACATTGTTTAATGATTCACTAAAGTGTAAAAAGGTGTTTTTGGGAAAATTTGACTCTTTTTAACATTTGGCTCTCCAGGTATAGAGCCTGGTACAAACTATGTTTATGAATGTTTACAGGCCTCCTAAGTCCACATCAAACTTTTTTAATGATTTTAGTGACCTCCTATCTGTGATATGTGTTGATTATGAATGTTTAATTATTGTGGGAGACTTCAACTTTCACGTTGACAACCCTGAAGACAGAAGTGCAAAAGAACTGTGTGACACACTTAGAAACTTTGGTTTAACTCAACATGTTAAAAAGCCAACACACAAATGGGGACATATTTTAGACCTGATCATCACTAAAGGTCTAAAGATTTCTAAGGTCAATGTAACTAATGTTGCCCTATCTGATCATTTTTCTGTTACCTTTGAAAGCATAATTTCCAGTGACTCATTTAGCCAAAGGGACATCGTAAGAAAACGCACCTTTATGGACAATGCCACAGAAACTTTTATTCAAGCTTACTCTGCTACATCAACCTTGGGCTGCAACTCAGTAGATACGCTAGTAGATAACTTTCATTCTAAAGTCTCAGACATCATTGACTGCATTGCTCCAGTTAAAGTGAAGGTTTTTTCCGGGAAGAAAAAAATCTCCTTGGAGAAATGCTCCAGCAGTTAGAGGTGAAAAAAGGGAGTGTCGAAAAGCTGAACGCAGGTGGAGAAAGAACAGATTTCAGGTTCACTATGACATCTATAAAGAGAGACTTTACAGATATAACTTACATCTGAAAAATGCAAGAGAATCTTTCTTCTCTGAGATCATAAACAAGAACATTAATAATGCTCGTGTCTTATTTGCCACAGTCGACAGGTTAACAAACCATCCTGTATCCGTGGCTTCTGAACTCCACTCCACCAGGGCCTGCAATGACTTTGCTAACTTCTTTACTGAGAAAATCCAAAAGATTAGAGGATCAGTTTGTACATCCATACCAAGTTCAGTAACAAAGTTGTCTCCAACTAGAATTGATCTTGACCAAATGTCCCAATTCAGTCAAATAAACTACAAAAGCTTAGAGCAGATCATTCAGCAGCTAAGTTCCTCCTCATGCTGCCTTGATGTTCTACCCACAGCTTTCTTTAAGAAAGTTTTGCCTGTCATAGCGTCTGATTTGACTCGGATAATAAACACGTCCCTTCTGTCAGGTGTTTTCCCCCAGTCCCTAAAAACAGCAATTATCAAACCACTGCTTAAAAAGAACAATTTAGACAAACAACTAATTCAGAACTACAGGCCCATCTCAAACCTCCCCTTTATCAGTAAGATTATTGAAAAAGTTGTGTTTCAACAATTAAACACCTTCTTAACTATGACCAGCCGCTTTGACGTTTTCCAGTCTGGCTTTCGTGCTCACCACAGTACAGAGACCGCCCTTATCAAGGTGTTTAATGACACCCATATAAATACGGACTATGGAAGAACCACGGTGCTGGTACTATTGGCTCTCAGTGCAGCATTTGATACTGTTGATCACTCCATCCCGTTAGAACGCCTGGAGAACTGGGTCGGCCTCTGTGGTACAGCTCTCAACTGGTTTAAATCCTACTTAAAGGACAGGGACTTTTTTGTGTCAGTAGGTAACTTTACGTCAGAGATGACAAAAATCACATGTGGGGTTCCCCAAGGGTCCATTCTGGGTCCCCTCCTATTCAACATCTACATGCTCCCTCTTGCTCAGATCATAAAAAACAACAACATCAGCTACCATAACTATGCAGACGACACACAGCTCTACATCACCATGTCACCAGGTGACTATGGACCAATTCAGGCACTGAGTAATTGTCTTGAAGAAATCAATGGATGGATGTGCCAAAATTTTCTTCAATTGAATAAAAACAAAACAGAAGTAATAATATTTGGACCAATAGAGGAGAGATCAAAGGTTAGCACACAGCTTCAGTCGCTTCAGCTAGGAACCACTGACCAGGCCCGAAACCTGGGTGTAGTGATGGACTCAGACCTGAACCTCCAAAAGCATCTAAAGACAATTACAAGGTCAACTTTCTATCACCTGAAGAACATTTCCAGGATTAAAGGACTGATGTCTCAGCAGGATCTAGAAAAACTAATCCATGTGTTTATCTTTAGTCGAATTGATTACTGCAACGGTGTTTTCACAGGTCTGCCTAAAAAGTGGATCAGACAGCTGCAGCTGATCCAGAATGCTGCTGCCCGCGTCCTCACTAAGACTAAGAAAGTAGAGCACATCACCCCAGTTCTAAAGTCCTTACACTGGCTCCCTGTATCTCAGAGGATAGACTTAAAAATCCTTCTGTTAGTCTATAAATCCCTGAATGGCTTAGCACCTAAATACATCACAGACTTGTTATCAGTGTATCAACCCTCCAGACCACTCAGGTCTTCTGGCTCCAGCCTACTCTGCGTACCTAGAACCAGAACTAAACATGGAAAAGCAGCATTTAGTTCCTATGCTCCACTTATCTGGAACAAACTTCCAGAAAACTGTAAAGGTGCGGAAAGCCTGAGTTCCTTTAAATCAACATTAAAAATGATTTGTTTAAGATTGTCTTCAACTATTCTAGTTAACTGAATCACCACTTTTTTGTTCTTTTTTTCTATCTACATTTTATTCCTACTTGCTTTTATTCTGTTTTATTTTGCTATTTTAATCATGTAAAGCACTTTGCATTGTCTTTGTACTGAATTGTGCTATATAAATAAATTTGCCTTGCCTTGCCTAAGGAGGAACTCTTCAGGGATCAAGCAGTTTCGCACCATCTCACTGCTCAATGTGGAAGCTAAGATCTTCCTGGGGATCCTGGCAAAGAGGTTGATCACCTTTATGCTGGAGAATGGGTACATGGACACTGCGGTACAAAAAGGTGGCATTCCAGGGATATCTGGCTGCCTTGAACACACCAGCGTTATCTCCAAAATCATCGAGGATGCGAAGAAAAACCATGGCAACCTGGCAGTACTGTGGCTTGATCTGTCAAATGCTTACGGAACAATACCCCACAAGCTAGTGGAGCTGACGCTGAAGACCTACCATATCCCCGAGCGATTTCAGGCGCTCCTGCAGTACTACTTCAACGGATTTAACATGCGTTTCACCTGTGGAGAATTCACCACCAACTGGCAGAGACTGGAAGTGGGCATTGTCACGGGCTGCAAAATTTCAGTGATCCTGTTTTCCGCAGCGATGAACCTTCTTGTCAAATCAGCAGAGAAGTTGCGTCGAGGTGCAGTACTCGCAAGCCGAGTCCAGATGCTGCCCATTCGAGCATTCATGGACAATCTCACCATAACAGCAAGATCAGTACCAGAAGGAAGATGGATTCTGGAGGACTTGGTTCAGATCACCAATTGGGCAATGATGGAGTTCAAACCGGCAAAATCTAGAAGCCTGGTTCTGAGGAAGGGTCGCGTTCAGGATCGGTACCACTTCAAAATCGGAGAGAACACCATCCCAACTGTCCAGGAAAAGCCTGTGAAGTGCTTGGGGAAGTGATACAGGGCGGACCTCAATGATAGGCAGAGTGTGAAGGAGATGCTTAGCCTGGCAGAAACTTGGATGACATCTCTGGAGAAGAGCGGCCTCCCGGGCAAGTATAAAGCCTGGGGCTACCAACATGGGGTTCTCCCCAGACTGCTCTGGCCTCTCCTGGTCTACAAGGTACCTGTCTCCACTGTTGAGGGACTGGAGAGGAAGCTGAACACCTACCTGAGGAGATGGTTGGGCATCCCAAAAAGCTTTTGCTCCATTGGCCTGTACAGCACAGGCAGCAAGCTACAGCTGCCAATAACATCAGTGGTGGAAGAGTACAAGGCGACAAAAACGCGCCAGTCCATGATGCTGCGAGACAGTAAAGACGAGAGAGTACGTCAGGCAGACATCGTCACCTGGACAGGCCGAAAGTGGTCAGCCAGCAGAGCATTAAAGGAGGCAGAGGACAGACTGCATCACGCAGACATTGTTGGGTCGGTAGCTCAGGGAAGGCTTGGTTTGGGTTGCTCCACCAGAACAAGCTGGAACAAAGCGGACCCAAAGGAGAGGCGAGGCTTGGTGCAGAAAGAAGTCAGAAAGGCGGAGGAGGAAAGCCGGCATGTCAAGGCTGTAGCCATGAACAAACAAGGCAGCTGGACTAGATGGGAGAGTGCGAGAGAGAGGGCTCTATTTTCCACAAATATTGTTATATGCTAATAAAAATGGCCTCTATTTGTAAAGCACATGCAGACTAAACATGGATTTCAGTTTGGTAAAAATCCAGGCGAATATGACTTATTCACAAGAAATAGAAATTTACATGTAAAAGGCTATAAAGTTTAATATTTTTTTCTCTCAAACAGTTTCATGAATGACCATATTAAAAATCAAGTAGTTAGATAAAGCACTTTTGGAACTCCGTGAATATTTTCAGAATTTTAGAGCAAACCATTCATTTTAAAAAGGATTTCTTTTCATAATTTGACATAAAAGTTGCAGCATTTTAGAAAATGAGGCGAGGGCGCCATCTCGTGGCTTTTGTTTGCAACTACAATAACTCTGATCATTCATAGTTTAAGTCAGGGGTATTCAATTAAAACTTAAA
>CM073130.1:4130821-4293321 GCA_037039145.1 Fundulus diaphanus | reverse complement strand
TGCTGCTGGACTGTGATACATATTGTATAAACTTTTCTATGTTATGAAATTGCACATATGGAAATATTGCATACTCTATTATTGTGTGGTAGGTCTATAGGCTGTAGTTATTTTTCCACTATCAAGTAACTTTGTTTTTCCTTTGGTCAATTTATTTATTTACCCTTATATTCTACTCTTTGTGTTTTTCTTTAGAGCTAACTTTAGATGAGACAGTTTACTTTTCTTTCCTTGTATTGTTTTTTTTCTTTTCTCATCACTAATAATTGTGTGTTTGTCACTGTCACACCCAAATTTCCCCATTGAGGGACATTAAAGGAATTCTTATCATATCTTAACTTAACATGTGCTTTGACCAGGTATACTTACCAGGGTATACTTTACGCTAACTGTTTTTCATTAAAGGTACTTGGAAGCTTTTCTGTTTACTTGTTCTCCCTGTGAAAGCTTAGGTTTTATTCAGGCAATCTATCTTAATGCCACTATCCAAAACTGAAATAAACTGATGTATATTTCTCATAGAGGACATGGTTATGAACTAAAACTAACTACTATGTTTACCGTATGTATCCATTCACAAAATCTAACCCTAACCCTTTTCATTCATCACTTGTACCCTTTAATGATGTTCAAACTAAGGCTTTATACATATACAGTGATTTGTATGTATTTGGGGTAGAGGAACGCGGTGGATTCACTTCAAATAAGCGTGATGTGTGTTTGCCTGGAGATTAGTTCGAAAAAATAAAAACAAATGTAATACTTAACTGAACATAAAAGCAAATAATGGTCAAGGTAAAGGAAATGGTTGTTATCATTATTCTTAAGCATAGTGTGGGTTCTAGGATTAACTTTTTTTCCATGTCAGCTACATGCACCATAAGCGATGTCTGAGCAGAAAAAAAACTTCACTTTTCTATTTTAGTCCAGTTATAAATCAAATTTGGGTAAGTTAATTTTACAATCAGATGAATATGAAAATAGTTTCTAAAAAGTCTGATTCAACTACTGTAAAAATTTTAAATGGAGGTTTTGAACACTGAAGGTATCTGGACCTTTAATCAAAATCTTTCACATGCCTGGGCATAGTAGACAGGTCTAAGTAATCCTGAATTAGTTGTTCATGGCACTCTGCAAGTATCTCCAGATGTGACTGATTCTCTTTCCCGCAAGAGCAGTTTTATTATGCTGATGAGTGTTTCAGCTTAATGGAAAAAGCATTAGGGTAAATATATGCAAATAAAATGCTCCGTTCTTTCAACTGTGTTTGAGGCCCAAGGGTTAGATAAAGAGCTTTAATGTTTTCACAGAATGAGAATTACTTTTGCTGAATTTCAGGGACCACTGCTACCAGCAACCACTTATTGAATTTACCTTCACTTTCATGTTTATTCTTAATGAGGTCTTCTTTTTTGCTAAATCTTTTCTCTTTTAAATCACATACTTTTTTCTCGTTTACCTGTTTTGCATCAAACTTCAGTACCTGCTAGACTTTTAGTGGTACAGTCCATCTAAAAACTGTGAAGAAAATGAATAAAGGCTACTTTGAAGTCAGTCTACAGTCATGTGAAAATCTAGGCAACCCTACAACAGCCTGTGTTTATCCAATAAATTTGGACATAAATCTACTAATTATGGGAAATGCAACTAATATAAATAAACAGAAAAACAAGAAGAAAAAAATATTTGAGTTCCTTAAAATGTGCGTAAAATTTTCGGCAAAAAATTCTGAAATCTCCTCATGTATTACAGCTTCAAATGTACACATGATTAGAACAAGCTTTAATTAGCATTTGCTTGTGAAACTGAAGACCATGGTAAGATCAAAACAGCTGACTCTTTGGAACAAAACTTGTAGCAGCTTATGAGTCTGGAAAGGGAAAGAGGGTTCAAAATAATTTGAAAGCCATTCAATCATTAGGAACAAGGTCTACAAGTGGCGGACATTCAAAAAGCTGCCAAAATGCTCAGGTCTGGCTGTTCATGCAAGAACGTCGATGACAAGATGCAAAAAGAAACTCAAATCCCCTTATGAGAACTACAGAAGGCTTCTGCTACTGTTGGTTTTAAAGTGGATGTCTCTATAATCAGAAAGAGGCTGTAACCATCCATGTACAATCTTACTATCCATGTAACTTTCATGGATAGTAAGGAAGTAGGAAACAGTTTTTTAAATCTATTTTATTTATACAGTGCCATTTCACAAAACGTCATCTAAACGCACTTTACAAAGTCAATTCAATCAAATCTTACAGATAGATTGGTCAAAAATGTTTCTATCTAAGGAAACCCAGTAGATTGCATCGAGTCATTGATTTACAGCAATCACTCCTCCTGAAATATAGTGTAGCCACAGTGGACAGTTGTCTGCATTGGCTTTGCAGCAATCCCTAATACCGAGCATGCATGTAGCAACTTTGGAGAGGAAAACTCCCCTTAAACAGGAAGAAACCTCCAGCAGAACCAGGTACAGTATGAATGGCCATCTGCCACAGCTGACTGGGGATTTGAGAAGACAGAGCAGAGACACAAAAAGAACACAGACGCACTGATCCAGGAAACACTTTCTATATTGGAGAGGGTAATGGCAGCTCTGAGGATTGCTTTGCAGCTAAACAGAATGTCAGGCCACATGTAACTGCTATGAAGAGGGAAAAAAAACAATTCAATTCAATTTTATTTATATAGCGCCAATTCATGAAACATGTCATCTCGAGGCACTTTACAAAGTCAAAATCAATCATATTATACAGATTGGTCAAAAATTTCCTATATAAGGGAACCAGTTGATTGCTTCAAAGTCCTGACAAGCAGCATTCACTCCTGGAGAAGCATAGAGCTACAGGGAGAGTTGTCTGCATTGTCCATGGCTTTGCAGCAATCCCTCATACTGAGCAAGCATAAAGCGACAGTGGAAAGAAAAACCACCCATTAGCGGGAAGGAAAAACCTCCAGCAGAACCGGGCTCAGTATGAACGGTCATCTGCCTCGACCGACTGGGGGTTACAGAAGACTGAGCAGAGACACAACAAGAGAGACAAACAAGCACAGAAGCAAACATTGATGCAGTAATCTGTTCTACATTAGATGGTAATAGCAGGTGAGCTGTCTTCTCTGGATGATGTCTCAGATAACAGAACGCCAGACCAGATGTACCTACTATGAAGGAAAAAAAAGAGAGAGAACAAAAAGTTATAAGCAGAAATTATGACAAGCAATGCATAATTGAAGAACAGTAGAACTCGATAGAGTGAGAAAAATAGATCCTGATTTCCTCCAGTAGTCTAAGCCCATAGAAGCACATCCCCATAGGTAGGTCAGGGCAACATAAGCCACTCTAGTTATAAGCTTTGTCGAAAAGGAAAGTTTTAAGATTAGTCTTAAAAGTAGACAGGATGTCTGCCTCACGGACCAAAACTGGGAGTTGGTTCCACAGGAGAGGAGCCTGAAAGCTAAAGGATCTTATGGCTAGAGTGGCACATGTTACTCTGAGCTACCTTTATAGTTTTGCTGCTATAGGCTTAGGCTACTGGAGGACTTTGATGCAATCAACTGGTTTTCTTATATAGGAACATTTTTGACCAATCTGTATAATCTGACCCAATCTGTATAATATGATTCAACTTGACTTTGTAAAGTGCCTCGAGATGACATGTTTCATGAATTGGCGCTATATAAATAAAATTGAATTGAATTGAATTGAAATATATCCGCGTGGGTTACAAAAAATATAGTTACACTGGCAACGTCTAATGTAACCACAGTTATGGAATATGCGCGTCACGCCAAGAAACACGCAAAAAAGAGAGGTGGTGCGTCTGGAGAGGGGACACACATTTTCTGGGCAGATCCTATGTGTGACCCAGACGAAATATTTGCTTTCCAAGCCACCGGACCGCCTCAACGGCGTCAAGGAGGTTTCCGAGGAGTTTGGGGCGGTCATAGGAACCGAGGGGGCTTTCAGCCCAGACCATTAACAACAGATGAGGGATGCTGGAATTGCGGGTCACCCGACCATTGGTCCAGGGAATGTCCCAATCAGACACAAGCACCTCATCTGCGGGGACGGGGAAGAGGCCGCAGGGGCGGTTCTTCATATGAGTCGTGACTAGGGGCTAGAGCAAATGGGGATCCAGAGCCATTAAAAACAGTTGATGTGTATGGAGCATGGGAGCTTTTAAATGCATTAAAAGAAAAACCATACATAGTACTTACAATTAATGGACAGCCAGTTACTCTTTTATGCGATTCAGGAGCCTTCAAAACATGTATAAAAGATAACCTAGGACTAAGAACTTCTAAAATGCCCATTTTTGTAAAATCAGCAAATGGCCAAACATCCCAAGAGTGGATGTCAAAAGCAATAGAAATAAAAGACCCTCAAACAGGAAAAAGGTTGCATGCTCCTGTAGTAATGTCACCAACTTGCCCCATTAATCTGTTAGGATGGGACTTAATGGAAAAATTAGGCATTGCAGTTTTCCAAACGCAGGATGGAATGAAAGCTGTCCGTGTAGAACATGTAATGTCGCTGCAACAAAATCCTCCTGTGTTTTATGCACTATGCTTACCGTCTCTGCTCCAAATAAAAGAGAAAAGCAAACTCATGCATAATGCTAGAAGCACATTGTCAAATCCAGAGGATGAAATTCCGTTAGCTGATCTACACACCACTGTGAATGTATGCTTAACTCCAGAAGGTTATGAAAGGTATGCAAAACAGTTTCTTAAACAGGAAACTACAATTGTGGCTACACAAAATGTGTACACAGATAGGAGTTCATTTGCAGCAGTTACCGTTATGCTCCCTACACAGATGCAAAAAAATGTATAGCTTACCGTGGGTTCCATATTTATCATTGTTTAAGACCAATGAAGCACAGTGGAGAGACACAGGCCCGCGTTTAAAAGCTGCAGAAAGCGCGTCTGATTTTCAGCCGTGTCCACACAAAACAGGCTGGCTCTACAGCCCTAGCACAGAACTATGGAAACAGCCTTACAAAGGTCTGTTCAATACAGAACCTTGCGTCCAAGATTTACCGTGAGATAAAATAACCCAACATTTTTTGCTATCAGAATCTGATGAAAACGATTTAAAAGACATCCCAAATGCTTTATGGTCTACAGCAGTTAAAATAGTTCCTAAATCGCAATACAGACCGCGGATAAAACAACATGAAGCACAGGAGGGTATAAAGCCAGTTATAAAAAATTTGTTGGATGCAGGAATAATTAGACCATGCCCAGATTCACCGTGTAATATGCATACTTTCCCTGTGCAAAAAGCAGATGGAAAAATTGGCGCATGATACAATATCTCCGAGCAGTGAACTTAGCTATGCAAACGTGCGCTCCGAATGTCCCAGATCCACACACATTGTTAAACACACTGGATCCTGACAGCAAATTTTTCACAGTGATTGACCTAAGTAATGCGTTCTTTTCAGTACAAGTGCACCCGGACTCTCAATTTTGGTTTGCTTTTAAGTTCGAGGGGAAAAAATATACGTACACACGCTTGCCACAGGGATTTGCAGACAGTCCTACAATTTTCACCCAGGCCATTTTAACATGCTTGGAGAGCTTTAATCCAAAGCATGGAAGTCAAGTGTTAATGTACGTGGATGACCTTCTGGTTGCGTCTAAAACAGCTGAACACTGTAGAGCAGACTCCCTACAGCTGCTACATCATTTGGCTAAAACAGGAAACAAAGTTAGCAAAGACAAAATACAGTGGGTGCAAAAATAAGTTTGTTACTTAGGCCATGTTATCTCAGAAGAAGGTAAAAATATATAGGAAGAGCGAAAAACTGCTATAGCAAACGTGCCCAAACCAGTCACTAAAAAACAAATGATGTCCTTTTTAGGATTATGCAATTACTGCAGAGCTTGGATTCCACATTATGCAGAGAAAACTCAGCTTCTCTTAAATCTTATCTATGACACCCCGATGGCCATGTCAGAGACAATCCAATGGACCCCAGAAGTAGAACAGCAATTCACAGAGCTAAAAGCAGAGCTTATCTCAGCAACTGTCTTAGCTCTACCAAATTATCAAAAACCATTCATCCAAACAGTTGACTGTAAAGCTAGTTTTATGACCGCTGTGTTGTTACAGCCTCATGGTGATAAACTCAAACCTGTAGCTTATTACTCAAAGAGATTAGACCCAGTCGCCACAGCCCTGTCCCCGTGTCTGCAAGCTGTTTGTGCAGCTGCCATGGCTGTAGAAAGTTCAGCTGAAGTCGTCCTGTTTCATTCAACCACTTTATTCGTCCCCCACACAGTCGATGTGTTGCTAATGCAAGAAAATTTGAATCTCCTCTCACCCGCACGGCAGTTGTCATATACAGCCATACTTTTGTCACAACCTCATCTGAAAATAAAAAGATGTACAGTATTAAACCCAGCTACATTAATTCCAACTGCTGATGAAGGAGAACCACATGACTGTAAAACAGAGACAGAGCAGTTACAACTCCCGTGACCAGACTTAACAGATGTCCCGTTGCCAACACGAGAAGTACTTTTTGTTGATGGTTCCTGTTTTAAAGATGATTCAGGAAAAACGAAAACAGGTTATGCCGTCATATCACTTCCCCATAATGTAATTGAAGCGAAGCAAATTCAGTCGCATCATTCAGCACAAGTAGCTGAATTAATTGCATTAATAAGGGCTTATGAACTGATGAAAGGATGCGATGTGACAATTTATACGGATAGTGAGTATGCATTTTCTACTATCTTTTTCTTTGCAAAACAATGGGAACGCAGAGGCATGGTGACGTCAACAGGCAAAACTATAGTACATGCAGAATTAATTACAAAACTGCTGGAAGCAATTCAGTTGCCAAACAAAATAGCATTACTAAAATGTACAGCTCACACAAAAGGCACTGATGCACTGTCTAAAGGAAACAGACGAAACTGCAAAAGAAGCAGCAGCAGGACAATTTGGTCCTTCTGATATTTATCTACAGCAAAAATCAGAACAAATCATTGATCTAGAAGTGTTGTTAGACAACAAACAGCGGCAACTGCAGAAAAACAAATGTGGGTGAAAAATGGAGCAACAGTAGATCTAGAAGGATTCTATACAGTTTGTAACAAACCAGTTCTCCCTAAAAGCTTATTCCAAGCAGCAGCTATTTTGAGCCATGGCGTTTGCCATGTTTCAACGGGTGATATGGTGGCTGTAATACAGCAACACTTTACAAATATTATGGATTTAATTCTTACGCAAAATTTTTTTGTAAAGCCTGTACAATCTGTGTTAGACATAATCCTCAAGGTAATATAAGACCAAAATGTGGACAGTTTCCAGAACCACAGGGACCCTTTGAAGTGATGCATATGGATTTTATTGAACTGACACAAAGTGGCCCTTACAAATACTGTCTAGTAATGATTGATGCATTTTCAAAATGGGTTGAATAATCCCAGCAAAGCACACAGATGCACTTACAGTAGCTAAAGCAATATTCAAAGGTGTAGTTCCAAACTTTGGCATCCCACAGAAAATCTACAGCGACAATCGTCAACATTTTGTGAACCAGGTGATTCAGCAAATGGCAAGCAGGTTACAAATAACCTTAAAGAACCACTGTGCTTATCATCCACAAAGTGCAGGACTTGTGGAAAGAACAAATGGGACAGTTAAATCCAGGCTTTAAAAGTGCATTGAAGAAACAAAGAGACCATGGCCAGAATGTCTGGACCTAGTAAAACTATACATGAGAATAACTCCAACGAGCACTGGTTTGACTCCATTTGAAATAATACATGGCAGACCATATAAATTACTGCTGTTCACAATACAGACACCACCTAAGGAGGAAGAAAAAAACTCTAGCAGACTACATGAGAGAAATGTTGCAGTCTAAAGAAGTGTCAAATTCACTGCCAGAAGAACCTTTTTCTCCACAGGATCCACAAGCAGTGAGACCAGGGGACTGGGTTTTCATCAAAGTCATCAGAAGGAAGAACTGGGCAACCCCAAGGTGGGAAGAACCATTCCAAGTGCTCCTGACCACGCCAACAGCTGTGAAGATCGCTGAAAAACCATCCTGGATTCACCTCAGCCACTGTAAGTTACAGAGAGTGTTAAATACCTAAGGTTGGAACAGTGGGGAAGTCTGACTACAAAGGGGTTTGGTTTTTTAGGGCCACTCGTCTCAACGTCGGTGAAGAAATCAACTGATCCCTGTTCCTTAGAGTCCTGGGTAAAATTAACATCTCTGTTAACCTAGCAAAAAATGGGATTCCCATGGAGATGGGGCTTCCTTTGCATTGTGGCTGTTGCGTGCATTATCTGTTTGAGTCCAGACCTGCTGAGTGAGAGAGGAAAGAGGTTCATCCACTCCACTGCCATGAAGATTTGGCTGGGAAATCTCCCAGACCATCACCCAGACAACTTGTGGAAGATGTACTGTATGTGACGATGTTGGCTGAAGAGAAGAATATGAGTAACTGCTACGTATGCTCAGTGATGCCCAAATCCACCAGACAACCCACCCTGTATGCTAAGAGCATGCCAGCAGGAGACGGAACGTGTTTCCTGAGGACTGCCCTCGTACCTGTGTTTGCACCTGGCTACATAAAAAAATTGCACGGCGTGCATATGCTTATTGAATGGATCATATTGTGATGTGAAGTTGTTTTCTACCTGCAACAACACCACCCGGATTTTCCCTTTCATCAAGAAAGTCAGAAACTACGTAGGAAGCCTGAAGGCCCAGGTAGATCACGGTGATAAACATCCTGTGTGCATACAGTCACCTTTCAAACCTGGCTGCAAGAAACTGGGCCAGGTACAGGGGTGCCAGGCTAACCTTACTGATCTGTTTCCAAACTCCACGTTAACCCGGGACTGCATAGCATGGGCATCTATACCTACAGAAGGAGGATGGTTCCTGTGTGGTGGAAACAACATTTACCCATCACTGCCCCTCAGCTGGTCAGGTACATGTGCACCTGTGTTTGTTTCTGACCACACTATCATCATCTCAGCTCAGGCTATTAAGGACCCTCTCCGCTAATAGGAGGAGAAGAGAGATCAGCTCCAGCTCAGGTTTCAAACCCCATGATCCCATATGGGGTTCCAACATTCCCTCTGAACATAAGCACTGGAACACAGCGAGTAAAATAGGACTTTCACTTTTCCCATGGTTTGGAGTTGGTAAATCTATGCTGATGATTGAGACAGTGGACTACAGAATAAAAACCCTGGTGAACATGACGATGGACATCAATAAAGGACAAAACAAACAAGTGAAATGCGTTTAATGGTACTGCAAAAAAGAATGGTTTTGGGCATGTTAACTGCTAGCCAAGGTGGCGTATGTGTAATGATTGGAATTTCCTGCTGTACATATATTTCTAATGCAAATGAAACTCATATTACTGAAGCTATGTCTGCTTTAAAGAATCTGCAACAAGCAATGTCCCAGGATGCTGTTCCTCTAAGTATGGACTTCTTCTCCTGGTTCTTTTCAGGATCTTGGTGGCACCTCTTGCTGAAAATAATGACACCCATTATTATTATTTTTGGTTTTTTTGTGTTTTTACTGCTTGTGTAATCCCATGCCTAAAATCTATGATCGCTAAAACTATGGGAAAGCTAATGTTTTAATATCAAATGCTTTCACAAATCCCTTTTGAAGAAATACAACCTGTATTATAAGTTTTCCCGTGTTAAATGCTTAACAAAATGACAGTCTCATTAAAAATGCAAAATGCAAGAAATGAGTACTCGAAGTAGGTTAAGCTCCAATTGTAAACAAAAATTATTAAAAGGAGGGATATGTTAAAGAAATGTGAATGTAATCATTTTCTTTTTATTAAGGAATGTTCTACTGTTTTAGCTTCACACAGGAAGAAACAGATGTTTCTCCCAGACAATGAATGTCTTGCTGTATATGTTAATCCTACACCTCTTTGTGTGCCAACCCCATGTTGTAAAACCCCCCTTGTCCCTTCTTTTGTTTCTTAATCCCCATGTTGTGAACTCCTGAATCCTCCTGTCCCTTCTTTAATGTCTGACAATAAAGGCAGAAAGACAGAGGTAGCCCAGCGCAGATGGACCCAAGACTGTGATGGAACAGGCCTCACGTTTCTGCCCTCATTCTAATGGAAGAGTCTAAACTTGTATTTGTTTGGTTTTCTTTCCAGGATAAAAGGGTTATTAAACTTAACCCTATCACTTCCAGCCATTGCCGACATGATCGGACAAATGCACCCTCAGCTCTCCTTTTGTAGATTCCATCTAGTTTAAGCTGTATCTCATGAAGTTCTGCTTTCTCACTAATATCTAAGGAATCCTCCATCATCGAATATAATTGAGACATCTTTTGAATAACTTCATTGTCCTATTTTTCCTGCTAAATCACTGCTGTATTTCCTAAGGAGTTTTGAGGCTTCATGCTTTAATAATTCCCAATTAAGACAGACAGCCTTTTTACTGCAGTCGTTCTTCCAAAAATGTTAAATCAAAGTTTCTAATTTTAAACAGACCTCCCCGTTTTTAAAAATGCTGCTGTTGAGTTTCCACTAGGAAGCTTTAGAGTGACCAAAACCTGGGTAAAATGGATGAATATATGTAAACATTTATTGTCTGAAAATAATTGAGGGAAGCATCTTTGCAACCCCATTACTTAATTATTTTTCAAATGAGCTAATGACCAATTCTTGATGGGCTTGACAAAGATTTATTTGCCCAAGTATACTCTTTTTGAGAAGGATGCGTTTCTCTCCATAAATCAACTACATTAAGTTGGTCAATAAGAGAGATCAAGGGATTACTTTGAGAGCTGCTATTGCTCCTTGGAGGCCATCTATCCATAAGACTATTTAAGACAACATTGAAATCGCCTCCTATAATAATTTGAGAGCTTGGATATTTGGATAAACAATATGTAGGCGGCCTTATATTTTATTTATAAGAGCTGAATTTTCGAGATGATTATCAAATCCATAGATGTTTATTAATATAATAATATGATTAACAATTTCCACTGTAAGCAGTACATAATGGTCTTTGTCACATTCCGAAAATAGAACATTTTCATTAAAACGATTTTTGAGAATACATACACCTGCTGAACGCTCTGACCCATGTGACAGTCAAAAACTGGATCCCCATTGAGATCTCCAAAAAGTGTTATCCTGTGAAGTGGAGTGGGATTCTTGAATGAAGAAAAACTCAACAATAAAGAAATATGGCTGTTCTTTTCAAATTATTTCGAAGACCTCACATTTAAAAAAAATTATATATAGAGAGAGACGTAAAGTAACTTAAGAAAAATTACAGGGTGTCAGAGTCCAGCAAGTAGCGCCGGGCAGGCCGCTGCGGCCTTTTTTTCCTCTCCCCTTTTCGCAGGTGGCCTCAGTTGACAGGGGAGTATGACACACAGCTGTTTCCCATTCTGCAGTTGTGGAGCATTTAAGTGGAAGGCTGCCAGCTGAACGACGCCAGAGTGTTAACCTAGTGTGGTACCCCACGTTTGGCCTAATGTTCGTTAACCTGCCTCTCCTATGTCTCAGGTTACCTCACGCTCCAGATCCCACTCCAAAGCGCCTCTCGTTCTCCAAACCCAGCTCCAAGTCCCGCCGAGAAACCATTCGGCCCTTCAGCCGGCAGCCAGGCCACTCTGTCTCCACGCCGCTGTGTGGGATCTCTCCTCCTTCCACTGGCCTGCCCCCCTGCCACACCACCTCTTGCTCCGCCGGCCCGCTGCAACATCATCACCGACTGCACTCCGTCACTGGACTCTGCCATCTCCCTGCCGGCTTTCTCCACTCCCCTTGAGTGGTAAGCATTGCTGCACGCTCTTGGACATGCACCGTTGCCGGCGTCTAACCTCTCCTTTCTCCGTCCACAGTTCATCCTTGCGTTCGCACCTCCGGGTCCATTGGCAGTAGTGGGGAGGCCTGCGGACCAAAGTGAATATCAGCCTGTCAGTTCCCCACGTCTTTGCCTCCCAGCAGCCATCCTTACTGCTGGAGGCAGTCTCCATCTTTCTGCTCTTGTGGACTGCGGATGTGATTATAAATTAATAGATTGTTCGTTTGCCTCGCGGGCGGAAATTGAGCTAGTGCCGCTGCCCACTCCAGGTTTCCGCCCTGGATAGGAGAAGCCTCCCTCGGGTAACCCACCGCACCCAGCCCATCGAAATAACTGTCTCTGGCAACCACAGAGAGCAAACCTTGTTTTATGTGTTTCCTGTGGAATATGCACCTCTGGTCCTCGGGTTCTCGTGGCTGCACCAGCACAACTGCACAACAGGAGGTGGATCCTGTAGACCTGAGCCGAGTTCCTGAACAATACTGGGATCTCAGCTTGGTATTTAGCAAGACCAATGCTGAGTCGCTACCTCCTCATCGACCCTATGATTGCACGATCGATTTGTTACCCGGTGCTCCCTTTCCCGCGAGTCGCCTGTATGGTGTCTCTCGAGCTGAGCGTCAGGCCCTCGAGAAATATATTAATGAGTCATTGGCGGCGGGTGTCATCCGCCCTTCTTCCCCCCTAGGGGCCAGCTTTTTCTTTGTCGGGAAGAAGGATGGATCACTACGTCCCTACATCGATTATCGCTTTTTCCATATTGTTTCCTCTATGTGTTTGGAGTTATCCTTGATTGCCTCTTTTGTCTTAGCAATAACAGCAGAGTTGCTACTTATCATCTTTTCCAAGGCATCTGATCTGTTATTTATTAGAGATGTGAGTGATGCTAACTCTGAAAGGATGGTTGATTCAGTGTCACTTACTTTCCTTTGTTTTTGGTCTGGAGGTTTGGAAGGTGTCACAGGCAAAATTTTCCACTTCCTTATCAGCACCGAAATAGTCGTGCATATTGACAGCAGATACATCCTTTGCCCCGGCTAGCTGCTCTTGTGATAAGCCAGCGATGGATGACTTGCTGGATTTGTTTTTCCTTTTTTCTGAACACTTCATGGTCGTTCTTTGTAGTAAATGCACGTATCAATAACTGCGAGAGTGTATTTAGATGTCTTTTTTCTTTTGTTTTTGATAAAACCCCCCTCTAACATACTGTATATTTGTTGGTTGATAAAGCCTCCAAAGTAATGTCCGTTCAGAGCGACATCTTGATTCCCCTCTTCGTGTGTGTGAAGAGTTGCCATCAGATCAGGTTCTGGATAGAATTTTGATAGCCTGTAGAGTGGAATTTGGAAAGAGTTTTCATAGGTTGGTGGTAGTTTGTAAAGTTTAGGTTAGAAGAGGAGCTTGAAGATTTAAGAGAGTGAGGAGATGATTGAGGATGGAGCCAGCTAGAAAGAGGATGATTTCTCACCTATGTGAGGATATTTGACTTGATTTTTCCCAATAAGCAGTGCTTTAAGTGGGCAATGGGCAGGTATGCACCGGTAGGCTGTACCAGCACTTTTTACCCCTCCGCGTATCGGGACTTTTTTCTAGGATTTCTACCCGCATCCCTTCGTACCGCCGACCCCTCCACAGTTTGTAGCCTATTTGTTGATTTTTAGCTTTGGCTGGATAGAAGCTAAGTCTGCAGTCTTTCTTCTGCGTAACCAGACACCGGAGTAAAAGAAGCCATCTATGCCGAAACCAGCCTTGTGATTTTTCTCACCTGTTGCAGGAAAGCTGACACGGAGCAGTCTTATCTTCTGCGGCCAGGCCAAACTGAGAGGGGGGGTTGATCTGAAGTCGCCCGCTGCAAATGACACAGGCCCCACAGGAGCAGCTACGCCAGCCAAGCTGAGAGGAGGCCCCACTTCCCCATATTGCGGTGCACCTGCTGCAGCCCTGCAGGGCTGAGCTTTGCAGGCTTGAGACCCGCATAGGACCCGAAGCCGTTTTCGTACGGCTACGTTTTGGTTAGTCGTATAGTTGAATGCCGCTGATCAGGCAACAAGCCTTCACCCTGCCTGCTTGAACTGTTTCCAAATGGATGCCCAAAGTGGACCAAACTGACACGGAGGCACAGACAGGTTTGGCAGAGTTGAACAGGGAAAGTTAAATGGTTTATTTAGAATGGTTTACCTAATGCATTTCAGTGTTTTTAAAAAACGTGGAGCTTACAGGATAGCTCCCACTAGCTTCTTCATTATGACCAAAATTGAGCGTAAGCCTTTTTAAATTAACGTTAAATGTCCGCTAGCATAATGCTATTAGCTTCCCGTTCTATTATCATTCGGGCTACCACTCAACGATGGTTCTTTCAAACATAAGGTTTGTTTTGTTTCGCTCCACCATTGTTCGATAGTGCTATGAGCATTATTACCGCATTAATACAGAACATTACAGAACATGTCGATTTAATGGTGTTTTTGTATAATTTTAGGATTAACCTATGTAGCAACCGACTGCTATACTAACCCCTAGCTTCTCAGAAGAATAATTGCATTAATAAAATAAAGCGTTTACTGATTTTTACTGAGCAGATCATTCTTTAAAATGTTATTTTATCAAATAATGTTTTGTTTAACTCAGGATTTGCATTGTGAATGGGCTTAAACAAATACCAAATGTTCTAAACTAGTTAAGCTAATTTAACCTCATTCCACATTCTTTAAGATGAACTTTGGTTCTTTGACTTAGATCTGCAGTGAACCAGGATTCACTGAATCATTCTGATGATGATCAACCATTTTATTTTGTCTTTGTTTCTTTGTGTGTGCATACTTCCTTAGCTTCTTGTTATCTTCATTTTGCTTAGTAGTTTTAGTTAAGTTTTAGCCTAGTAGAGAGGATTTGTTGATTGAAATATAGTGTTACTTCAGATAAACAACATTCCATAGTGGTGTTCTCTGGATGTTCATTTTGATCGTGTTAATAAATTCTTGAACTTTAAGAGAAGATGTCACTCTTTTATTCTATATGTGTGCAGAGTTTGCTGTTAAAAGAATGCCAGTGCTTGAATCATTCCTTTCAGCTATTGTCCTAATATCAGCTGATCGGGCAGATATTCAACGGTTGATACCTAACAGACAGAGAGTTATTTATTACACATTAAATAAATTAGAACAGTGTGTAATAGCACAACAATTGCCTCATAAGAAACCCATTGTTTGGGCACACTACTCTTGCCGTACAGTCATTTGGATGCAGGCACTTCACATTAGAGAGGAAAAGCGAAGTAAAATTGGAAGGACCTGAACTGCAGCAGAGTTGAATGTTAACTCTGAACAGTCCTTCAGTATACAAAAAAACAAGCGGTGCTAGCCATTTTGGGGGCCCATGAACACAAATGCTGTGTGGTATCCCCTACATGGAAATTGACAATAATACAGGATTTGTCAGCATGTTTCTCTTTATTTTCAAAATAAAGAGAAACATATAATTTCAAAACCATCAGAGGACAAGTGCATTTCCCAAAACACACATCAGTAAAAGTCAGGACTCAGCAGGCAGCGCCGGTCAGGCCTCCGCCTGCTGCCTTTTTTCCTCTCCCTTTCTCCCGCAGGTGGCTGTAGTTTAACAGGGGGCGTGGCGCACAGCTGCGGCTCATTCGGCGGCGTGACGGCGGAGTACTTAAGCAGTAGGCTGACAGCTGAAAGACGCCAGAGTGTTAACCTTGGATGGTTGCCTCACGCTTTTGGATCCCGTTCCGAAGCTCTCCCTCGGTCCAGTGATGACCCAAGCCAAGCCTCTGTTCTTCTGCTCAGATCCCACTCCAAAGAAACCACCCTCTGTTCTTCTGCTCGGCTCCCGCTCCGAAGCTAGTCATTGGACCATCCCCGGAATCCTTCAGCTGTCAGCCGGACGCCGCTTTCCGCCGCCACGCCGTTCGGACTCCGCCCACCTTTCACCCTTCACCTCCCAGTTCCCCTGTTTCCTCAGCCACCGCCCTCCACAAGATTGGGCACTCCACCTCTGGGAGAACCTGCTGAGTCCGCTCGTCCTCATTCCCCCCGGGCTGGATCCGCCCTGCACGCACGGTAAGACTGACGCCTGTTGATCGTCCGTCTTCTCCCGTCCTGCACTAACTCTCTGATCTCTCCCGCAGGTAGTGTGCCCTACCCGGCCTCCCACGGTCCCGGTGTCTTCCGTACTCTAGTTTCGGCTTGGTTGCGCTCTTTCCACCCTAAACCTGAATAAACCTCTTGAAACCGTTCTCCTGTCTCCTGTGTGGCTCTGCATGTGGGTCAAACATCTGAAAACCATGACACGCATCATGACACCCCTTTTGCAGGAGGACACAACTCTGACCCTTGAACCTAGAGTTAATCCACAGTGGTCAGAAGGCCTAGAACAGCGCAGCCAGTCCAAGCAGTTGTTTGGACTGGCTGCGCTGTTCTGTGTGTGGCGCCCGGGGAGCAATCAGGGGTTAAGGGTCTTGCTCAGGGACCCAGAGTGCAGGCGCTGGGGATCGAACCAGGTACTTGCATCATTCTCTGAGTGCAAGCGCGCTGCTCTAACCACTAGGCCAACACTCCCCTACAGCTGTGACTCTGTGTAAGTTTGGCAACTGTAATGAAGAGAAATCTAGGATTATTTTTGTTCTCCTCAATTAATGATGAAAGATATGCTGCTCTAACTCTGCGAAGGGTCTTGTTATACAACAATAGACTGTGTCTCCAGATTAGGTAGGATTCCTCTTGGTATGTAGAGCGCCATTTTCTCTCCAATTTTGTAACATTGTGCTTCAAGGAACGCAGCTCTGAATTAAACCAGGGAGCCAGCTTCCTGTGAATAATCACCTTCTTTTTCAAGGGAGCTACATTGTCTAATGCAGAATGCAATGACGAAGTCACACCGTTAACAAAGACATCTATTTGTGAATGGGAAGAAACAACATTGCTGCTATCTGCAGGGTATTTATGCAATACTGACGATATTAAAAGGGGGGCCGACTCTTTAAAGTTTGATGCAGCATTGTCTGATAAAGATCTACTATAATGGAACCCTCTTTTGGGGGTGGAGACTCAGTTAGATTAAACTCAAATGTTATTAAAAAATGATCAGATAGGACAGGGTTGTGAGGAAATACTGTTAATTCTTCACAATCAATGCCATATGTCAGCACAAGGTCTAAAGTATGGAGCCAAGAGTGCGTCGGTTTATGCACATTTTGAGCAAAACCAATTGAATCTAGGATAGTTTTAAAGGCTACACTAAGGTTATCACATTCAGTGTCAACATGAATGTTAAAATCACCCACTATAATAACCTTGTCAGTGTTTATCACCAAATCAGATAAGAAGTCTGACAACTGATCCAAAAACTGAGAGTAAGGGCCCGGTGGACGATACAAAACAAGAAACATAAGAGGTTTTATTGCTTTGCAGTTTGGATGAGGGAAACTGAGGGTTAAATGTTCAAAAGAACTGTAGTTATTAGTTGGCCTGGGACTAACTAATAAATCAGACTGAAAGATGGTTGCCACTCCTCCTCCTCTTCCCACAGATCTGGGAATGAGGAAATTTAAATAATTGGAGGGAGTTGACTCATTTATACTAACGTAGTCCTCTTGTAGCCAGGTTTCTGTGAGACAAAATAAATCAATATGTTTATCAGAAATCAATTCATTAACTAACAAAGTCTTTGGAGGGAGAGACCTTATATTTAATAGACCACATTTAATTGTTTTATTTTTTGGTTCAAGATGAGCCGTATTGATTTTTATCAGATTTTTATGATTTGTTCCTTTTAGATCAGTTTTTGATCTGTTCAGTTTTGGCCATGGGAAAGACACCATCTCAATAGGGTAATGGGTGGGTAACAGTACAGAAGCTGCAGAGAGGTGTGTTAAACTACGGCTCTGCTTCCTGGTCTGGACCCTGGGTTTTCAGCATTTAGGAGAACTAATAAATCCGGCCAGATTCCTAGAAAGAAGAGCTGCACCATCCAAAGTGGGATGGATGCCGTCTCTCCGGATCAGACCAGGTTTTCCCCAGAAAGTTCACCAGTTAACAATGTAGCCCACGTCGTTTTCAGGACACCACCTAGACAACCAGCGGTTCAATTATGACATGCGGCTAAACATATCATCACTGGTCAGATCAGGCAGGGGATCAGAGAAAATTACGGAATCCGACATTGTTTTAGCAAACCTACACACCGAAGCAACACCAACTTTAGTGTCCTCCGATCGGCGTGACCGGGTGTCATTACTGCCAGCGTGAATAACAATCTTACTGTATTTACGCTTATCCTTAGCCAGCAGTTTCAGGTAAGATTCGATTTTGCCCGTGACCTTGAGTGTTTTGAAAGGCGCTTGAAATAAAATGTATTATTTTTGTTCTGGCCCCTGCCAGGCATTTAACTATGGTCCCTGGTATCTCTAGTGCCACGTTTCTGACTATTGAGCTGGCAATCACCAGGGTCGGCTTCTCAGCGGGTGTGTCTTTGAGTGGGGAAAACTTGTTAGAAACGCAGACGGGTTGGTGGTGACCTGGGGGCTGGAATCTAGAGCTATGCTTCCTACGAACCGTCACCCAACTGGCCTGGTTACCCGGCTGCTCGGGTGCTTCTGGAGGACCGCTACATAAAGTAACTCCATGTGGCTCCGCGCTAGCAAAGGGGCGGCTATCAGCTGGTTTTTCCATAGCACGGAGCCGGGTCTCCAATTCTGACACCCTCGCCTACAAAGCTACAAAAACACCACATTTAGTACAAGTACCATTATCACTAAAGGAGGCAGAGGAATAACTAAACATCTGACACAGAGAGCAGGAGATAGGGGAGAAGCTGAAGTAATAGTAGGGGAAGAAGCCATTGTGGAGCTAAATCTAGGCTAGGCTAAAGCTAGGCTAGCGTCCTTTTACCACACCAAAAAAGCAAACCGTGTGAAACACGAGCAGTTCCTAAGCACGATGTGCAGCAACAAAGAATGCTTATGTTTTAGAAACAGATGTTACAGCAAAGAGATTAAAGATAAAAGCGAGAGCGTCTGGAGCAACAGACCGCAATTCACACCATGAAAACAGGAAGTGACACAATACGCCTTACCACAAACAGGAAGTGACGATTAGCAGCAAACTGTACTGTTAGATCAAGGTAAAGCTTACCATCAGGGGTTTATGGCAGAACACAGTGTGTCCCTCACTGCTTTTGTAATGCCCTGGGGTTTATACGAATGGATTTGCATACCATTTGGTTTAATGAATGCACCGCCTGCCTTCCAGCGGTGCATGGAAGAATGTCTGGAGGGGCTCAGAGATGAAATTTGCATTCCATACCTTGATGATATCCTTGTGTTCAGCAAGTCATTTGAACAGCATGTTGAACATGTCAGGACTGTGCTTAGACGATTGAGAATGCACGGCACAAAGTTGAAGCCAGCTAAATGTGAATTTCTTTGATGCGTGGTTCATTTCCCTGCGCGTGTCAGTTCATCAGAGGGCAGTAAGATCAACCCTGCTGATACTATCACGGTCAGGGCCCTGAAAGACAAGAAACCAACCACCGTGGGAGAATTGTGAGCCATTATGGGTCTCCTGGGTTATTATTGTCAGTATATCCGGGACTTTTCTCGGATCGTTGCGCCTCTTTATGACCTCATGAACGCTCCTGCAGATTCAAAGTGAAGTGATAAACATCTTACAAGAAGAGACAGAATAAGAGAAAACAAACTGGGACCCTCTCTAATCTTCCCACCTGGTGGAACCACCAATCCTCGCCTTTCCTGATTTTAGCAAGCCCTTTGTTCTACACACAGATGCTTCCAACCTGGGCCAGGGGGCAGTTTTGTATCAAGAACAGGAAGGAAAAATACATGTAATAGCAAATGCCTCCCGAACTCTCGCCAAATCTGAAAAGAACTACCATTTCCATTAAGCTCTAAAACGGGCTGTCAGTGGAAAATTCAGAGATTATTTGATCTGCTCGTCATGCACTGTATATACAGACAACAATCCGCTCACTTATGTCTTGTCTACAATGAAATTAAATGCAACCGGGTGTCGGTGGGTTGCTGAATTAGCAGATTTTCACCTCACCATCCGATACCGACCAGGGAAAGAAAACATCGATGCCGACTGTCTCTCAAGGCTGCCAGTGGATATTGACACCATGATGAAACACTGTACTGAGGAAATGTCATCTTGTCAGTTCAAGCAGTTGAACAGTCAGTTGAAGACCCAAATTCTCATGCAGTGTGGTTCATGGCACTGTCTGCGCAGTGCAAATAAATCAGCAGTTCACAGCATTCACCTTTCTCACTGGAAGAGATTTGCGAAGCCCAGAGGGAAGATACAAATATCTTCCCTCTGGGGGAAGATATTTGCCTGTCTTCCGACTACCACACTGCATGAAAAGTGAGATTTTCGTCCCCGTAAACTACCGCAGATCTCCCTCATTTTCGGCAGTTAACGACAATTTGCAACCCGCGCTTGTCGCCGTTTGTCAGTGCCACAAATTGTCTGAACCGGACAATGACGTATGTGGAGAGCGATCAGCTGTATTAATGGCCCTAATTAGCATATGAATGCAGCGAACCCGCGCGGCTGGCCAGGTCTGGCTTGAATAACCTACTCAGTATTGGCTGAAACCACTATTTTCTAACAAGTAAAATTGCTCGTGATTGGCAGCAAAACCACACGTGGCCAGGCCAGGCTTGAATGTTCTTACTCGTGATTGTTTGGCATATATTTATATTTTTATGTATATATTTATATTTTTATATATATATATATATATATTTATTTATATTTTTTATACATATTTATTCAGATTATGCTGTATATTCATGTTATCCTACACTACTACACTATTATTAGGCTACCATCAAGGACATGAATGAATTTATACAGGAAATGAACATTTGCCAGGAAGATGTTTATGCAAAGAAAGAGCTTTATTAAAACAAACAACTATATACAACGCGAGGATCTGCCCACACATGGGTATCCAAAAACTACAACTCCGTAAACTGTCCGTTTGCCTCCTCGGGGTTGTAGGTAACTGGCAGCATTCACTCCGAGGCAGGTCCGTTGTGCAGACGCCTATGTGCGTGGCTCTGTACTTCGGCGTCGCCTCTAACCGGGACTGCAGCTTCACACAGAGTTCAGAGAGATCCGGCCGTACAATCCATCCAGAGACCTCGCCAACAACGCCATCTTCTTCGCCAGACATGTGGTTGACGGTGGCGGACTTCCAGAGTTCCACTTCCTCATCTGCTGGCACACTCTGCCTCGATTCCAGCAGCTGTAAAAAAAAAAAAATGAATCAGTACTGTGCGATGGGATGCACTGCGTATGGACACAACACATCTACAGGGTTTCCTGCAGCACTATCTTGGCGAGGCGGCGAACACGTGACGTTAACACGCGGTTTTTGTTGTTGCTTTCGCGCGTGCGTGAATGGCAGGGAAAAAACACATGGATACCCCCCGCTCCGCGAGTCGGTCCGCGCAAAACGTGTCGTCCCCCCCAACTCACCGCCTCGCCTAAGCAAACTCCTGCGGTAAACACTGATCTATCAATGCACCTGAAAAATAGTCACCAAATAAAGTCTTACCCTCTTTCTTCTAGCTCGACTCCGAGCTGAATTCTTGGCAGCTTCAGCTCCTGCGTACCGTCTCATAATACGTCTTACAGGCGGCTGGAAAACAATTAAATGAGAGTGGTATGAATAAAAATCAAACGCAAGTCACAGTAACAAGGAAGGAGAAACAGTAAAAACAAGTCACTTACACACAATGTCGTCTTTATCAACATCGTGTAAATCTGGACTTGCAGTTATTGCTCCGAGCAAATAGGAGGTCACTGCCTCATTATGAGGCGTGCTTAGTCTGTGAAAACAAAATTTACAGTTATGATCGGTATCTATCCGTATCTATTTCCTTTTACCGCAGAATGAAAGCATATTCTTTAAATCTTACCCTTGCTCCGGTTCATAGCGCCTGAGGACATGAACACACAGGAGCGGAGCGCTTAGCACGTTTTTTTTTTTTTTACTTCTTCTTCTTCTTCTCTATCATGGCGGATCGCAAGCAACTTTAAGGTGCATACCGCCAACTACTGTTCATGAGTGTGTAGCAACACTGTTTTACATCTATTAAATTCTATTTGTTAATTTTATATTCTGAAGATAATAAATAATAAATAAATAATGCTTGCCTTAATCTATAAATATCCTTTATATTTCCTTTATTTCCCAATAATCCTTAAGACATTCTTGGCCTGTCCTTTTATTCCCAACAAGTTTGTAAAATTGTTAATGTATAACTTCTAACTAAATAACACATTTTACGAAGTGATCAGTCCACAAGTGAAAAACCAGGAGACTTGTTGATGAAACTTCTGGCCATGATGCTTTTGTCATGGCAATCAACCTTCAAGATTTCTGACAATGCCATCACATCACTTCTTCTGTGCATCAAACATTTCATGTGGATACTTGGAAATGTTGTCTGTGTGTGCTAATTCCCTCACTGCCTTTGCAAGCAATATTCCAAAGACTTTATTCTCCTTGAGGAAATGGACTGGTGTCCTCCGTGACAACTTCTTACAGTATGTGGTTTGTCCAAAATGTATGACAGTATACATGCTTACTGAAACCTACGAGCTCAGACGCGATGGCACAAAGGTTTGTAAGACTTGTGGTCACATACCATTCTACAATCACCCACAGCTAAAGTCTTCATTAAGGAATAAATGTGACTCTGTCTTGCTAAGAAAGGCGAAACCTCCCCCTGCAACACTGATTTGCGTTTGTATAGCTCACAGCATTTTCATTTACATGTTAAAGCCTCCCCTAGAATTAGGAGGAGGGGGGTCATGGGGGGGACAACTGCCACGTCAATTTCTGACAATTCATGGCAGTTTTCGGTGTTGCCTGCAAATTACCGTGAACAGCCGTTCACCTGAACTTCCACGACAATCTACAGTGCCGCATAGTGACGGAAATCACACTTTTCATGCAGTGCCACACTCTGACCAGTCTCTCCAGAGACTGGTCAGAGTCAGCTGCAGGTTGCATGGACGCTGACGATCCCTGTGACCAGCAACAGTTTAACATTCAATAAACTGTGTTAATACGCCATCTGTCTTGTCTGGCCGAATTCTGGGTCTTTGGGTTCAGTTCGTTTTACAGCGCCACTAACTAATATTGTTACAACCCAGCCTTTTGAGATAGTGTCTCTTGATTTTCTGCATGTTGACAAGTCTTCAGGCGGTTATGAGTACGTATTGGTTGTGATTGATCATTTCTCAAGATTTGCCCACAACATCCAAGTCAGCAAAGACTGTGGCTGATAGATGTTTTAATGATTATGCATTATGCATTCTTTTTGACTCACACCATCCACTGGAGCACTAACTTTCTGTCATCAGAACCTTACAACCCCAGGCCGAGCGAGTCCCTAGTAAAACAGAAGGGAAGCATAAAGAACAGAAACACATCAAAGATACCCTCCAAACGTGTGGGTACCCTAACTGGGCTTTTGTCAAATCAGCAAGAAAATCCAAAGGACACGCTGCAGAACATGTTGGTGAGATGAATAAACACAAAAACATAGTCATCCCATATGTTGCAGGAGTCTCTGAAAAACTCAAGAGGATTTTCTCCAAACACAAAATCCCAGTACATTTCAAACCAAACAGGACCCTCAGATAGAGGCTGATGCATCCCAAGGACAAAACCCCCAAATCTAAGATGAGCGGAGTGGTGTATGCAGTTCAGTGCAGTGAGGAATGTTCTGATCTTTATATTGGAGAAACCAAACAACCTCTCCACAGACGCATGGCTCAACACAGGAGAGCTACCTCCTCAGGACAAGACTCTGTTGTCCACCTACACCTTAAGGACAAAGGCCACTCTTTTGAGGACCAAAATGTTCACATTTTGGACACAGAAGACAGATGGTTTGAAAGGGGTGTGAAGGAAGCCATCTACGTTAAGAGAGAAAAACCAACCTTAAACAGAGGAGGAGGACTTAGGTTCCAACTCTCAAAAACTTACAATACAGCTATAAGGTTGATTCCGGCCAATCAATCAAAATTCTCACCCCCATACGGGTGATCAAAACATCGCTTCTGTAGACCAGGCCAATAACGACCCTAACGACTCCCCATTTCAGAGGTGTGGACCAGTTTCGGTTCAATTTGCAAGCTAACAACAACCTTAACGACTCCCCATTATTAAGGGGGTGGACCTGTTTCGGTTCAATTTGCATGTTATCTAAGCCATTACAAG
This sequence comes from Fundulus diaphanus, assembly GCA_037039145.1. Lineage (NCBI taxonomy): Eukaryota > Metazoa > Chordata > Actinopteri > Cyprinodontiformes > Fundulidae > Fundulus > Fundulus diaphanus. Next base: position 4,269,203 of record CM073130.1, on the reverse strand, counting down.
GCCTTTGTTGGGCAGTACTATAAAGCTTGCTACTCCACACTACTTCAGACATTTTGAATTAAGAAAGCTTTCTGGATAGGAAGCCAAACGTCTTCAAACTTCGGAAAAAAGTCCAGTTGTTTCTTTTTTCTTTTTTTTTTTACTTTTTTGGAATGACCATGACCTGGATGACTGAGAATCTTCACCAGCATTATGCATTAAGGTTTGGATTCCCCCAACGTATTCACCATGATCAAGGTGGTGTATTCGAAAACCAGCTCATGTCACAACTAAAAAGAACTTCTGGAACTTTGGGCTCGCGGACAACACCATTCCATCCTGAGGGTAATGGCCAAGTTGAAAGTTTTAACCGTACACTCATACAAATGCTGAGGACGCTGACAGAGAAATATAAATCCAATTGGAAAGATTTTCTGGACAGATTTTTGTACTTTGAACCCTCATAAAAACTAAGTAAAAGTAAGCACAAAACAAACAATATAAATAAGCACACAACACAAACAGAGGAACATGACAAAAAAGTAATTTTCTGTTGCTTTAGCAGTAGGCTTTAAACCGGTTATGAAGCATTAATCGTTGAAGTGGCAGATCAGAGAGATTTTTCTCACAGATGATGTCCACATAGCTATTTATTAATTCTGATAATTTTTTTCCGGTCTCCTACCTGCATCTGTCGTTTTTTGCGTTCGCAAAATCCATGGAATCAAAACGATCTCGCTAGGCGGACTTTCCCAGTGACGTCATAGCGGGAGTCACAAAGCTGGAAGCCGGCACCCGCTGTACTGTCTGAGTACTAAATGGATAACGTTGTTTTGCTTTCACGGCTTTTTTACAAGGTGCGTCGTCGTTTTGTCGCTATGTACTGTTCCCATGAAGATTGAATGAGTGGCCAAAAGACACTTAGAGCCCGTTTGTGGCTCGTCATTTTAAAGACGACTGCATCGGTGCTCCGGGGGAGGGGGACTTTGGCTCTTCACATTCACAACCGCTGCTCTTCCTCTGTAGATTTTAACGGCAGCTTGCATCCATTATTGTTGCACTACTGCCATCTATTGGATCCTAATATCTATTCCTCAAATTCTCTGATCCCAGTATTTTTTTTAAACCTAAAAATCTTCTTTTTCCCCTAAATAATATTTAGCTTATAAACCACATTCTCAAATTTAAATTCCTATTAAAACCTAATTCCGTTTTTAATAATCTTTTATTTACATATCTTCTACAATTAATAAAAACATGTTCTATTGTTTCTACATCATGACACCAACTACAAAAACCAGTAAGATGTTTCCTGTGACCGGTTCTTATTCTATTTATAATTATTTCCTCCCTCCTGTTTATTCCTCTAATCCTTACTACATCAACTGTATTTTGTATCCTATATAAGTGCCTTCCATTTATTTAATTATCCCACCTACCTTTCCATATCTTCTTGCTTTCTCTCCAAACTATACTTTTGCCTTCAGATGTGGATAACTTTACTGGCAAATCAATATATTCTTTTTTAATAGCCTCCTTAGCCAACCTATCTGCTCTTTCATTACCCAAAAAACCTACATGAGCAGGAGTCCAAAATAATATTACATTTTTATTTTGTTCACATATTCTATGATGAGCAGCCATAACCTCATAATATATTTTGATGATTATGTGTACATCCATTTTGAATACTCAATGCAGATAATCACTACAAATTATTTTATTTATACAGTATTAGTATCCTCCACCCATTCTCAAGCTAATAATATAGCACATAATTCTACTGCATATATACTGAGATAATTAGATGTTCTTTTTGAAATAATCTTTGTCAGGAATCACCACTGCTATACTAGTTGCGTCACTCTGTCTTTTTATTTTCATGTATCTATATCTACATGTCATGGTTTTCAGGTGACGAGTCCACATGCAGATTCGAACGGGAGGCAATGCACAGTTTTAAGATGTTTATTCTGGAAACAGGCAGATCTACGGACGGAACTACAGGCGATTCGGCTGGGTCAGAACGTCACGGCTGGAGAGTCTGCAAGAGAGAGGGAGTGAGTAACTCTGAAAGGAGAACCCGGAGAATTGCTAGAAGTGGCGCTGCTTACCATTGGGCTGGGCGGACCTAACCGGGAAGAAGTAGCGTCGGGAGGACTCTATGACTTTACGCTGCTGGAGATAGGCGGCTAGTGGCTGAGGACGGCAGATGTAACTGGCGAGGGATCCTGAGCGAGCCTCATCGGCAACGGTTGACAGATGGATTGACCAGAGTGAACACAGAACCAACAGAACCCGGGAAAGGGGATCTCAGGCCTCGCTGGGTAACATCCAGGAAGTATGAGGGGAGCGCCAGAGCAAAATCTGAACAGACAGGTTCTGCTGGTCTGTTTCTTCGGACGAGACGTCAAGACAGGTGAGTGCATCCAAGCACCAAAATCACGACTGGTTAAGGCTCTGGCGTCTTCCATCTGTCAGCGCTCTGCTTAAGAAGCCAGAGGAAGCCGCCTGCAACGAGCTGCAGGTGTGGGCCACGCCTCCTCAGCCAACTAGACACACCTGAGGAGTAGAGTTAGAGCAGCAAGACACAGAGAACCCTGACACTACCCCCCCCTCAACGGCCGCCTCCTGGCGGCCCAGACGAAGAAGTGCTGGGCTGAGTAGACCAGAAATCCAAAATCAAATCCTTATTTGAGATGGCAGCTGCAGAAACCTATGAGCAATCCCCAGAGCTGCGACCCTCCCAATCGACGAGGTATTGGTGACCCCTACCTCGTCGACGGGCATCCACAACCCTGAGGACGCGAGGGTTCTGACTGTCCTGGGAGGGTGGAGGGGGTCCGGAAGGAGGGCACAAGTTGCTGTCCAACACGGGCTTGATCTGGGAAACATGAAAGGTAGGGTGTACTCGAGAGTGAGGGGGTAAACGTAGGCGGACGGTGGTCGGGTTAATAACTGTCTCTATCTCATAGGGACCAGTGAACCGGGGAGCAAGCTTCTTTGCGGACGGGTTGGACAAAACATCTCTGGAAGATAACCAAACCCTCTGACCGGGGCAATAATGGGGAGCTGGTCTGCGGTGCTGGTCAGCGAACCTCTTGCTCCGCTCTGCGGTGCGAGTAAGTGCTGTAACCGTTGTTCTCCATATGTCCTGGCAGCGAGCAATGTAGTCATTGACGGAGGCGAAGGGAATCCTGAGTTCGTCTGTGGGTAGGAGTGGAGGTTGATATCCTAAAGCTACTTCAAAAGGTGAACGTCCCGTGGCTGAGGTGATGTGTGAGTTCAAGGCATACTCTACCCAGGGCAAAAACTTGTTCCAGTCAGTAGGTGAAGAAGACGTGAGGCAGCGGAGGGTGGTCTCTAGTTGTTGGTTCATTCGTTCCGTTTGGCCATTGGTTTGAGGATGGTATCCGGAGGTGAGTGTGTAACGAGCACCCAGAGCAGAGCAAAAGTGCCGCCAGACCTGAGAGATAAACTGAGGACCCCGGTCAGAAAGAATGTCAACTGGGATACCGTGGAGTTTGAAAACATGTTTTATGAGGAGCTGGGCAGTCTGGAGAGCGTTAGGTAACTTACGGATGGGGATAAGATGACATGACTTCGAAAACCGGTCAACAACTGTCAAAATTGTTGACATACCTTGGGATACAGGGAGACCTGTAACGAAGTCGATGGCAATGTGGGACCATGGACGTTTGGGGATAGGAAGAGGATTTAGCAACCCAGAAGGTGGCTGGGTCGAAGACTTATTCTGGGCGCAGACAGGACAGGCTAGAACATAGTCTCTGACATCTTTGGTCCATGACGGCCACCAGAACTGCCGGGACACCTGAGACTGGGTTCTATAAATACCCGGATGGGCGGAAAACTTAGCATCATGACACCAGCGTAAGACCTCAGGGCGAACAGACTGGGGAACATACTTAAGTCCAGGCGGACCCGTACCAGGGTCCGGGTCTAATAGTTGGGCCTGGTTGATCCTGTCCTCCAGATCCCAATGCAGACCTCCAACAGTACATGTGGGGGGAAGAATAGGTTCCGGCTCTCTCTCCTGTTCGAACGGGGCAAATTGACGAGAAAGAGCATCCGGTTTAACGTTCCTGGAGCCAGGTCTGTAGGTAATGGTGAGGTTGAATCGAGAGAAAAACAAAGACCAACGGGCTTGTCTGGAGTTGAGTCGACGGGCTGACTGCAGATAGGAGAGGTTCTTGTGATCTGTTCATATTATGATGGGCTGCTCGGATCCCTCTAGCCAGTGCCGCCACTCTTCCAAAGCTAATTTAATGGCTAGTAGCTCACGATCGCCTACATCATAGTTCTGCTCAGCGGGGGACAAACGACGGGAGAAGAATGCACAAGGGTGTAGTTTACTATCAACCTCAGACTGTTGAGACAAAACCGCTCCCACACCTGTATTAGAAGCGTAGATCTCAAGAATGAACTGCTTGGCTGGATCAGGGTGAACGAGTATGGGAGCCTGGGAAAAACGGGACTTAAGTCTATTAAATGCCTCTCCTGCCTCAGGACTCCAGACGAATGGGACCTTGGTGGAGGTGAGAGCATGTAATGGGGAGGCTATCTGGCTGTAGTTCCTGATAAAGCGCCTATAGAAATTAGCGAAACCTAGGAATCGTTGGAGCTGTTTGCGCGACTCAGGAACCGGCCACTCCGTTACTGCCTTTATCTTCTCCGGGTCTGACCTCACTTGTCCGCCTTCTAAAACAAGACCAAGAAAAGAAATAGAAGTCTGGTGGAAGTCACACTTCTCGGCTTTAACAAATAAGCGATTCTCTAATAATCGCTGGAGAACAAGACGAACATGTTGCTTGTGTTGTTCTAGGTCACGAGAGTAAATCAGGATGTCGTCTAGATAGACGAAAACAAAAACATTCAAAAAGTCCCGCAGGACATCATTTACCAGTGCCTGAAAAACTGCCGGAGCATTGCACAAACCAAAAGGCATGACTAGGTACTCGAAGTGACCTAAAGGAGTCTTAAAGGCCGTCTTCCACTCATCCCCCTGTCTCACCCGAACCAAATGATAAGCGTTGCACAGATCAAGCTTAGTAAAGATCTTGGCATTCTGGACTGGCTCGAGGGCTGAAGATAATAGAGGAAGCGGGTACTTATTCTTCACGGTTATTTGGTTAAGCCCTCGATAATCAATACAGGGTCGAAGGGTCCCGTCCTTCTTGCCGACAAAAAAGAAGCCGGCGCCTAATGGGGAGGAAGAAGGACGAATTAACCCTGTAGCCAGAGACTCCCCTATGTACTTCTCGAGCGATTGACGTTCTGACCTGGAGATGTTATAAAGCCGACTCACCGGTAGTGGAGCCCCAGGCAACAAGTCAATGGCGCAATCGTAAGGGCGATGTGGAGGTAGTGAACAAGCCTGAGTCTTACTGAATACCCGCCGTAAGTCGTGGTATTCTTCCGGAACGCGAGAGAGATCAATAACGTCTCCGGAATCTGTCAAGGTGGTATGGGAAACAGATACGGGGCGAGCGGACTGTAAACAACGGGAATGACAAGCTGGAGAACATGATTCCAGTCGGGACTCAGCCCAGTTAAACTGCGGGCTGTGGACCTTTAACCAGGCTAACCCCAAAACCACGGGTGAACGCTTAACCGGGAAAACCAAAAATGATAGTTGCTCTCGATGGTTACCGGAAACTATCACTACTAGTGGTCGGGTGCGATGGGTGATCAAAGTCAACTTCTGCCCATCTAAAGACGAGACCTGGAGAGGCTCGGGTAATGGATCGACAGGTACACGGAGCTGGTCCACTATGGCTTGGTCTATGAGATTAAAATCAGAACCAGAGTCTACTAGAGCCGAAACATCAAAACTATCCTGGTCGAACATTAAAGTGACTGGCAAACATAAGCGAGAAAGTGCAGACGCCTTAACGGCTACCCGGGGAATAGATCCAAAACCGTCCACCGTTCTCCCCGTTACGAACGGCGGACTCGGTCTTTTGGCCGAACAGGACAGTCTCTGAGGAAATGACCTTCACCTCCACAATAAAGGCATAAATCTCCCGAGAAGCGCTGCTGACGCTCCTTGTTGGTAAGACCAACCTGCCCCAACTGCATGGGTTCAGGAGGCGGTGTACAGGACCGGGGTTCCCTATGGGTAAGTGTAGATGAGGTGGATGATCGCAAGGCCTGGTTGGATCTAAACCGGTTCCGGCTGCGTAATCGGGAATCCAAACGGATTGCTAACGCTACAAACTCCTCAAAATCCTCAGGCTACTCAACCCGGGCTAACTCATCCTTTAGCGTCTCATCAAGAGCCTGAAAAAATACTGCCTTTAACGGCCTCGGCTGCCAGCCCGCAGCAGCGGCAAACGTGCGAAACTCCACAGAAAAGTCAGATACGCGTCGACCGCGCTGTTTCAAAGAGAGGAGATGACAAGATTGTTGAGCCGAATCTAACTCGGGTGAAAAAATTGTCTTAAATTCGGTAACGAAGTCCTGAAAAGTAACCCCGAATGACTGACAATCAGGGAATCGAGCCTCGGCCCACCTAAGAGCCTTACCCGTTAGTAGTCGTAAGACATAAGATATCTTAACCTCATCTGAGGCGAATGTCTGAGGGGAACGGTTAAACACCAGTTTACACTGGAAAAGAAAACCACCGCAACTCCCACTGTCACCAGAGAACTTCTCCGGACAAGGTGACGCGCCCTCAAGTGGCGGAGTCCAAATCTGATTCTCAGTACTCTGAGCGGCGGGAGGTGGGGTGCTGAGGTCTTGAGTGACAGGCGACGTCATCGCGGAAGTGACTGTGTCCATAAGCTGGCTAAACTGAGCGGCTAATCTATGAAGCTGTTCCTGTGTTAAATTTACGGCTAAACCTAGCGACTGCATCTGTTCCTGCTGTGCGGCTATCTGCCGCCCGAACGTATCCGCTGGACTTTGGTGGCCAGAGCCTTCTTCTGTCATGGTTTTCAGGTGACGAGTCCACATGCAGATACGAACGGGAGGCAATGCACAGTTTTAAGATGTTTATTCTGGAAACAGGCAGATCTACGGACGGAACTACAGGCGATTCGGCTGGGTCAGAACGTCACGGCTGGAGAGTCTGCAAGAGAGAGGGAGTGAGTAACTCTGAAAGGAGAACCCGGAGAATTGCTAGAAGTGGCGCTGCTTACCATTGGGCTGGGCGGACCTAACCGGGAAGAAGTAGCGTCGGGAGGACTCTATGACTTTACGCTGCTGGAGATAGGCGGCTAGTGGCTGAGGATGGCAGATGTAACTGGCGAGGGATCCTGAGCGAGCCTCATCGGCAACGGTTGACAGATGGATTGACCAGAGTGAACACAGAACCAACAGAACCCGGGAAAGGGGATCTCAGGCCTCGCTGGGTAACATCCAGGAAGTATGAGGGGAGCGCCAGAGCAAAATCTGAGCAGACAGGTTCTGCTGGTCTGTTTCTTCGGACGAGACGTCAAGACAGGTGAGTGCATCCAAGCACCAAAATCACGACTGGTTAAGGCTCTGGCGTCTTCCATCTGTCAGCGCTCTGCTTAAGAACCCAGAGGAAGCCGCCTGCAACGAGCTGCAGGTGTGGGCCACGCCTCCTCAGCCAACTAGACACACCTGAGGAGTAGAGTTAGAGCAGCAAGACACAGAGAACCCTGACACTACATGTGTGTTGTCTCTTACTTTCCTGTATCTGTTTATTTGTGTGTAAATGCACCCCAGCAATCAAAAAAAAATTTATGAGAAATTTTACTCACTGCTGCTTTTTGTTTCAGACTATGTAGATGACTGTTTGGACTCGCTGCTAGCAGAGCTGGAGAAAATAAAAACTAAGCAGGTTGATGCAGCATCAGAGCCCCCATCACTGACAAGTTAATTTGTGAAACCAACAAAAGATGATGCCATCAATCTCTCATTCAGTCGATTTTCAAAAAGACCATGAAATCATTTTATTAGTAATTGCTTATATTACATAATAACCACAACAATTTTTTTTACATGCATGTTTTAGATTTTATTCTTTCAGCTTGGGTATTTTTTTTTAACTGCCAACAGGTAAAGTCATCTTCAAGTCCTGGGGGTGGGAAGTGGGCCCTTATACAGCTGACTGCACACGAGGGTATCACGGCCCTGGTATCTTTGCCTAAATAGTCCCAACACCATCTCACAAATTGTCTATAGGCTATATGCCTACGCTGTTGCTTGTATTGGGATCAAGCAACCTGCAATGTCCAAGCATTTAGACACACCGCTTCCATGTCAGGATGGTGTGTGATACAGCCAGGGATTTCTCCATCCATATCATCTCAGGCTTCTTCCATCTTAGCAACAACCAAGCTGATTTCCTGGCAACACTCTCTCACAGAATCCAACACTCTCACAGAATCCATATTTGGCAGTGAGAACAGGAACACCTAAAAAATAAGATTGATTAATTGTATATTTGTATATGAATTACACACCATAACTGATTTGCTAAATTCACTATTAATGCATTTATGGTAAGTTGGAAATGGATTTATATTAAGGAAATCTTTAGGCCTCAATATTACTCAGTGTATATTTTTGATATATTATTATTTTTGACTTTTGTTATGCTAGTATGTAGGTAGGCTAAATATAATTATATATACCGATACTGTTTATAAATTGTTGTCAAGTGATTCTTTATAAGTAGCACCTCATCATTGGGCCTAACTAGGCCATGGCATAAATTGATTTTTAGCTGTGAATACATGCTCATTCATTGTAGTGATACATTTTGTCCTCATCTCTTCATTTAAGATAAGATAAGATAGACTTTATTGATCTCACAGCGGAGAAATTCGCTTGTCACGTCGGCTCAGTAAAAGTGACAAAAGTTGGAAAAAGACCGATTATCTTGGCGTTTAAAATAACACAAAACAGCGCAAGAAGACCTCGTTTATTTATTTTTATTTTATAATTTTGTAAACAACTGCCGATTAAACTGAATGTTACAACCTTGACACGATTATATGCGTTGTTTTACCGAAAAATCAATTATACGAGCCGTGAAAACGGCAGCAATGTGCGCTCCCGACAAAGGGAGGGGGGGACAGATTTTCACAGGGGAACTGAATTTCGCACAACACCGGCATTTTAGCCATTAAATATCTATGGTGCCTAAAAGAAAATGATGTCAACAAACGAATAAATATTTGAAGTGCGTAGTTAAAAGAAAAAACGTGTCCTACCATTCATCTAATCTCCCGACGTCCAATCTCCACTCCTTGTCCGACTCGGAAGGCTGTAGTTCGTCTGCTGCCTTCTCTTCATCTGAAACGTCTGGGTCGAACATGTGAGGCTCCAGACACAAACATTCTTCCTCCGACACATCAGAATCGTCACCTGGTAGGAATCGCTCGGTTGAAGTTGAAATTTCACTTTCAGACTTCTTGTCGTCGAGCCGTCGTAGTGCAGTAATCCGCCATGTTGAGATGAACGTTCACGCCATGACGTCACCACATCCGGGTTGGAGGGCGCATGAAAAGTTATCAGAATCTTTAACGATTTTCTCTTAAATGTGAATTTTGTTTTTAAAAAATTCGGTGGTATATTTATTTTTTCATATTTTGCTATATATATATATGGAAGGTTAAGTCAAACTGACGGACGCTTCATAACCGGTTTAAGTCATTGTCCTGCTGGAAGGTAAACCCCCACCCCAGTATTAAATCACAAGTAGACTGACAAGTTTTGCTGAAGAATATCCCTGTATTTAGCACCATCCATTTGATGGTGCTCTAGGGGAACACCAAGTTTGGGTATTTATTTTTAGAGTACTACCCTGACTTATATTTATCAACAGCATTGTCCCTCACTTGTTTGGAAAGGTCCTTGGTCTTCATGGTGTGATGCCTTTCTCTTAGTGGTGTATCATGTTCTTGGGCGTCTGCATTGCTGCAGTTCTGCCAGTTTCTCCGTGAGTCCCTGTCGCTCACGATGCCTATCCTGGTGGTTCTCTGATCTACACCACATGCTCTGATTGTCTGCCTGCTACTTCAGCCAAGCCAAGGTGCATCTGCCAAGTTTGGTTCTGTTTGTCTGCCCATCACTACTCATCTTCACAATAAACCTTTTTAACTTATCTCTGTGTCCGGCTGAATATCGGGTTCACCAGCTGAAAACATAACACTGTTTGCTTCACAATAAAAAATATGTCTTAAAGGTTTTAGGTATGTTTGGTAAACAAAGTTGGGCAAACTCTCAAATAATCAATTTTAATTTCATGCTATGAGGCAGCAAAACAGGAAAAATGCCAAGAAGGGTGAATACCAGTGTTGCCAAATATTGCAAGAGAAACAAATTACCACCTCTATGAACACACGCCCAGAAGAAGCAAACAATCAACTCGCCACAGATATTTTAGCTGTCTCACGCTGTCTCTAATGCAACAGCAGTGCGAGCAGGTCTCAGGTAAAGAAATTCAAAATGCCAATCTAAAATAAGCAGCTTCATGTTCAAGAACAAGCCCAAGAAACTGCAACCCACGACTCAAGCGACTTTTAAAAAAAAGAAGCCCAAAGTTGCTCATAATAAGCGGACTTGGCAACACTGGTGAAGACTTTATCCTGATATTGTTAGGTAAACTAACCAGACATTTTTTTGTGACTATAATGAGTTGACTGTGAAATAGAAGCAGGAACATATTTTTCAAAGACAAGAAATATAAGAAATGTTTGTCTGTTCTAATATTGATTCTACTCTGATTTTAAAAACCCATAAAGGTTTAGCCTTTTTCCATGTGTTAGTGCAGAGGTCTCCTATTGAGCTTAGTTAATTTTCGGTATGAATCTTTTCATCATGGAAAATCTAATTAAAGCTCATACCCACCAGGTTAATAATACAAGCTGAAACATGCTCTTAAATTCTGCTTAAACATGAGGATCTAGTTTTCTGCAGAATGTAGATCTGAGACTGACATAGTGTCTGCCTCAGACTATCTCAGAAAAACAGCAGGCAGTCATGGTTTTCAAGGAAACTATGAGGCATCAGCAGGCACATAACATCATTGAGTTCCAACTCCAATTTTTTGTTGCTGAGTGTGTAACCTGGTTGTATTTCTTTTTTGTTATAATTACACAAAATGTTTTTATTTGGTTATTTGTATTGTTACTTACCTGACTGAAACACCTCTAGAAATTCTGTCACTGTTTTAACTGTGTTACCTTAAGAGTGGAAGCCCCTCCTTTTTGTTTCTTCTTCTGTGGTATTGTCTTTAAATTGTTTGCACCACAGACATGAATACGTAGACGCCGCGTTCTCGGTTGAGAGGCGTGCCGACAGAGCGGCCATCTTAGGTCAGACCAAGCTGCAGTCAAACAGAATACAAGTCAGTTCAGGTAAGTGGTGCTTTATGTTTTCAGACACTCTGAATCTGGTGAATTCTCACCCGATTTCCAGATAAATTAGCTGACTGAAGACGTCACCCCTTTAGGGGCTACATGAGACCAATTGATTGAATTAAAAGATTGATAGTCTAACTTAATACATAATTTCGATTTTGTATTGACAGTCAGCAAACTTCCAGAGCTACGTCCCAGGATGCCCGACTTTTGCTCGGCTTATGGGTGTGGAAATAAAAGGGCATTACAAACCAGATCCCGGGGAATTACCTTCCACAAGTAAGATTTTATGATAGTTAATCCTCATACTTTACAGTTACAGTTTTTTCCGGCATAAACACATTATGTGCTAATGGGTAGCAGGGATGGAAGCGGAGAAAAGTACATTAAACACCCTGATTTCTAAAAGATCTGACTGAGGATATATATATATATATATATGTATGTATATATATATATATATATATGTATGTATAGAGAGAGAGAGATGTGTGTATAATTTCTGTTTATTATATTAATATGTAACTGAAAATATATATCTATCATCCCGTTAGATTTCAGTTTAAATTGTTTTTGTTCTGAATAAATATGTGTAATCTGTCTGAAAGGTCACCAGCATTGTGAACATATGATTTAAATTAAATCTGAGCTGCCTCCTATTCATTTTGACAGCAGATGTCTGATCTGTGGTCTGACCCAAGATGCCCACCCTGTAGGCACGTCAGTCTAGCGGCCGGCAGCATACAATGGGGCATCTACGTATATGATGTCTATGGTTATCACCCATTAGACCCTCCCCTTTTGTCATGTTGTCCTGCAGGAGAGGTGTGTGCTATTTATTTTTCCTCTGAATATATCCAGTTTGTTTATAGATATATTAAGTTAATTTTTGTTATGTACTTCTGTTTTGTGTAGGACTTGGAGCGGGCAGCCTATAACACGGTTATTGTATGTTGTTCTCGTCAGGTATGTGGTATAAAGAAGGTTTATTTTCTTTATTGTTGTGAGACATGGTTCAGCCCTTTTGTCATGTTGTCCTGCGGGAGAGGACTTGGAGCGGGCAGCCTATAACAGGGTTGTTGTATGTTGTTCTTGTCAGGTACAATAAATCGAGAAACCATCCTTTTAAAGATAAACTGTGTCACGGCCTGATCACTTAATAAAACCAGCACAACGCAGAAAGGATCCGGTTACAAGTGCACACAGATAGAGGCACAGGTAAAATTACAGTACTCACCTCTGATGCAGCCTGTCTAATGGCGGAGTGCGGAGGCAGCAAACATACCTGCCCAATGACCTTACAAACAAAGAATAAAAGCCTTCACTGAACCGATAATGCAAGTAAGGTTAAATTACACATTTATGAGAGATGAATAAAAACCCTGCATCAGAAAGAAAATGTTGTATCACCTTAATTACAGTGTCTAAAACAGTAATGTTCAATTGCACCAAGAAGGTTATTTCCAAAAATCTGAAAACTACTGTCAGGGCTTCAAACAAAGTATGGTGAATTTCTTAAGTCTTGCATTGGAAATCGGAAATGTAAAACACATTGACCTTACTTGCTAATTTTTGTTTTGTACATATCTCTATGAAAGGGTGTTTAACTGCTATACATTGTGTCAATCTGGTGCCACTTCTTCTTTTGGCCCCTACTTGTGGAGTTCGTTTTAAGATTTTAAGGACACGTTGAGTCTGAACTACTGCTAAGACCTCCTAAAAAACAAAAAGCCTAACTTGTTTGAGGGATTAGCTTAAAAAATTTCAACCATGCTATTCCAACCCTGCACATGCTTGATTTCAACTAAGTTTGGTACCCGTAATGACCAAATGTAATGTAATTACTAAATTAATAGAATTGTAATATATTACAGTTACAGAGTAAAATGAATAGTTCAGTCATAATTACAGAATAAAATACTGATGTTTACAGTTTGTGTTACATTTAAGTTCTGTTTTGATCTGTTTTAACTATCTAGACTGGTGGTGACCGAGGTATGTGTGATTTCCAAGCGCAATCTAATGTATCATCAGAATCAGACTGCTTTTAATGGAGTCACACAAGATCATGGTGTAAGTACGGTAGCTACTAATGAAATGCCAGGGTGTTCTGCTCTCTCTAACTATGTCACTTCTCATCACCAAAGCCAGTTTCACTGCAGTAGTTCTCGATCGCCTACATCAAACATTCCATCAGAAGTTTATTATCATTTTCAGCAATTTGTGAAAGAAAAGCTCCTAACCCTGTGCCTGAGGCATCAATTTTCATAAAAATAATTATCAATTAAGAATTACTAACACAGGTTAAAATGATATTAACCTGTGTTAGATATTGCATGAAGTTACAGGTTGTTGGAACTGTTGAAAGCAGTTATTATACACAGGCATTGCGTACATCACATATGTGGCATACATATATGTGACAGCTTCTTATACCCCCGTCCCGTCATGCACACGCGGAGGCCAGTTGGTTGGATTTTATGCCATTTACTGAAAGGGGTGGTCAACAACACACAAATAGCGCAGCAAGCTTCCCTACTGGTCCACTAGTCACTCTGTGTACACAGCAGAGCGCTCAACGGACTGTCATATATAAATTCTTATTACAGTGAGTTTTGACAACATTCTTTTTGCGACATGTGATTGTATAGTGGTTTTGATAATACATATTTAAAATGAATTTAATACAATTTGGTCTTTCTTTTACAAATTAAATAAATTAGAAAAATAGATACAGAGAGCAGTCAAAATTAATTATTAAATTACTTAACAGCATTCTCTGGTGGTTCACAGAAAATAAACCTAGCCATGTCATGTCGTCATAGAAACAACTAACAAACAAACTGACATAACTGACAAACTGACAAGTACAACAGACAAACTAACAACACAAATTACTGACATTTAAAGTAACATAATTACCTGAAAGGATGGTCAACAACACACAAATAGCGCAGTAGGCGCTATTTATTTTGTCGTATAAAATTTCATCTGTATATCAAATACCTGTTACATATATATGGGCAATGGGGCTGATAAAGGAAACGTTAAGTTATCTTGGGCAGCATGTACACTTGGAGAGTCATTTTCTACAAAAGAAGTTGTTCAATGTGTCAGGGTCCAGCCAACAGCGCCTGACAGGCTGCTGCAACCTTTTCTCTCTCCCTTCTCCCGCAGGTGGCTTCAGTTGACAGGGGGGCATGGTGCTCAGCTGTTTCTCATTCTGCGGTGGTGGAGTATTTAAGAGGAAGACGGCCAGCTGATTGATGCCAGAATGTTAACCTTCACCCGCATTTAGGGGGCTCTTTAACTCCACCTGCCCTGGGCTGCGGCGTGGCTGCTGCCTCGGCGGACCCTGAGCCCACGCAGGTGGGCAGGGCTCACCTCACACCGGCTTAACGCCAGGATCGGTTGGAGGCGAATTTGTGCCTATACTGCGCCTCTCTGGATCACTTCGTCTCTGCTTGTCCTGATCGGCCAAAAGACCGGGTCCGTCCCTGTAAGACCCACTGTTGCAGAATTACAACATTTTTTTTGTCATCCCAAAGACCCCCCTTTTTTTTTTGGTTCAACTGCATTAACATACTCATTGGGTCCTATTGTTTGGTCTCACAATCCTATTGGGTCCTACATTTGTATACAAGGCCTGCCCTCAGGTAAAGTCACTCAACCTCCAGATTTTCGCTTGAGCATCATCCCCTCGATTTACTGGACTGGATTTATCTGTTTGAAGTAAGTAAAAGGCTTTACATATTTTTTTTCTGTGTTTATTACAGTGTCTACAACATGTAAATATGTAGTTATTGTGGAAAATGTGCCCTACATTTTATCTAGAGCTTGTTTTGTAATTGTTGCAATATTACAACGTTGGGTGAATGTGGTAGTCAAAACAACCTTGTTTTTGAGAGGAATGTCTTGAGAGGAACTTTTCCCAATATAACTTTAAACATACACATGATTTACACATTCTAGCCCTTAGCCATTGGATTATATATATTATTGTGTTAGAACCTAATATGCAAAGATGTATTGCCATATCTAATCATTTTAATTTACTTATAGTGATTTCTAACCACTTTCAACACTCAGTATTTTCCCTTATCACAGAAAGCAGGGCTTTCTAACAAAGAAATTCTGTTTGTGCATGTCTGCCCTTTGTCTTGGCTATTGATAAGAAAATGTTCCTATCAATTCATAGTCAAAGCATGTGTGGGGGATGCTTGTAGGGGCATTTGCATTGCATTGCTCTGGAACAGGTGTTAATGCTCAGGAATGTAAGGTTTGGCTGTAAATTGGAGGCTACTTGCATTCCTATTTTGATTATAATCAGAGTTTACAATTGGTCGGCCATACAGTATTGTGTGACCAGTGAATTGTGTGAATAGGTTACTTCAGTGCAATGTGTAAACACTTCAAATTATAATCAATCTCTCCACCACCCTCTTTTCCTGTAGGTTATCTAGAATCTAATAAGTATGTGTACTATTTATATATACATTTGTTTCAATTTTATTTTTTCCATTTCAGAATGCCAGCAGCTAGGAGAGATCCTCGGTACAGTGTGCAGGATATCATTGCTATCGTCCAAGATGGAGAGAGTGATGTGGACGTACCCTTTGATGACACTGATGCGAGTGATAAGGAGTCAGACAATGATCCCTGTGTGGACAAAGAAATCCAAGAGCACACTGCCTGCCCAGCCAATGTGGACATTGAGCCCCGACAAAATGAACGCATCATGCCCGTGACAGATATCGCTGGCAAAAAAAGGATTTTATCAGTCTGATTTTTCTGGTCCACCTGTCACAGTCACAATTCTGTGGATGAAATGATGATTCCTTTCAAGGGGAAGTTCAGCAGCTTCAAGCAGCGTATGCAGGGCAAGCCACACCCATGCGAGTTCAAAGTATGGGTGAGAGCTGGAATCTCTGGCATGATGCTTGACTTTGATGTTTACCAGGGCAGCAAGAATGGAATACGCATCAAATCTGAACTTCAGTTGTCAGGTGATGCTGTGTTGAAGCTTTTCTCCACACTTCCAAAGGGTCAGAACTACAAGATCTACGCAGACAACTACTTCACCTCTGTTCCACTGGTAGTGAAGCTCCTTAAGCATGGAATCCATTATGTGGGTACAGCCAGGCAGGTGCAGCTCCCCAACTGCAACCCTGAAGACTAGAAGATCTTGAAGAAGAAGGGTAGAGGAAGCTTTGACCACAGAGTGGAGGGGACACACAACATCTGCGCTGTGAAATGGTATGACAACAGGGCAGCCACACTTGTGTCATCCTTCACTGGACCAGAACCTGTGCAGAAGATTCAGCACTGGGATAAAGCCACCAAAACCTACATTGATGTTGAAAGACCTTACATTATGGCTACCTACAACAAATACATGGGAGGTGTGGATTTGTTGGACTCGTTTACAGCAAAATACAAGTTCACCCTGAAATCCCGGCGTTGGTACATGTACATCTTCTGGCACACCATCACCCTCGCTGTGGTCAACACCTGGCTCCTCTACAAATGGCACTGTCAAGCTCTTGCGATGCCAAAGAAGGAGATGCTAAACATGTGAAAGTTCCAGGCACAGCTAGCATCCTCTCTCATCCTGGTAAGAATCTATTTCTGCTATTTGCCTGGTTTTGCGATATCTTCATGCATTTTTGACATGTGCATGAATTGATTATTAATATTAATATTCATTCTTCTCTTTTCAAATCAGATGGACACAACACTCACAACTCTGAAGAGAGGACGTCCATCATCAGGAAGCGGGAGCCCAGACACAGCAGGGAGTCCTTTGACTGGTAGGACTGCTAGGAGTCCAAATTGTCCCTCCAAGAAATCATGTCCACACCCCCCACTCGATGTGCGCAAGGACCTCACTGGACATTTCCCCATTAAGGTCAAGAGAGGACGCTGCAGACATTGCAGTAAAGGGTATACGATACCCAGTGCAGCAAGTGCGATGTTCGCCTCTGTTTTTCAGAGGACAGGAACTGTTTTTGGGACTATCATTGTAAATAAAAAGTTCTCTTTGCTGGAATAAATAAAAAAAAACTGTTCATACAAACACAACTGAGATTATTTTTCATGTTATACTGTGAGACAAAAGCAAAACCCTGCAAATTAATCCGTAGTTCTGTATTGTTGTTCAGACAATGAGTACAAATACAGGAAATTTCGCTCCCCATTTAGCCCAATATTTCTGTAAAAACTTACGAAAACATAACATTTTTGAAAACACTTCAGTTTCAGCCTCAAAAGCCTCCTACAACAACATCTGAGTGGTTGAAAAATTTTTTTTGGTGTTTTTCTATATTTGGGTTTTACAGGGAAGACGGCCAGCTGATCGATGCCAGAGTGTTAACCTTGTGTGGTATCTCGTATTGGCCACTGTCACTCGACAGATCTAATCTCATTAGTCGTCCTAACGCTTTGTTCCCTGTGCCCCACTCTCTGCCACCTCCCTGACGGTTCTCTCTCCCTGAGTGGTAAGCGTTGCTGCATACTTAGGATCTGTCACCATCGCTGGCTTCTGACCTCTCCCTTATCTGTCTGCAGCTCTCCGAGATCTGCAAAGAGGTCTGACTGTCTCAGATCTCGGTCACCGTCATCCCCTTCCCTCTCCCTTTAAATAAACTGTGTAAAATCTGCTCCTGTTTTCCTGTTTGTTCTCTGCATGTAGGCCAGAGCCTTAAAAAACATGACACAATGTGTGACTGCTTCTCTGGGTAAAAGGAGAGGACAGGGTGTAGAGGCATCAAACCGCTGAGAATGGGCAGTAACTATTACACCCTTATAGACCAATTCATTATTATGGTTTTGATTCGGGTTTTTCGCGCATGCGCACTTGACTGGTAGGCAAAAGGCGAACACAATGGCGGACGAAAACAAAGGAAATGACGAGTTCTCAATGTATTTTTGTTCTTTAGATAATGTATCACAAGATCGTTATAAGAGTAAGTTGATGGTTGATGGTATCAGATTGCCAGATCCATACAGCAAAAGCCTGAAGGGATGGAGCGAGTCTATGAAATGCTGGCCAAGTGTTCCGTACGGCGACATATACAGCTACCTTATCAACACGCCAGGCCAGTACACACGAGAGAGGATGAAAGCCATGAAATCACTTGACGGCTACAACTATATCATATCGGGACATGTTTAGACATGTTTGTGTAACATACTGGAGAAGGACACGACTGTGTGCTTTGTGAAAGCCAAGGTATCCCCATCCCAACGGGCCAACGACAGTATAAATCTCAGATCTAAATATCTTTAGAGTAGTCACTGTAAAGTAGCTCTAAATCAACAATTGAATATATATTCCGTTACTGGATATATTGTCTTATTAATCCTTTTCACAGACTCATGCCAGAGGGTTTGCATACATTGTACATGTACGTATATTATTATGAAACGAACGTTTACGTTTTGACTTAAGTATATATCCTAATTTTTATTTAGATAATTATTTAAGTAGAACAATGACTTGTACAAAATTAAGTTATATTTACCGCAGATGAAGTGTAGACTGCAAATTCTGTCGTGGTATGACGGCTCCCACAGTCGATTGGAATTGTCTGCCTGCATCCTTTTCATTGAAATTATCCATTTCTTTCTTCTTTCTTCGTCCTTCGGTAAACGAAAGAAACGTACATCCGACGATTTGGAATGCCTCTGTGTGCAACCGGGAGCACAACAAGTCGTAGGCATTGTTTAGATTCCAAAAATAAACTGAAAGTACGCTCTAAATCACCCGTATTGTCACGCTGGTAGGCAAAAATAGTACTGTTTTTGCCTACCAGCGTGACCCGGATGTTCCTCGTGACGTCACGCGTGAATTGGTCTATACGTGGATCTCTTGTAGTGCTGTCTACTTGTTCCGGTCATTATTGTGCATTTGTTGAAATTCTGCTTTTGCATCTGAAACTGTCTGTCTGGCAACCTTGTCAAGTTTAACAGATGTACTACATTTGAATTTTTAATCGGTATTGGTTGTTAAAGAAATGTGAATGTAATCATTTTCTTTTTATTATTAAGGAATGTTCTACTGTTTTAACTTCACACAGGAAGAAACAGATGTTTCTCCCAGACAAGGAATCTCTTGCTGTATATGTTAATCCTACACCTCTTTGTATGCCAACCCCATGTTGTAAAAGCCCCCTTGTCCTTTCTTTTGTTTCTTAACCCCAATGTTGTGAACTCCTGAATCCTCCTGTCCCTTCTTTGATGTCTGACAATAAAGGCAAAGAGACAGAGGTAGCCCAGGGCAGACGGACCCAAGACTGTGATGGAACAGGCCTCACGTTTCTGGCTCCTCTGCCCCTCGGAAAAGTCTAAACTTCTATTTGTTTGGTTTTCGTTCTAGGATAAAAGGGTTATTAAACTTAACCCTATCAGCTGAGCCGGATCCCAACATATCGACTCGCTGACAAGAGGAGCAACGCGCTGAAAACCACTGGAGGTCTGAGTCAAGGACCTGTTGAAAGTCCCGCTGGGCCAGCGTCATAGGTTAACTCCTTTCGCCAACGAGGGGATTCCAACCGGGAGAGAAAGCCAAACAAATCAAGTAAGTTTTAAAGCGACCGGTTAAAGTTCGGCGTTCAGGGTTTAAGTCCCTTTTTACGGGTGATTAAAATTTCCCCGAAATAAGTTAAATCGAGAGGTTTGAGTCCATTGAAGCAATACGACCGGTTTTCCGTCCATCATAGAAGTAAAGGAAAAGCAGGTTAAAGTCCTGAAAGGTAGATAAAAAAAGGAAAATCAAGTTTGAGTCCTGAAAGGTAGATTAAAAAAAAGGAAAATCAGGTTTGAGTCCTGAAAGGTAGATTAAAAAAAAGGAAAATCAGGTTTGAGTCCTGAAAGGTAGATTAAAAAAAAGAATCGGGTTTAAGTCCTGAAAGGTAGATAAAAAAAAGAATCAGGTTTGAGTCCTGAAAGGTAGATAACATAAAAAAAGGAAAAATCAGGTTAAAGTCCTGAAAGGTAGATAAAAAAAAAGGAAAATCAGGTTTGAGTCGTGAAAGGTAGATTAAAAAAAAGGAAAATCAGGTTTGAGTCCTGAAAGGTAGATTAAAAAAAGAATCAGGTTTAAGTCCTGAAAGGTAGATAAAAAAAGAATCAGGTTTGAGTCCTGAAAGGTAGATAAAAAAAAGAATCAGGTTTAAGGTCCTGGAAGGTATATAAACACAACGCAAAAGTAAAATAGGATGGGTTCAAGACAAAGTAGAAAGGGAAATCCCAATATATATATATATATATATATATATATATATACAAACAAAAAAGAACCCGCCAGAACATTACTTCAGTAATGCAAACCATGGTAGCAACTGAAGAAAACAGACCACCACAGTATTATCCCTTAACCCCCCCTGTCAGGGATCTCTGTGTTGTCCTGCTCTAACTCTACTCCTCAGGTGTGCCTAGTTGGCTGAGGGGGCGTGGCCCACACCTGCAGCTCATTGCAGGCGGCTTCCTCTGGCTTTTTAAGCAGAGCGCTGACAGATGGAAGACGCCAGAGCCTTAACCAGTCGTGGTACGACGTGGCCTCTGACCCAACTCCTGAAAACCTGCTTGTGAGTTTTTTCGTCTTTGAACTTTGACTAATTTTGGATCTCCCTGTTTTTGTCACAGTTTTGGTGCTTGGATGCACTCACCTGTCTTGACGTCTTGTCCGAAGAACCAGACCTACAGAACCCTCTTGCTCAGATTTTGCTCTGGCTCACCCCTCATACTCCCTGGACGTTACCCAGCGGGGCCTGAGATTTCCCCTCCCGGATTCTGCTGGTTCTTCCCTCACTCTGGTCAATCCATCTGTCACCCACTTCCGAGGAGGCTCGCTCTGGATCCCTCACCAGTAACATCAGCCACCCTCAGCCACTAGCCACCAAACACCAACAGGGGTTGGATCACAGAGTTCCCTCGGCGCTACTTCTCCCCGGTTAGGTCCGCCCAGCTTTATGGTAAGCAGCGCAGCTTCTAGTAGTTCTCCTGGTTCACCTTTCAGAGTCACTTACTCTTCTTCTCTTTGCAGTGTCTCCAGCCGTGACGTTCTGACCCTGCCGAGTTGTCCGTAGTCCCGTCCGTTCTATCTGCAAGTTTCCTAAATAAACATCTTAAAACTGTGCTTTGCTTCCCGATCGTATCTGCATGTGGGCTCGTCATCTGAAAACCATGACACTCCCAAGGATGTTTCAAATCTATACTCAGACCTGGATGGACTGAGTAAATCAGATCATCCGTTATCTACAGACCAGTTCAAAGTCTTGTATCCTATGGTGCAGGTCGCAAATCCTAATGTAGGAGCTCAGCAGCCTCAAACAATCCCAGTTTTCTGTCTGTGGTCGTTAGAGGAAGCCAGAAAGACTGTAGAAGGTGTAATTTCTCCACAGGAAGATCCAGAAAAATGGATCCAAGACATGGAGGGAATTTATAACTCATATGGTTTAAATGGACATGAGTTCGGACAAGCCTTACAGTCGTCAGTGGGAAAACATTGGGGAAAAATAAGAACGAATTATACAGGCAGAAACCCACAAGGCGGAATATTTGAACATCAAGCGCAAATGGGGATCGAACAAAGGCAGCAACGGACAACTGTAGCAAAAGCAGCACGTACAGTTTTCCGCAGGAGGGCGGATTATGGACATTTGGGGTCCATAAAACAAAAAATACGGGAAGACGTAGACGAATTCAAAATACGTTTTGAAAAAGTGTCAGGGTTCTCTGTGTTTCCGTGCTCTAACTCTGTTCCACAGGTGGTTCTTGTTGACTGGGGGGCGTGGCCCACACCTGCGGCTCGTTTGGAGCGGCTTCCACTGGCTTTTTAAGGAGTGCTCAGACAGATGGAAGACGCCAGAGTGTTAAACCAGTCGTGGTATGCCGTGGCCTCAGACTTGTCTCCTGAACCCCGTATTTTGTGAGTCGTTTTGAATCCCGTTTTTGGACTAATGTTTTGTCTCCTGTTGTTCTCAGTTTTCGTGTTTGGATTTACTCACCTGCCTGGATGTCGTGTTCGAAGAACCAGATCCACAGAATCCCTGCCGCTCAGATTTTGCTCTGGCCTCTCCACTCAGACTCACTTGGTGATACCAAGCCGGACCTGAGATCCCCTTCCCTGGATTCTTCTGGTTCACTTGCAAACTCTCTGGTTACTCCATCTGTTCCTCTCCTCTGCTGTGGTGATCCCTCGTCAGCTTACCATCTGTCAGCCCTCCAGTCATTATCACCTACGAGCTACGGTCACAGAGTTCCTTCGTCATTATTCTCCCCGGATAGGTCAACCCTGCTAAATGGTAAGCGGTGTGGCTTCTGGTACTTTCCCCTGGTTCGTTCATTCGTAACATTACTCCTTCTTTCCGCAGTCGCTCCAGTACTGACGTTCAGACCTCGCCCGAGCCACACGCTGTGTCTCTTCCTGCAGCCTGAACCTTTAAATAAACATCTTAAAACTGTGCTTGTCTTCCGACTGTATCTGCATGTGGGCTAAACACTTAAAAACCATGACAAAAAGAATACAGGTTTCACAGCGGCATCTCTCCCGCTGACGGAGATGAAACACCATATCAGCAACAGCTAAAAAACAATTTGCTTTCCAAGCCACCGGACCCTTCGATGTCGTCGAGGAGGTTTCCGAGGAGGCAGGGGCGGTCCTAGCGACTGAAGGGGCTTCCAGCCCAAATCAGTAAAAATAGATGGAGGATGCAGGAATAATTAGACCATGCCCAAATTCCCAATTTTGGTTTGCTTTTACTTTCAAGGGGAAAAAATATACGTACACACGCCTGCCACAGGGATTTGCAGATAGTCCTACAATTTTCACCCAGGCCATTTTAATATGCTTGGAGAACGTTAATCCACCCCTCCCTGGGCTGCTACCTTACCGTGGTGGAGGGGTTTGAGTGTCCCAATGATCCTAGGAGCTATGCTGTCAGGGGCTTTAAGCCCTTAGTAGGGTCACCCAAGGCAGATAGGTCCTAGGTGAGGGACCAGACAAATAGCAGCCCAAAACCCCCTTATGATGAGTAAGATTATTGGATCTCGTGTTCCCTCGCCCGGACGCGGGTCACCGGGGCCCCACTCTGGAGCCAGGCCTGGAGGTGGGGCACGTTGGCGAGCGTCTGGTGACAGGGCTTTTACCCATGGAGCCCGGCCGGGCTCAGCCAGAAGAGGCGACATGGGTCCCCCTTCCGATGGGCTCACCACCTGTCAGAGGGGCCAAAGTGGTCGGGTGCATTGTGCAACGGGTGGCAGTAGAGGGCGGGGACCTTGGCGTTCAGATCCTCGGCTGCAGAAGCTGGCTCTTGTGACGTGGAATGTCACCTCTCTGGTGGGGAAGGAGCCTGAGCTCGTGCGCGAGGTTGAGAGGTTCCGACTAGAGATAGTCGGACTCACCTCGACGCACCGCTCTGGCTCTGGAACCAGTCTCCTCATGAGGGGCTGGACATTCTTCCACTCTGGAGTTGCCCCTGGTGAGAGGCGCCGAGCTGGGGTGGGCAGCTCGGCCCCTTGTTGCCCCTCATCTCGGTGCCTGCACGTTGGGGTTCTCCCCAGTGAACGAGAGGGTGGCCTACCTACCTACATTAGTGTGGGGGGACGGGTTCTGACTGTTGTTTGTGCTTATGGAATCCCTCGTTTTGCTGGGGGGACTTCAACGCTCACATGGGCAATGACAGGGGCGTGGTTGGGAGGAATGGCCCACCTGATCTGAACTCGAGTGGTGTTCTGTTGTTGGACTTCTGTGCTCGTCATGGATTGTCCATCACAAACACCATGTTCAAGCATAAGAGTGTCCACATGTGCTCTTGGCACCAGGACACCCTAGGCCGCAGTTCAATGATCGACTTTGTTGTCGTTTTATCTGATCTGCGGCCGCATGTCTTGGACACTCGGGTGAAGAGAGGGGCGGAGCTCTCCACCCACCACTACCTGGTGGTGAGTTGGCTCCGATGGTGGGGGAGGAAGCCGGTCAGACCTGGCAGACCCAAACGTATTGTGAGGGTTTGCTGGGAACGTCTGGCAGAGTCCCCTGTGAGACGGAGCTTTAACTCCCACCTCCAGGAGAACTTTGAACACGTCCCGAGGGAGGCGGGGGACATTGAGTCTGAATGGACCATGTTCCGCGCCTCTATTGTTGAGGCGGCTAGTCGGAGCTGTGGCCGCAAGGTTGTCGGTGCATGTCGCGGCGGTAACCCTCAAACACGCTGGTGGACACCAGCCGTGAGGGAAGCCGTCAAGCTGAAGAAGGAGTCCTATCAGGCTTTATTGGCCTGTGCAGGGTTTATACAGGAATGAGTAACCCCAATTTAATGCTTTTTAATGCTCTTTTAATGCTCGTAGAAATAAATTTAATGCCATCAACAAGTACCCATATATATATATATATATATATATATATATATATATATATATATATATATATATATATATATATATATATATATAACTTGTTGATGGCTGTATTCAGACACCAGAGCACCTCCGCATGCAGTGTTGCATTGGATCCAAATGTTGTTCGAAGACCGTCTGATTTCCCTACGTTAGTGGCAGTAAAGCTTGCTCCAGCTGCTGCTGTGCTGTTTGCGGTAGCTAATGCGGACGTGACTGCGTTGGTTACAGAAAAGTAACTTGACATTGTTAGCTGTTGTCTGCCCCTTGCAGCTTATCTGTGTCTGTCTGCAGTGGTGTAGTGGACCCTGGAGAAGTGGGTATACTCTCAAAGTTTGCCCTTTTAGAGGCAGCTCAGAAAAATGCTGTTTTAGAAACAATGACATGTAAAAGTGCTCTATTTAGTTTACCCAAAAATCCATCACTAGGGTTTACTCATTTTAGCCTAAAATATTTAGCCTAAAACATTTAAATTACAATATTTCCTTGAGCTACTACGTGAGGTGTGACAATACTGTTGTCTCTTTTTTAAAGATTTTATCCAGCTTCTGGCAGGTAATGTAAAATTTTCTTTGGTTTATATTGAAGGAATTCCTACACTACATCCAGAATCAACATTTCATTACTTTACTGTAGGTTTTTCAATATAGACGTAGATGATAAGGCATATGGAAAGTCCTAAATTGAATGAGAAAGAGAATCTATAGAAAGAGATAAAGTTAATAACGAGGAGAACATCAAAACTCAAATCTCTTTGTCTTTGCAAATGAGGAATTGTCAAATATACCAGTTGAAACACCCAAACAACTGTTGATCCTGTTGATTTAGACACCCTGGCAATGAATGTTTAGCCCCTCGATTTTAAAATGGACGGTGATTTTAAACTTGACAGTCAAAAAGGGGCCTCAGTTAAGTCATTTTTATCATTTAAGGAACAAAGCAAAGGTAAAACCTACTCTTTCAAGGCAAAATATGGAAACACTACTCTAAGCCTACATTTCATCATGTCTGGATTAGTGTAATTCTCTTTATCTCTGAATCGGTCAGTCCTCACTCAAACGTCTGCAGCTGGTTCAAACGCTGCTGCACACCTTTTAATGGAAAAACATAAAATAAAGCACATTACCCCATCCTGGCCTCCCTTCACTGCTTGCCTGTTTATCTTAGAGTTCAGTTTAAATAACTTCTGTTTGTTTTTAAGGATTTAAACAGTTTATTATTGTTGTTTTAAACTATTGATTCTTTACTCAAGTCATTTTATTAGATGTTATTTTGTTTTACCTCGTGTTAAAGTGCTCTTTAAATAATGATGACAATGATAATGATTATGATCACAAGAAACGTTTGCATCATCACCCAGAAGTTGGAAAGAAAAGAGACAAAAAGATTTTTCACACCTCACTTGGTACTCAAGGAATTATTTTGAACTAAATATTTTAGGCTAAAATATTAAACTGTTTATTGGTTCTTGTTTTTTTCTTCAATCCCACCGTTATGTTTAGTAATTTCTGCCAAAAGCTGCCGCATTTTCATTTAATCCATCTGAATGCAGTATTTGCAAGCCCTACTCTGATTGGATGGAAAGAAACCTGTCTGTGATTGGCTGGTCAGGTGGACAGTTTTTGAAGTCAAGAGCGCAGTGCACACTGCACAGACAGACTCCAGCGAGCCGCGCACAGCTTGTGTTAAGCGTGGAAGTAGCAGGTTACGGGCAGACACGGAACCGAAGGCGAGCATAGGATAGTGGGTGGAGAAGAGTTTATCAGATTTGAGCGCGCGCGTGATGTTTAAACGCTGAATACCTGTCTCACTGCGCGCTCAAATAAAATACACAAATACCGCTCCAGAAGTTGATATAGGCAATGTTGACTGAAAAATAAGTGGGTATACGGCGTATACCCGCTTACACCCTGGACTACACTGTCCGACTTCATGTGAGACCATAAAGCATTGACACCCATTGTGCAAAGCTTAATCTTTTTTTACAAACACGGCAAAATTCTTCGTCATCTTTACCGTCGACAGGCTGCAGCCATGTCCCGAATTCCTCGTTTTCCATCCGCTTTTGTTGAAATTAGAATTTTCCCACTCTCTTTCTCTGCCTCGAGTCCGTTTTCCGAACATTGTAAAAACATAAGGCTTTACGATCAACCGGAAGCAGTTCCGCGCACAACGCGGAATCAGTTATATCTGATATAATATATCTGACGAAACTGTTTTTAAGACCGTATTTTTTTTAGAAAAGAAATAAGCCATTTTTAATGCCACAGATAACCACATTTAATGACTTTTAATGCCAATTAAGGCCTTAATTTTAGAAAATTTCATTTAATGACTTTTAATGAGTTTTAATGCCCCGCGGAAACCCTGCTGTGGGACTCCGGAAGCAGCTGATGTGTACCGGCAGTAGAAGCGGCAGGCGGCTCGGTTGGTCGCCGAGGCAAAAACTCGGGCGTGGGAAGAGTTCGGAGAGGCCATGGAGAAAGACTTCCGTACGGTTTCGAAGCGATTCTGGTCCACTATCCGGTGTCTCAGGAGGGGGAAGCAGTGCGGTACCAACACTGTTTATAGTGGGGGTGTTGTGCTGCTGACCTCGACTCGGGACGTCGTGCGTCGGTGGGCAGAATATTTCGAAGACCTCCTTAATCCCACCAACATGTCTTCCATTGCGGAAGCAGAGCCTGAGGACTCTGGGTCGCGTTCTCCCATCTCTGGTGCTGAGGTTGCCGAGGTTGTTAAAAAGCTCCTCGGTGGCAATGCTCCGGGGGTGGATGAGATTCGCCCTGAGTACCTTAAGGTTCTGGATGTTGTGGGGCTGTGTTGGTTAACGCGGCTCTGCAGCTTTGCGTGGACATCGGGGGCAGTTCCCCTGGATTGGCAGGCTGGGGTGGTGGTCCCCCTATTTAAAAAGGGGGACCGGAGGGTGTGTTCCAACTACAGAGGAATCACACTCTTAAGCCTCCCTGGTAAGGTCTATTCAGGGGTTCTGGAAAGGAGGGTCCGTCGGATAGTCGAATCTCGGATTCAGGAAGAGCAGTGTGGTTTTCGTCCTGGCCGTGGAACACTGGATCAGCTCCACACCCTCAGCAGGATCCTGGAGGGGGCATGGGAGTTTGCGCAACCAGTCTACATGTGCTTTGTGGATCTGGAGAAGGCATTCGACCATGTCCCCCGAGGGATCCTGTGGGGGGTACTCCAGGAGTAGGAAGTACCGGGCCCTTTAATAAGGGCTGTCAGGTCTCTGTACGACCGGTGTCAGAGTCTGGTCCGCATTGCCAGCAGTAAGTCGGACTCGTTTCCGGTGACAGTTGGACTCCGCCAAGGTTGCCCTTTGTCACCGATTCTGTTCATAACTTTTATGGACAGAATTTCTAGGCGCAGCCAAGGTGTTGAGGGAATCCGTTTTGGTGGCCTTAGGATTGCGTCTCTGCTATTCGCGGATGACGTGGTCCTATTGGCTTTATCAGGGCGTGATCTACAGCTCTCACTAGAGTGGTTCGCAGCCGAGTGCGAAGCGGCCGGGATGAGAATCAGTGCCTCCAAATCCGAGACCATGGTCTTGAACCGGAAAAGGGTAGAGTGCCTTCTCCGGGTTGGGGAGGATGTGCTGCCCCTATTGGACGTTCAAGTATCTTGGGGTCTTGTTCACGAATGAGGGGAAGATGGAGCGGGAGATCGACAGGCGGATTGGTGCGGCGTCTGCTGTGAAGCGGGCGCTGTACCGATCCGTTGTGGTGAAGAGAGAGCTGAGCCAACAGACGAAGCTCTCGATTTACCGGTCGATCTACGTTCCTACCCTCATCTATGGTCACGAACTTTGGATCAAGCGGCCGAAATGAGTTTTCTCCGTAGTGTGTCTGGGCTCTCCCTTAGAGATAGGGTGAGGAGCTCAGTCATCCGGGGAGGGCTCAGAGTAAAGCCGCTGCTCCTCCACGTCGAGAGGAGCCAGTTGAGGTGGCTCGGGTATCTGGTTAGGATGCCTCCTGGACGCCTCCCTGGTGAGGTGTTCCGGGCACCTCCCACCGGGAGGAGGCCCAGGGGAAGACCCAGGACACGCTGGAGGGACTATGTCTCTCGGCTGGCCTGGGAACGCCTTGGAATTCCCCCGGAGGAGCTGGCCCAAGTGGCCGGGGCGGGGAGAGGGACGTCTGGGCCTCCCTACTGAAGCTGCTACCCCCGCGACCCGACCCCGGATAAGCGGAAGAAAACGGACGGACGGACGGATATTTATTCTCTGTTCACTCATTTCTTTATCACTTATGGAATATTACTAAGCTAAGCAGTATTATATGCCGAACAGAACTGGAAATTGTTATTAATCCCTTTGTTTTTGAAAATCAGGAGTACTGTAAGTAAGTAAATAAACAAAGCATCACTGGACCATCTGCAGGTTGAACAGAATGTTGCTGCCAGAGTTCTTACCAAATCACAGAATTTTCTCATGACATGCCATTATTCGCCCAGCTTCATTGGCAACCCATCCACTCCAGATTACACTTGAACATATTATTTATCACTTATTGGGCATTGAAGGGTCAAGCACCAGCATATATCTCAGACGTTTTATATCTGTATGTCCCTAATCAAGTCCCTAAGGCTATGTGACCAAGGCCTGGTGGTTGAGCAATGCACAAGGTATAAAAATAATGGTGAAAGCCAGGGCCTTCTTGGCGGTTTCCCCAGAACTCTGGAACCTTCTCCCCTTTAGTTTGATGTCATGGAATCTGTTGAACTTTTTAAAATATAAATAAAATTACATGTTTTTAAAATGTACTTTGATTATCTTTTTCAATGTACTGGTGTTTAAAGTTGGTTTTTATTCTGTAAAGCACTCTGAAATGAAAAGTTTAGCCAGAAAAAATGCCAAACTGTTCCATAAAAGTATTAGGCATATGTAATAAAGTCGCTTTACCACAGCACATTGTTACCCAACTATGTAGATGAAACCTGCATACAATGGGTTGTTTTCAGCTAAGGATTTAAGATTGTTTGTCTTTCCTGTGTATTTCTTTAACAGCTAATGTTGTGCTATATGTACAGTTGAGATAAATTTTTCATGTTAAATAAATAAAAAGATAATTTATCTCCCTACAAAGTAGCAGAATTACAAAACTGAATAAAAACGTAAATAACTAACAGTATTTGCATCTGAAATGAAAATGAAAAACATTTGATCTGCCTGAGAGAGGTGAAATACAGTCAGCTTTATGCAGGAAGAAGACAGACACCATAGCAACAGCAGAAAGTTTGAAAAGTAGAGTTGGGAGCAGCAGCAGTGCTTGTGTTGAATCACTGGACTGGAACAGATATACGTTAATTGGAAGTAAAACTGACAGCTCTGAGAGAGAAATGAGGTGCAAGGCAGAAAGAGTAGGGGGTGGGGGATTGAGATCAACATCATCAGCAGACACACCTAGAGCCTGGAATAAATTTAGAGGTGCACTCTCAGATCTGAAGACAGTGCTTCAAACATCTTGTCCTCATTATGTATTTATTGTTTTTATTATAGCCTGTATTTCTCCCCATTTTGTACACAGACTCAGGGTGGGGTGGGGTGGGGGGAGGGTTGAGACAGGCATGTACACCCATCGCATGCTTTCCAAGTAAGTTGTTTCCACAGAAAACTGTTATGGAGTTTATCTCTTAAACTTGTAAATTTAGAGAAAGCAGGTGATCCCAATAAGGCATAAACAGAACAGCAGTGATGCTTTTTTTTGTGGGGGCACAAAAGAGTGGGGGCATTACTGGTAATGGGTAGAATGGTGAGGTTGGAGCTGTGGAGGGCGGGGATCCTGTTGAAAGAGTTGCTTTACAGTTTTCAGGTTGGACTCGGTATGTTTAAAGCTGACAGCTTGCCCTGCCAACTGAAAAGCACAGCAGGAAGTTGGGGGGTTGGGAGGAAGATGATATGTACGATGAAAAAAATGAGAGGGTTCTGCATTGAAGCCTGCTACAAGGAAAAATGAGATAAAAGCACAGAGAGATAATACATTAAAAGAGCTGCATGGATTTTATTTATGGTCTGTTTTTTGTGAAATTTAGAGAAGCTAAAAAGATAAACAAGCAACTAAAATGTTGAACAAACAGACTGGAAATATTTTAAAAGACAAGGACATGTGGCTGCTCATGACTAATAATATATGAATATTAAAAACCAAAAAATATAAATGTACTTTGTATCGGCACATTATGTAATAATGCCACAATATGTAATCATGTAATAAAATCTGACTTCAAAATGTAATAAAACATAATTGGAACTGCATTATGTAATAAACTATTGAGCATGGGTTAAAGTAAAAATAATCAGTTTGACTGAAAATTTTTTCAAGTCAACCCATATATTCCCGGGCCATGGACATCATGCCACGTCAGTTACCTCACTTGCTTATTGTGCAAAGTCAACATTAACCAAATCTGGTAGGTCTACAATATCCATTGACCATTCCTGTATATCTCCCACCTTTCAGCTTTAGAGCCTTGGCGTCATCCTGGACAGCCTCCCATTCTCTCCTTCACTTTCCACATCATCACCTGGTTAACTTTCATCTCGGCAGCATCAAGTTCTTCACACTTTTGCCAAACTGGTTCACAGTCCACTCACCTCTTGACTTTACAATTTCAGCTCCCTTCCCTCCCTGTCCTCCAGAAAACCTCCATAAACTGCAGCTAGTACAAAGACAGCAGCTTCATCATTACATCATCTACTTCACACCTGTACATTAACTCCACTGGCTCCCTGTCACATTCAATATAAACCAATCCTATGATCATACAAGGCCAACCACAGCCATGGACAAAGAGGGACACATAACCAACACTATGATGACGTCATATATTTTAATTTAACACAGATCGCACATTACAATAATCAGTTTGTTTTTCCTATTATTGCACAGCAATTAATTATCACAACTCATGAGTTTATAAAAAAGGCATTATTTAACTTTTTTGAAGTCTAATAAAATGGTTATATTTTAGCCCTGTGACTGGCGACCTGTCTAGGATGTAATATGTGTCTCCGCCTTTATTTATTTAAAAATAAAAAATAACTTCATAAAAGCTTTCTGAGAATCGCCTTTCTCTGGCCTCACCCAGTTAGAACCCGTTCTCCAGTCCATATTGTAGCTGCAGTTTATTTTTTTTATTTATTGACGTAGTTTCCTTAATAATCTGCATGCATCAAAATCCTTGTGATTTTATTTAACGAGTGTCCTGGTGAGCAGCTGCTCCTGAGGTGGAGCTGCTGCTTATTGACTGACAGGCGATGCAGCTCAGTACGGTGGCCCTGAGGTGCAAACCACTACAACACTAACAAAAGCGCTACAACATTAACGAAAGCACTACAACATTAACGAAAGCACTACAACATTAACGAAAGCAATACAAACTTTAATGAAGCACAATTACAAAAGCACTACAACATTAACGAAAGTGCTACAACATTAACAAAACGGAAGAGGTACGTCCCAGTGGGAGACCTAAGAAATCGCTGACTGGACTACAGCTCATTTCATTTTTGAACCGGAAGGTATTCTGGTGTGCTTCGTTTAAATGAGAAGCAAAGCAAAGCTAGCAGGAAAACAGTCATGTCGCTATGTTTTGCTCAAACTGTGAAAAAGAGCTGGTTGAGCCGTCACCAAACTTTTGCAGCAGTTGTGGCAAGAGGCTTGAAGTTTGTCCGGAGGATACTCCACAATGTTCAAGTAAGTTAATAAGCATAAAGAAAGATTTATATTTCTTATGGCTGTAGTAACTTGCTAACGTTAGTGGTCTCCAGACCGTGTCCACTGTCATTTATTTGTTAATTGTAAATGCAATTAAAAGTACACAATACAGCAGCCTTGTATTAGCAACATATAGTAAGGTCCGTTACAGCCTTTGGCACTACTTCTAGGGTAATTTGTGTCGTTCTGGTTCTTTTGCACTGCGATCAAGCTACCCACCTTTTAAGAAGGGAACCCGCACTCAATTTAGAGTTGTGCTAGCCTTACTTCAGTTTGTAATACATAACGTCTGTTTACATGAATGTGATGTGCGACATTTTTTCTTTACTTTACTTCTAGCACAACAGACTGTCCCATCCTGCCCTGCACCAAGCCCTCAGCACCTTCCTTGAACACCGAAAAAAGAAAAACGAGGAGCGACAAAAGTATTCTCTTGGGAGAAAGGGGTTAAAGCAAAAGGACAAACTTAAAGTTCGGGTAGGTCCGGTATGGCTCCGACCAAAAACAAGCATTAACTGATTAAAAATTGAGTAACAGTTTTCCAACCATTGTTTTGTTTGTATCCAAATCTGAAGTTGAAAAATAAAAGCTTGAAAATGACTGATATTAATAGTTAATGGTTCTATTTGGATGTTATTGTAACACAATACAGGAGGAATTAAAAACAGAAAGCAAAAAAAATTGACTGTTCTTTAAAAAAAAATTGCTCAGTCTTCCACATATATCTACTTTTTTTGTTTCAGATAAATATTGGCTTGACGGCCAGTCAGAAGAATTGTCTAAAGCCTCAACGTGGAAGAACTATTACGCTTGTAACAAACCCAGATGTCTCTGCCACACCTCTGCTCAGTCTTGCTGTTAAAAAAATGAAGGACTTCAACAAAGATGTGAAAGATGGACCTTTCCTCCTTCTGTACCCAGATGGGACAGAGGTTATTAATATCCCTGGGACACAAACACCTTTTACCCTTGCAGCTTATAAGGCTGAAGTGGACAAGCCATATCAAAGGATATGTCTTTTCCTCTGCTTGACAAAGGACTTTGAAGAAGGTAAGCTCAAATGTTTGTGTGTACTGTTTGGCACATGGCACTAACTTCAATAAATCTACATTTTAAAACTGTGCAATTAAGCATTAGTGGCATGAACCAATCAAGTAAAAAGTATACATATATTGGCTCCTACATGTCAAGTTACTTCCTGGAAACTTGATAGGTAGACACTCGGTTATTAGTTTTTATCAGTGCTGTGTTTGTTCTTCCAGATACAATGTAATATAGTTGACTGAATACGGTACTATCACTTAGTAGAGGTTAAGTTGGCTTGTTTTGCTTTTTTTCCTTGTTTTGCAGTTGGAAAATTGTCAGACTTGTCCGATTCTGACCCAGAGATTGTTTTCACAAAATCCTCTGAGTTTGATCTTGCTGATACACTGGTGAGTGCAACTTAAAATGTGTTTGGTCTGTCATTTTTATTTGGTTGAGTGACCACAACAAGCGCATTTTACCTAAGCTTCAAAGCCCTATGTAATATGTTTTAATGTGAAATTGTGTTCATTTTCTTCAGCCATGGGAACCTGTGAGTGAAAGCAGTCCTTTACAAAAGGTGACAGAAACAGAGTAAGTTATATTTTTGGGACATATCATACCATGGTGTGTGTGTGTATGTGTAACAAAAGTACTATAGCATTCAGTGAATTTTTATACACAATGTACTGGTGACATGTTGAATGTGGATATTTGTAAATTATGTGAATATAGGGAACATGTCCTATGAAGTATTTGTATTGTTGTTGTTTTCTTCAAGATGCTTGTTTTCAAATGTTGAATATACTGGCATGGAAATAATTATTAGACCACCCTTGCTTTCTTCAATGTCTTATAGATTTTACAAATATACATTTGTTTAGATAAATATAACTAAAGTTCACAAGAGTTTCAGTCAATAACTTGTGTCAAATAGTTTTGCATATTTATTGCGATAATGAGTAAAATGACTGCTTCTTTAGCGATGTCATTGTACTGCCAAAAGTGCTTTTAGGCATTCCATGTTTCTGTCTGTTTCAGTCAGATGATGCACAGAGGAGTTACAGGGCAATAAAATGAACAAGACATTGAAGAAAACTGGGTTATGCCATAATTTATACCATGACTGCATATATTCAAAATACCTATTAATGTCTTTTTCATTGTCGTCCTCTAAGGAATGGTGTTGGGGAGCTTGTACTTGCAAATGAAGTACAACAGGTACAAACTTTTTAGTATCCCACACCACAATCCACAGATTTTTATCTCAAACCCTTAAGTAACAATATTTTAATATTAAAGTAACATTAGTCAATCGTTAAGTTTTACTCTTGTCTTTTCTCTGTTTTCAGGTTATGGATTTGAAAACTGGATTTGAAAACTGGCTCAAGCGATCTGTGGATAAGAGGCAGAGAGTTAGGTTTTACACAGAGAGCGGGGAAATATGAATATAGGTTCTTAGGCTTACCGCCGAGCACCGCGAGCCACAGGTGTGTACCACGCCCACCTATCAACTCCAGCCACCTGCGGGGAAAGAAGAGAGCAAAAAAGGCAGCGCTGGCAGAAAACCGCACAGCGCTGGCTGCTGGGCCCTGACACATCTATTGTAAATTTATTTACTTTGGATGCTGTATATGTAACTTCTGACATAAATTGAATGTTTCGTGAAGGAAAGTTGGAAGTACATCCTTATGTTTCCCCCCCCCCCCCCATCTATATTGTGTGCACGTTTTTGCTCCGCAGAGACTACGCCAATCTCTTTGAGCCCATTGTTATTGATGATGACGATGATATTGAAGATTTTACAGAAGACAAAAAGCAGGACCTGCCCCCAGAAGAACATGTGTTAGTAATTTAAATATTTTATTAAATGAACCAGTATCCTGGTCCTGCACATAATTACATAATGCTAAGTCTGTTCAATCAACTGTTTTAAAATAAGTTAATTTTTTTCTAGAGAAACAAATGTGCAGCCACATGACATTATTGCTGAACTGGCCATGTATATTGACAACAAGAAAGTCAGCCGATTCAATATATGTCGGACTGATGTGTGGGATGGAGCTGTTCGGGGCTTCCAGCGGAGCACATACTCCGACAAGAACGACGTGTTCATCAAATTTAATGATGATGCTGGCTGTTTGGAGGAAGGGTTGCATGCAGGTGGCTCGAGGCGTGAGTTTCTCACGCTTCTTATGGCCATTCTGAGAAATCGCCCTATCTTTGATGGACCCCCCAGAAGCCGTTACATTGTGTGCAATTCGAGAGGTGAGTCATTTTTAGGTTAGTGAAGTGGTAGTACATCTGCTTATGTTTCTGTCATAAACAATCTAAGATTTAATTACCCACAGTAATTCTTTGCTCTGTACAACAGCTGCCAGGGAAGTATTTTTTAGCAGGAAAGATGATTGCTGTATCGATTGTACATGGGGGACCAGCACCACATTTTCTCGCAAAGAACCTCGTCAACTCGTGGAACCAACTCCCAGTTTTGGTCCGTGAAGCAGACACCCTGTCTACTTTTAACACTAATCTTAAAACCTTCCTTTTTGACAAAGCTTATAACTAGAGTGGCTCATGTTACTCTGAGCTACCTTTATAGTTTTGCTGCTATAGGCTTAGGCTACTGGAGGACATCAGGGCCTATTTTTCTCACTCTACTGATTTCTACTGTTCTCCAGTCTACTGTTCTCCAGATTTGCATTGCATTACATTGAAATGACTGTTGTCATTTCAGCTTTTAACTTTTTGTTCTCTCTCTTTTTTCTTCATAGTAGGTACACCTGGTCTGACGTTCTGTTGACTGTGAAATCATCCAGGGAGGACAGATCACCGACTATTACCATCTAATGTAGAACAGATTACTAGATCAATGTGTGCTTCTGTGCTTTTGTCTCTCTTGTTGTGTCTCTGCTCTGTCTTCTGTAACCCCAGTCGGTCGAGGCAGATGACCGTTCATACTGAGCCCGGTTCTGCCGGAGGTTTTTTTTCCCCGTTAATGGGTGGTTTTTCTTCCCACTGTCGCTTCATGCTTGCTCAGTATGAGGGATTGCTGCAAAGCCATGTACAATGCAGACGACTCTCCCTGTGGCTCTACGGTTCCCCAGGAGTGAATGCTGCTTGTCGGGACTTTGATGCAATCAACTGGTTTCCTTATATAGGACATTTTGACCAATCTGTATAATCTGACCCAATCTGTATAATATGATTGAACTTGATTTTGTAAAGTGCCTTGAGATGACATGTTTCATGATTTGGCGCTATATAAATAAAATTTAATTGAATTGAACTACATGATAGGGAATCCCAGTTTCAGCGCCAGTGTTGAAGATGTTAAAGATGTGGAGATAGGGAAAGTTCTAAAACAGGTAGGAAAGGACCTAGATTTAGGGAATAGATTTATTGTATGTCCACTGAAGATCATTTTCACATTGAGATTAAGGATACGACATTATTATAACAAAATAATAATTTCGTTTTCTCAAAGCTTGACAATTTTTTTTGTTTTGAAAGGCCCAATTTCAGCCTGTCTCAACAGATGTGAAATCACAAATGCAAAAAATGTTTATGCTACTTTTGTATTCATAACAAAGAACTTGTCATTGATAGTTCTGTACTTCTGATAATAAACTTCTTGTTTCATAGGTACTGGAAGCTGAATCAGATGAATCTCTGCTAAATGTAATTTTGCAAAACAGCGGGATGTTCCAAACTGCTGGCTGTTTCAGAGATGTGAAGACTTCTGAGAAGAAAGCTTTTGTAGAGGAGTATCTCAGATGGTACATCCTTGAGAGAGACCACAGTGCCATTTAACGGTAATTAATAAATAGTGAGCTATTAATAGTTATAAATATTTAAAAACTATTCTAAAGTTCAATGCTCAAAACTCAAGATCAGTGACATATTTCCAGTTGTTCACACCTGACACTGTAATTTATTATGAAAAACGAATTAGGTATAAAGAATTGTGATCAAAATATAGATTTGAAATTATTTGATCAGATATCAAATTTAACCAGCTTCTTTCCTTAATTGTTTTTGTCTTCTGAAACACTGTAAAATTTTGGAATATATTGAGCAATACTTGCCAAATTCTGAGTTTCACCACTTTTATCATCCACTCAAACTTTTATGTACAATAGGTATTGTCTTCTTTTGTCATCA
The DNA here is from genome assembly GCA_037039145.1 of Fundulus diaphanus. Lineage (NCBI taxonomy): Eukaryota > Metazoa > Chordata > Actinopteri > Cyprinodontiformes > Fundulidae > Fundulus > Fundulus diaphanus. Next base: position 4,231,555 of record CM073130.1, on the reverse strand, counting down.
TAAATATAAAATGTGTTTTGAATCATTATTAACCATTACACAGATTAATCACAAGCATGGCACATGAATAATTTTTCAATGTGAATTATAAAAATATACTGTTGCATGACACAATTTTGTTTTTTTGCACAGTGAAAGCTTTATTTTTTCACTGTGCAAATAATTTAAACTAAATAATTTAATTGTATTTAGTTTAAATTCTATAAATGTGTTACTTTTAATGATTTTTGAGCACTGTAAAAGATTAGCTTTACGTTGTATATTTAGTTTTTTTTCTCTTTTTTTTTAGACATTGAACTACAATGTGGTTCACATTTACACAGGACTTAGAATATTTCATATCTATGCTATGAATAAAGTACATTGCTTATGTTTCTATCATTAACAGGTTCAAAGATGGACTGGGCAAGTCTGGGTTTCTTCGCTGCACTGCAACAGCATCCCAGTGTCCTATCCCCAGTCCTGTGTTTCTCTGCCAAGGCCCTGACTGCTTCAGACTTGGAGACCATGTTCAAACCAGATCTCAGCCCAGTAGGAAGCAATAGGCGGCAAAAGGAGGGCAAAACAATCGTGTTCTGGGCAGATTATCTGCTTGATTGCGAAGGTTAGTAAGGACAGATTGAATAAAAAGAAATCATTTGTGCAATGCATTATTAACTACATTGTTTACATTAACTGCTGTATCTCTAGAGGAAGTCCTGATGTTTGCTACCAGTCTCGCAGCAATTCCACCAGCGGGCATGATGCCATCCCCACATCTTGAGTTTTTGAGTGATTCACCCTTTCCTGTTGCAAATACCTGTGCAAATACACTGAAACTGACACTTTTGGAATCTTACGCTGCTTTTAGGGCTAATATGGACTTTGGAATACAAAACGCTGCAGGATTCGGATGCTACTGAAACTGATAGAATAGATTTCTTGGCAGTGTTGTTCTAATGCTGTTGGCATTCAGCTAATTTTGTGACAGTCACTCCATGGGCCAGACCATGTTGTTTTCTATTTCCGAGTGGTAAAGCCTTGCCCTAATTTCTGAAAAGATTAGATAATATGATTTCCCTTCTAACCTGATAGTTTTGAAATTGCTATCAGCTCATGAAGTCAACAATCCCTTTGGGCAAACTCTGTTTTTTTTTTTGTTTTTTTCTTAGAGGGGACACACTCGGCTTTCCTTTAAGCCAAGTTTTCAATCTGACCAACTCAGAGGTCACCAGAGCTTGTTAAACCGAAATAACATGAACCCTTTTTGCCTAACTGAGATACATTGTTTTAAGTGCAGTGGTATCCAGGGACATCAGGGACACGAGTTAACTGAAATACTCAGACTAAGAAATCAGGAAATGTATACTAAATCTATACTAGCCTACTATGCAGTCATGTTTTGATGTGGTTATTATGGGTTACATAATGGTAGCCTAATCTACAAAACTGTATATGGTATACATTTCTGGATTTCTTAGTCTGAGTGTTTCAGTTGTTATTTCTTGTGTCCCTGATGTCCCTGGATACCACTGGACTAAAAACAATGTATCTCGGTTAATTAAAAGTTAATCTTTTAATTAAAATTATTAAAAGATTGTCTGTTCTTCTCCATGTCCATAACATTGAAAGCATGCTATAAATGTATGTCAAACAATACCGCATCCTACTTTTCCACGTACAAAATAAAACTGTATTGGATCTGTTACCAAACAATGAAAAATTCTAATTTGGAAACAAAATATTTGCTAAAGCCCTATGAAAATAAATGTTTGAGACAAATTCAATATGGCATGTTAAATGGCAATACGACAGCCATGTGACTGCCAACTCCACAGGAAGTGCCTATGGAGTTGGCATGACAACAACAAACAAACCACAAGCTTAGAACTAGCTTTCACCTCATCCCTAATTTATAAACAGTAAAAGTACGTTACATCTATTACTCCATTACGATTTTTGAGTACTCCACCCACTAAGTAATACTAAAATTAATATCACAGATATGTATTGTAGTACTTAGAGCCGAACCAGCAAAAGTTGCTTAACTAACATATAGCTCCCCAGATGCTGCTCTCAAGCCATCGCTCTAGCTCCCCAGATGCTGCTCTCAAGCCGTCGCTCGAGCTCCCCAGATGCCGCTCTCAAGCCGTCGCTCGAGCTCCCCAGATGCCGCTCTCAAGCCGCCGCTCTCAAGCCGCCGCTCTCAAGCCGCTCGAGCTCTCCAGACGCCGCTCGAGCTCTCCATACACCACTCGAGCTCTCCAGACGCCGCTCGAGCTCTCCAGACGCCGCTCGAGCTATCCAGACGCCCCACGAGCTATCCAGACGCCCCTCGAGCTCTCCAGACGCCCCTCGAGCTCTCCAGACGCCGCTCTCAAGCCGCCGCTCGAGCTCTCCAGACGCCGCTCTCAAGCCGTCGCTCGAGCTCCCCAGATGCCGCTCTCAAGCCGCCGCTCTCAAGCCGCCGCTCTCAAGCCGCCGCTCTCAAGCTGCATTATTAAGAATGTTGAATTATATTTTTTCAAAAACGGAAAATGTTTATTGCTTAATGTGTGAAATAGGAGTTAAAGTAAAGCAATTTTTTCATAGAAAATCTTAAGCACAAAATCTTAACAGAATTTTTTCTAAAATCTTACTTTTTTTAAATGGAAGCTTCACAATAAAATAATGTACAATTAAAATGATTTGACGTTGAATGTCTTAGTGAAATGCAAACATTGATGTAAACTGTGATTTTACTGTGTGTGTTGGGAGGTAACTCTGTATCTGTTATGAAAAGTAAGGAGGTCATTTGTTTTGGTATGTGGATGTTTGAAAGGTCAATCTTTCAACCTCTATTGGAAAAAGTGGCTTGTTAATGAAAAAAAGAAAAAAGGCTGTTAGTCAAAGGCACCTCAGATTATTCCCAAATGTCTGCTGTAAGTGTGCAATATCACTGCCATTTTGATTACCCCAACGATCAATTAAAACTCATGTATACTGAAATCAAGCTGAGTTTAATCAATACAAAATGTTCTTGCTGTGCAAACCTCAACTCTGGAAATAAATACCACATCAAAACCCTCTGCTTCATCCCACTCATGAATGGTGCCTTTCAAAAACATTCACCCCAATTGGCTTTTTACTTATCTATGTTGTTATGTTCCAACCTGTAATTTATTTATATATATATATATATATATATATATATATATATATATATATATATATAAGATTTTAATTTCGATCAATCGCATAATTCCAATAGTTAACTCCAGGTTAATCACAAATTAATTGCATATTTTATCTTTTTATTTCTAAAAATGTAAAAGCCTATTTGGGCAAACTAGTAAACATGCTTGTACAAAAAAATATTTTAATTTTTTATTTTCAAGCACTTTTCAGAATTGGAATGAAAACATCTTGGTGCCATAAAATGTTAAACTCTGGCCAATAATGGCTAAATCGCTAATCATAATGCCCTTATGTTTACACAATGTGTAAACAATTGTGTAAATAAATATTTAATGCTGAAATATTTTTTTGCCTCTTAATGATAGACATGGTATTAAGCAGTTACATATAAAGTAATACTAATTTTTAGGGCTGTCAGTTGTAACGCGTTAACTTTGATAGACCAAAACGGCGACATTTTTTTAATCGCGTTAATGCTTTGTTTCCCCGCAGCACTCTCCGGACTGTGTTTTTTTTTTTTTTTTACCCTCGCCGCTTTCCCTAGTTCCCAGAATGCTAGAAACTAGCAAAACAGACCGGTGCTTAATGTTGCCAAGCCTGCTTATTTCATGCAACTTTGGGCTTCTTTTTTCTAAAGTCGCTTGTTAATTTCATGAGTTGCGGGTTGCAGTTTTTTTGGGCTGGTTTCTGAGAGTGAAGTCTTACTTGGGCTCTAAAATAAGAAACGCTGCCGCACTACAGACACAGTGAGTAAATATCCCTCCGCTTCATAAGCTGCAGCGCATCCTCCTCTAGACTGACATAGGAGCCGAGGGAGTAAAGGCAAGAAGAGCAACTCTACCCGTATTTTCTGCAGTTTACGGTTGCAAGAACTGATAACTGCTGAAAGTAGATCTGGCGGTGCAGATCACCATTTTGAGCAGAGATTGGTTCTGAACATGAGTTTTTTACACGCTGATGACATTGTAGAAACCCAACCCATAAACCATATTTTAATGCTTATTAATTTGTTGTCTTTTTTGTGTCTAAAATGTAAAATTAGAATTACTTTATATGTAAATGCTTAATACCATGTCTATCTTTGTTTAAATATGTCGGCATGAAATGTTTATTTATTTACACATTGTGTAAACATCAGGGCGTTATGATTAGTGATTTAGCCATTATTGGCCAGAGTTTAACATTTTAAGGCACCAAGATGTTTTCATTCCAATTCTGAAAAGTGCTTGAAAATAAAAATTGAAAATATTTTTTGTACAAGCATGTTTTTTACTAGTGTCATTTATTATATATTATATATTAAAATGCCCAAATAGGCTTTTACACTTTCAGAAATAACAAGATAAAATATGCCATTAATTTGCGATTAATTTCGAGTTAACTATTGAAATTATGCGATTAATCGCGATTAAAATTTTTAATCGTTTGACAGGACTACTAATTTTACATTTTAATAAAGTCACAAGTTTTATTCATTTAAATGACATGTGTTGGTCAGAAAGAACACCAAGATTTTTTACTTTATCACCAGAGGCCAATTTAATGGCATCCAGATTAGGTGATTGATTACTAAGTTTATTGTTTCATGACAAAATATGACAATTTATGACTTCTCAGGATTTAAAAGCAAAAAAATTTAAGGTCATCCACACTTCAATGTCATCAAGACGTGCCAGTAGTCAAAGTAATTGATTGGATTCATCAGGATTTGTGGTATTCCACAAGTGACCCTGGAGTTTGAATATGTATTATTAACGTGAACAAACTGGAATCTGTTAGACAGATAAGATTTAAACCATCCTAATGCTTTTAACTTAATCCCTCAGTTAAAAGCAAGTAAGTTTAAAAGGGGGGCATTCTGAATGCTTTGAGGGGCGCTGGACATTTGAGGGCTGGTATGGGGGCGCTCAGACATGAATGGGGGAGCTATAAACTGGGTTGTAGAAGGTTCATTTTAATTCTACATTTTAAACTTTCATGGTTTCCCAACTAAAAATAAGCTGTTGTCTGAGACCAGGAACCAGAGTCTGCTGCTTCCGCAGCTGGGTAAAAGGGAGTAAACCCCAACGTCACCCCTGGAGATCTCTCCTCTGCTCCCTGGTAACGATCGGACAAGCCGAGCAGGATCGGTCTCCATAGTAATGCCCAAACAAATCCACCACAGCAGCAGCAAAACCTGGGAAACAAAAATGCTGCTTTTGACTGCCAACTCACATCATATTCACAGGCTAAAACCTAAATAACCAATGAAAACTTAAGCAAGCACGATAATATAACATTTAATCACACACAACATTAGAATCAAACATGACAGAAAACAAGAAGAAATGCAGGCAGTACAATGCAAATTATATAAATTATGGGTTTCTTCCACCACCCACGAATGTACATCTGCAGATGTGCCTGCTATGGGAGCAGGTTTTCTCTAATTAGAGAATGAAGCCTTCACGGTTACAGGAGCATCTGTCAAAAAAGCATCCTGACAAGGCATCAAAAGACTGAGAGATCATTCAAGGCACCCTACAATCAACAGCATTTTTGCTCGGAGTGTCAACCAGACAGAGAGTGGATTGGTGGCATCTTATAACGTAGCCCTACTGATTGCAAAGGCTGGCTTACCATTTACTATGGGGGAGTCTCTTGTTATTCCCCTAATAAAGGAGGTGATCTGCACCGTCATGCAGCACGACACGGCTCCAGTCACCAAGGCCATCCCGCTCAGTAATAACAGTGTGGCCCGGCCCATACGGGAGAGGTCAACTGACATGGAGGAACAGCTGTGCGCAAAGTTGCTCGGCTGTCCCTTCAGTCTCCAGCTGGATGAGACCACCACGGCCGACACCAATGTCCTCCTGATGGCCTATGTCCGTCACATGTCTAGGAGGGACGTGGTGGAGAATTTCCTTTGTGGAAATATCTGACCACAGACACGTGAGGAGAAACCATCTTTGCGGCCCTGACTAAGTTCTTGTTGGAGAGGAACATCTCAGTGCCGAACATCATCGCCTGCGACACCTATGGAGCGCCAGCTATGGTCGGCAGACACTGGGGATTTGTCACCCTGCTGAAGGAGCAAGCCCCCTGTCTGTTAACAGTGCACTGCGTACTGCACCATCAGAATTTAGTGGCCAAAAAATTGTCCCCATCGCTCCATTAGTTCCTGGACAATGCGGTCAAGGCGAACGACAAAATAAAAGCACATGTGCTGAATGTTCTGCTCTTCAGAAAGCTGTGTGGGGAAAATGATGAGGCCTTTAGGCACCTGCTGCTCCACATAGAGGTGCGCTAGCTGTCAAAGGGCAACTGCTTGGCCAGGCTGGGCGAGCTTTTCCCTTCAGTCATTCAATTTCTTGACCAAGCTGATGCATCCTTGATGGCCCAGCTGTGGTCCTGTCGCCATAACATTTTTTACCTCTCTGATTTCTTCAGGAAAATGAACAAGGTCACATTGAAGCTATGAGGAGATGGGGTGACGCTGATCCACTCCAAAGCAACTATCTGCAGCTCTCTTGCAAAACTGGAGCTCTACCAAACAAAACCTAGGGAGGCGACTATTAATTTACTCTCCACAGTTAGCCAAGGTAGGCTTCTGAATTAAGGTCTGTTCATATTCCGCAAGAAGAAAGAAATGTGTGATTGGTCAGAATTGGACATGCCACCTCAATTGCCTCTTTATTTCCATTTCCTCCGCAATCGCGCATAATATCCGTAAATATTCCTCCTCCACCACTTCAAACGAGTTATTCTTTTGTTGAATCAATGTAAAATTGCTATCTCCGCTAAGGGGATTCCCACAGGGGATTCCCTTGGTGCGTGTGACACGTACTGCAGTAAGTGTGGTGTATGAAGAAACAACGTGACCAGAACGAACTTTGTTCTTGTTCTTGTCACCTCGAGAAAACCTTAACGTTCCAGACCTCCGATTGGCCTGTGATGAGGGTACCACAATGTAAGCGTTTTCCCCCGCTGTGGAGAGGTGCTTCTCACTTTCCCAACATCGTATCTCATGGAGCAAGGATTCAGCTAAGCTCTCCACTTGCAGACGAAATATCAGAACTGGCTTAAAGTCTAACTCTTGGACTGAAAAAATATCCTGAAAACCGTTGAATAACTTCCAGAACAAGGTAAACTTTGAATATTCATGTATCAAAAGTGTTCAAATTAAGTTTAAATATGAAATATCGCGCATTTTTTACACCGATTGTGGTATTCCGCGTTTGAGTGCTGCCTCCGTTTACGATCGGCCATTTCCGAAGTGTGACGTCAGTTCAAGAACACGAGAATGAGCGAAGCGAACTTGCATAGAAACACACAAGCGTTTACGTTGTACAACCGGTACGGCGAGCAAGGATATATATGGATGTTTTCCAGTATCTTCTTTCACACACCAAATCTGCTGATCCACGTGTACTTTGAGCAAGCGCTTTTAAAAAAAATCGCCGAACTAATTACAGGATGAAATGCCTTCTAGGTAGTTGTTGGCTGTAGTGCAGACCGCGGTGAAGTTGGTTTGATATTGATCATTCAAGCTCCGCGGAGTCAGCGGGATCTAGCTCACGGTTGATCCGGTTGAAGGACTCCGATTTCGGCCAGCGTCTCTCAGCTACTCCCTCCTCCCATACGCGGTGGGACCGTCAACAAATCTGATTTGATTTTTGTTTCTCAAGACTGCTCCGCTGACTCCGCAGAGCTTGAATGTCCAATGTCAAACAAACTTCACCGCGGTCTAGTGCAGGCCAGAAAGTAGCGCTACATACTTGGCCGAAGGATCAAAAGGTCCGAAAGAAATGGGATAAATTCATAAAAGAAACGCGAAAGGACTGGATTGCCGCAGTGACAAAAGTGTGTTATGCAATTCACACTTCACGAGCGAGGATTTTCAGGTGTACTTACAATGGAGCATGGGCTCTATGTCTTGGGCAGCGTTAGATATAGTCTCCTCAGGTTCACCTTGTTCAAACTCCGTTTCTTCATATATATATTCGGTATCGGAGTCGCCGATGCTTGAGGTGGAGTTTGAAGATGTATCAGACATTTTTTTTTTATAAATTTTTTGTACGTAGAGTACGAGTTATTAATTAAATTTAATAAATCGGTAGCGAAAGTCGTAGTGTTAGCAGCCGGATGCACGTACTAGTTCTGTTTGTGACGTCACATTCCGGAGCAGCCGATTGAGGAATGTTCGGGCTCTTTCTCTTATACAGCAAGTTTTATCGAAATTACTTCCAAACGGCGCACATAATTCACATATAATATACATTTCTTTACTCTGGTGACTATTTGAATGCATCTGCGTTAAAATACATTCAGTCCAAGAGTTAGACTTTAACCTGGTTAGCTCTGGGGCACTCTGACTTCCCAGTGTCCAAATATGACAAAAGCTACCAGCGGCCCAACAGGTACAGGGCTTTCACTAAAGTCCTATTATTCCCATAAAGTTTTTCTTTCTATTTAAAATGGCCTCTTTCCCTCAGCGTTTCAGTCCTCAGTTGTTTTTAACAACTTTAATAAGCCCAGAGTGCATAATTTTCTCCCCTCAGCCTCTCCGTCATGAGTTGCTTTTCAAAAGCCCAGAGCACATTAATTGACGCATGAGTGATTTCTGTTTTTATTGGTTAACAGTGGATCACATGAAGTGTGCATATTGGCTTCTCTGAATATATCAGTAAAACTAATTTTCAACAAATTCTGCAGTAGTGGTCTCCTCCCCACCCCCCAAGTTTCACATTGCTTAATACACATTGGGTTAAATGTGATATAGTGAGTGTAACTGTAATGTAAATATGAACCACTTCTATTCAAACTTCCTATATAATACTGTGATTTCCCACACACAAAACTGTATCAGAGACTAGAAAAAAAATGTTTTTCATGGGACCTTTAATATGCAAATCAATTATCCTCAAAGGCTGTGTGGCCTTTCAGTAGAAACATCAGTTTGACTTTAATTCTACTTCACAGCTCTATCTAGAAAGATCTTAGTATTAACTCAAGGAATCAGGGTTGCATTGCAACTAAAATAACATTTCCATGTTGTTTACCAGTTTCTTCAGTTAAGTAATGTAAAAACATGACATACTATATGTCTCAAAAACATACATTTTGTCAGAACAGGTGGACCCAGAATTCAAGGCAGACAAACAGAGTCGTTTAAACAGTTTATTGAACTTAGAAACAGCTCGGGTGGCGTCGGCGTCTACAGCGGGGACTTCTGGTCTTAATGTTCAGTTCTGGTCCGGAAGTAAAGGTAGATGCCAGATGGCGGATAGCCAACCCAGCGCGGCGGTTGCCGCTCAGTGAGTTCCCGGCAAAGGTGATGCGGAGGTCAGAGGATAGGCAGGAGGTCGGAACCGTGAAGACAGACATGAGCAGGATGAGCCGAGGAGTGAATCCAAAGCTGAGGACGGGGACGTAGCTGATAGTCGATGCCAGGTGATCAGAGAGCCGGTGAGGTGCCGAAGGACAATCCCGGACGGAATCGCGTCACAATTCCAGGTTTGGTACACAAGCAGCAGATAAGCTGAACGAGCGCAGGCAGGCTCGATAGTCGAACAATGGTTCCGGTCGGTACACAAGCAGGCAGAGGTCAGGTAGGTAGTCAGGTCAGGCAGAAGTCAGGAAACAGGTCAGGCAAACAGAATCAGACGGGAACAGGCAGGCTCAGAGGTCGAAAGGCAAACAGGTCAGGATCAGGAATCAGAACAAGGATGCTGGAATAAGTCTCACACAATGGTTCGAAATAAACTGGCACTGATGTCTGGTCTGAAAGCTGGTTATATGCTAGTGGGAGCAGGTGGAACAGATCTGAAGTGATAAGGAATGGGCGGAGCTAAGCAGGTGTGTGACATGAGTAATTAGACCAGGCATCATTGCCGAGATCATGACAACATTTTGGAGACAATGTATATAAAATCACTGATTTAACTTCCTGTAAAATGGTCAGATTTACTCAGCAGCACATCAAGTTGTTGGGTGCATAAATACAGCTCCAATTCAATAAATACAGGGACTTTAAAGCAAAACAATGGCTCCTCTCATCATAAAACCGAATGTCAGTTGAAGTCCTCCACTCTTAACTCACTATTTACTACAAGAACACTTAAAGCATCATCATCCTGTATTTTTTTTGTTAGGGCAGGGGGAGAGGGGAGTACAAGGATCATGAAATGGTCAGAGGGGCATTTGTTCAAAAAAGGCTGAGAACCACTGGTATAGGTTGTAATGTCATCTTATGACGTGACAGACTCCAGCTCCCAGCATGCAATATGGTCAAACTGATCACCAGCTCCCAGCATGCAACACGGTCAAACCTGACCAACAGCCCTAGCAACGTTATCTCGCTGCTATGGAATGACATTAAAGTGCCCTGCGCGCTCAACTCATTCTTCTTCACTGGCACCACGCCAACTAGGAAGACATACAGCTGTTCCTCCTGTTGGGATTTCCCCCACGTGGCACGGGTTCGAGTCCTCGCTGGGCTGAGTTGCCGAACCAACTTCTCCCTGTTTTTCTATGCAGGAGGTCGACTTTAAAAGTACATTGAATTCATTTTTGATCCTACTGGAAGCTGCTATCTCCCAGTGATCGTCAGATTCCGCTCTTGTTTTGGTCAAACAAAGCATCTGAAAGCTCAGAGACTGTGTGGATTTTTCCCTCTTCCTTCTGCCACTCACGGACACGCGCTGCCGCCGCAGCTGCAGGACGCCCGTGGATCCGGAGCCGGGACATCCCCACTGAGGCAACGTCTGAGTAGAGAAAGGATTTTACTCTTATTTCTCTTTTTCACCCATAAGGTGATATATTTTGTGCCTGGGCAGAACCTATTAGGAATTAGTTTAATGCTTAATTACTCCGAGACGGAGTTTGTTTTAACTGTGCTGGATATTTCTGATGTGTGTGCATGCATTTCATAAGTGATTTTGGCTGTGTTGTTTTTGGGTTGATGATAAGCTGGCTCCGGCAAGGGCCGATTTTCTCTTCTCTTCCTATCTTCATCTTTGATCTCTTTGTCTACATGATCAGTTTTCACGCACTTTCTTTGAAGCCTTTGTTCAGGAGTGAAACCGCCTCCTGATCAAAGCCCGCCCTGCACTAGACGTGTGCGCTAGATACGTCATTAGGACCTCCTCCTCACGCGTCACGCAAGATCGTAGGTCATATGTCGTCATAGTCGCCATCTTGGAAAGGTGCAAGGGTAGCTCTAGACGGTTAGCTTAGCGTGTTGTGGGGTACCGAAGCATTTCCCCATCTAGCTTCAGGTCTGTTTTCTCTAAGCTATTTTGTCTTTCAATGCTGCTATGTCAAAGTGCTGACTTCTTGAATGTGATGTTTAAACAACTGTGAATTGAGTTAAGAATTGCTACCTCTCATTTCATCCATTTTGACTTGTTTTATTTTCATTTATTTTCTTTTGCATGTTCTTTGAGTAGCGAGTAGTGTTTCCTAGTGTCTTATTAAATATAATAATTGCTGTGACAGGGATTCATAATTTAATAAACAATAACGTGTGAAATAGTAATTGTTTGTGGTTATTTGGTTCAGGAATTGAATGGTTTAAGAGCAAAAGAAGTACCTCTTTTTGAGTTAACAACTGAATTAACTGAGACATTTTTATTGGTTTGTGATAAAGAAGTAAGGGTTAAACTCCAATTGCAGTTACAATTTGAGTTATCAACGTTTGTTGGATAAGTCTAATCGGTCAACAACCGGTCAGATCACACTTTTCCAGTATAAATAAGTTCATAACAGCTAATTAATAAATGCATTGTTAGTGTTAATCATTACAGGCTTATAGCCCTTGGATCACAACCATTTGAATTATATGTGTTATAGCTACTATTTGGGTTTGAATGATCTGTTATTAAATTATAATAGCAAATTATAATTAATAATAATATCCATAATCAAACAGGTTTCTGGCATAACAAGGTGAAGCTAAGATTTTAAATAACTCAGAAAGCTCTACTGCGTATAAAAAGTTCAAACGTTGATCAGATTTCTATAGATTCCTCCAACGCTACCTCACCTACTGAGGATGAAATAATCATATTTGGGAGGATGCCAATGATTTTATTTTTAAAAGAATAAATTTTATTTATGAAGAAACCCATAAAGGCCTTACTGCTGAGCGCTAAGGGAATGGATGGATCAACAGAGTGATTACTCAGATGAGTGAGTAAATTTGGCAACTGTACTAAGGAGAAACCTAGGATTATGTTTATTCTCCTCCTTCAGTGATGAAAAATATGCTGCTCTAACTCTGCGAAGGATCTTTTTAAACAACAGTAGACTGTTTTTCCAGATTAGGTAGGATCCATTAGATGTGTAGAGCGCCATTGTCTTTCCAAATTGCTAATGTTGTGCTTCAAAGAATACACCTCTGGATTAAACCAGGGAGCCAGCTTTCTGTGAATAATCACCTTCTTTTTCAAGGGGGCTACATTGTCAAATGCAAAATATAACAAGCAAGTGACAAAATCAACAAAGGCATCAATTTATGAAGGGGAAGAAACAATATTGCTGCCATCCGGTGGGCATTTATGTGATACTGAGGAAATTAAAAGGGGGACAGACTCTTTATACAGCATTATCCGATAAAGATCTACTGTAATGAAACCTTCTTTTGGGAGTGGAGAACCCAGTTAAATTGAACTCAGAGGTCAGATAGGACAGGGTTGTGAGGAAATACTCAATATTACTTCTTTGCAATGAATGCCATATGTCAGCACAAGGTCCAAAGTATGAAGGCAGGAATGCATCTTTTTATGCACATTTTGAGCAAAACCAATTGAATCAAGAATAGTTTTGTTAGAAATGGGACGTATGAGTGGAATATTAGAAATGGGATGTATGAGTGGAACCTAGACTTCTTTATAATGCCTAAGGGAGGATCAGTCAGGGCTCTTACTACATTCTTTTTCCTGCGTCACGTTCGATTAAGAACCCGTCAGCCCTGATGTGTCTGTAAACATTTCTATGACTTTTCTAGATTAAACCAGTTAAAGTTGTCGTAGATTTGGGTTTTGTTTAGTTTTGAAATTTTCTTCATTTAATTTGTCACTCCTCTGTCACCAGCCAGTAAGCAGTCAGTTCAGTTCACCTCTCAGTCATCAGCCACTACCCAATCAGTTTGCAGTCACTCCTCTGTCACCAGTCATTAACCAGTTAGTTCAGCCCTCCTCTAGCCACCACCATTCCTTAGATCAGCTCCAACTCTTACCTGTAATTAGTATTCAGCTCCTGTCACCTGTTCATCCCCTTACTTATACCTGCCTCAGTCTACCCTTTGTCGCCAGATCATTGCCAACCTCCAGTGAGTCAATATTCAGCATACTGCTCTCTGCCTGCGTTCGATCAGTATCTGTTTCTTGTTTTCTGAGTCTTGCCTAGATCTGATTGCCTGCCGGTTACCAGACCAGTTTCTACGCCCTGACTTTGCTGCCGGATTCTGTTCTGGACAATGTCTGCACTTCTGATTATTTTGCTTGACCCCGGACTGTTTCTGGACCATGGACTCTGATTATCCTTTTTTCTGTCTACCTGTCATACAAAGGTATTGATTTCTGTTTCATGCATTGTATATTTAAAACACTCTAAAGTACAAGTGGGGGTTACGCTAAGGGAAAAGAGCTGGGGCAAACAAAGGTGTTTCACCGCCGACAGGGTGCGCTAGGTCTAACAGTTTTAAAGGCTGCATTAAGGTTATCACATTCAGTGTCAACATGAATGTTAAAATCCCGCACTATAATAACCTTGTCAGTGTTTAACACTAAATTAGATAAGTCAGAGAAAAGATTTAAGAAAATAAGAGTAAGGGCTTGTGTATAACGCAAAACAAAAACAGAAGAGAGTTTATTGCTTTGCAATTTGGATGAGGGAAACTAAGGGTTTAATCCAAAAAAGGTAAAAAAAATAAAATAACTGGAGCTGAAGACGTTTCGCTTCCCATCCAGCAAGCTTTCTCAATTTAAAATGGCTGGAGTAGTATGGAGTTCGAAGTTTTATAGACCTGCAGGCGAGACCTCATTAGAGCTTAGATTCACATGTAAATGTGGGAGCCGGCCAGCCAAAGACATGCTCCGCCGGCCAGCCAAAGACCTGCTCCGCCTCGCCGAGGTTGCCCTCCGTGACAACCACCACAGAAGTCTCTGCTGCTTCGCCATCGGGGTCACCCTCCGCGACGCCCACCTCAGACCCAGCCACGACGGGGTCGCCCTCCGCGACGCCTGCCTGATGGCCTGCAAGTACTCTCTCTGCTGTACTCTCTCTGCTGTGCTGCTGGTTCTGCTGCTACTCCAGTGCTCCAAGAACCCTCTCTGTTGTGCTGCTGGTTCTACTGCAGCCCCTGCGTCCAAGAACTCTCTCTGCTGCGCTGCTGGTTCAACTGCAGCCCCTGCGTCCTAAGAACGATCTCTGCTGCGCTGCTGGTTCAACTGCAGCCCCTGCGTCCTAAGAACTCTCTCTGTGGTGCTGCTGGCTCAACTGCTACCCCAGCGCTCCAAGAACCCTCTCACCTGCTCTAAGGGCTCCCTGTTTCTGCAGTGCAGCACCCGCAGCTCTCCAGCGCTCTCCAGTCCCCCAGCTCCTGCAAGTCCTTCAGCTCTCTTTCACTATCCACCTGCTCCATCCCGGTAAAGACTCTCTGGTTCTCATCCTCCACAACACATCATCTTCAATAAAGGCTCTTAAAACATGGCTCCGTGTGTGGCTGAATTCGGGTTTGAATCTACAAAATCCTGACTATACACTCCTTTTAATCTTTTAAGCCTTTTTCCATCATGATAATGTACAGCTCATGAAATATAATTCAAAATAAAACATTCTACTAAAGTTTGATTTACAAGAAATCATTCCTATTTATATTACATTATGACTTTTTAATTTGCTTTAAAATTACAATGAGCTCACTTGTGATTGGACAAAGCAGATTATGTGTTAGGCCTATGGTCATGCCGAAGAACTCACAAGATGATCCATGTCAAAACAAGACACGCATAATTACACTAAAACACACAGACACACACAGACACACACACACACACACACACACCGCCTTCACTGTGTTTGCAATGTATGAAATAATTCTAGTCAAGGATTTATTTAGCTTATTCCTTAGTTTTTCCTATTTATGTCTTTAATGTTTTTCATTCATGTACAGCACTTTAAATGTTCTGTTACTGTCACCATACCTTATATAAACAGCCCCCATGAATATGTCCTGATGCATCTCAATAATCCCGGGAGAATAATATAAAAAATTAAAAAAAGAAATTGGATAGATTTACATAGATGCCTAAAGTATTCAGCTGGAAAGAAAGGAATAGCCACTATTGTATCACAACTTCCCATAGTTTAAGGAAAATGAATCACAAGTGGTTAACACGATACATAGGGTAAATATTAGGATTATTATTAGCAGCACAGTGGATAGAGAAAATAAGATCATTAAGAATAATATTTTGCTCAGATTCAGTGCTTTTGAGATTACAGCACAGTTATTCAGAAAGTAAGCCAGACATTAGAGATAAAGTCATTAATTCGAACACAGATGATGGGATCAACAGAAATAAGCCTTGTTACCACTAGCTCAGTTTGGCGCACTCTACTTCACCTGTAACGTGATCGTCTCTGACCTACTTTTAAAGCCTGATAAAATAGGCGTGGGTCTACTTGGATCCTGGAGGGTACAGGAGTTTGCCCAACCAGTCTACATGTGTTTTGTGGATCTGGAGAAGGCATTCGACCGTGTCCCTCAGGGGGTCCTGTGGAGGGTACTCCGGGAGTATGGCGTACCAGGCCCTTTAATAAGGGCTGTTACGTCTCTGTATGACCGGTGTCAGAGTCTGGTCCGCATTGCCAGCAGTAAGTCGGACTCGTTTCCAGTGAGAGTTGGACTCCGCCAAGGTTGCCCTTTGTCACCGATTCTGTTCATAATTTTTATGGACAGAATTTCTAGGCACAGCCAAGGTGTTGAGGGGATCCATTTTGGTGGCCTTAGGATTGCGTCTCTGCTATTCGCGGATGACGTGATCCTATTGGCTTCATCAGGGCATGATCTACAGCTCTCACTGGAGTGGTTAGCAGCGGAGTGTGAAGCGGCCAGGATGAGAACCAGTGCCTCCAAATCTGAGACCATGGTCTTGAGCCGGAAAAGGGTAGAGTGCCTTCTCTGGGTTGGGGAGGATGCACTGCCCCAAGTGGAGTTCATTTATCTTGGGGTCTTGTTCACGAATGAGGGGAAGATCGACAGGTGGATTGGTGCGCCGTCTGCTGTGAAGCGGGTGTTGTACCGGTCTGTTGTGGTGAAGAGAAAGCTGAGCCATAAGACAAAGCTCTCGATTTACCGGTCGATCTACATTCCAACCCTATCTATGGTCATGAGCTTTGGGTCATGAGCGAAAGAACAAGATCCTGGATGGATGGATGGATGGATGGATGGAAATAAAATTAACATCCAGAGAACATCACTATACTGTAGAATGCTGTTTATCTGAATTAACATTATATTTCAATCTACAAATCCTCTCTATTAGGCTAGTAAAACTTAACTAAAAATACTAAGCAAAATGAAGATAAAAAAGAAGCTAAGGAACTATGTACACACAAAAGAAACATAAAAAACTGAAATGGTTGATCATCATCATGAGAATAATTCAGTGAATCCTGGTTCACTGCAGACCTGAGTTAAATAACCTAAATTCATCTTAAAGAACATGAAATGATGCTAAATTTGCTTAACTAATTCAGAACAACATTTGGTATGTGTTTCAACCCATTCACAATGCAAATCCTGAGTTAAACAAAACATTATTTGATGAAATAACATTTTAAAAATGATTTTCTCAGTAAAAATCAGTAAACTTTTAAAACACTCGATTTTAGTAAGGCGATTATACCTCCGGGAAGCTAGGGGTTGTTGTAGCGATCGGTCGCTAAAATCTGTTAATCCTAAACGAACCGCAGTCGCGTATCCGGGAAGAGCAAATGTCACCGAAAGCTAATAGCATTAGGCTAGCGGACATTCGGCGCTAATTTTAAAAAGCTTCAGCTTTATTTTGGTCATAATGAGCGGAAAGGGAAGCACAAACATCAATATCCTATCAATGTATAAAACCCTTGTGGAGATAACATTTGTTATAACCGTAAAAACACACTCGAATTACTCGAATCAGCAATGGCGTGGTTCTAAGAAGCTAGCGGAAGCTATCCTGTAAGATCCACGTGTTTCAAAAACACCGTGAAAATGCATTAAGTAAACCTTCTAAATAAACCTTTTAACTTTCCCTGTTTATTTCTCTGCCAAACCTGTCGGTGCCTCCGTGTCAGTTCAGTGCACTTTGGACATCCAGTTGGTAGCAGTTGAATTACTGCTTTGAATTAAGTTGGTTATTTCAGCAACGGACAGCAGCTAGCTTGTGGTTCTGTGGCTATGGGCTAGCCGAACATAGCTGTTAGAGCAGACGACTTCAGATCAGCCCCTCGTCTCAGCTTGGCCTGGTGAGGAAAGGAGACCAGAGAGAAAGGAGAGTCAGTTTTCCTGCAACAGCTGAGAAAAATAAACAAAGCTGGTTTTGGCATAGGTGGATTATTTTACTTTGGCGTCTGGTTACGGAGAAATTAGACTGCAGACTTAGCTTTGATCCAGCCAGCAGTTCTCCGAACCAGTGTTGCCAACTCAGCGAATTTGTCGCTATATTTAGCGACTTTTCAGACCCTTCCAGCGACTCTTTTTCAAAAAAGCGACTAGCGACAAATCTAGCGACTTTTCTGGTGTTCTTATCGTTCATACTCTTGTCCTCCAGCGGCAGGTGCTGCCGTGGGGCGCCTCCCCCGTCCCAACCCCGTTCTCCCGCTCCCGCAGGAGTCCCTCTCAGCGCTGCAGTCAGAACCGCAGCATGTTTACCCTCAGTGTCCAGACTGCAAATGAAGCGCGCATGCGCTAGGATTGACGGCACAGGTTGATCATGCGGTGACGCCCAGCCCTGGTTTACATTCAGGGCGGGAGCGAGCGGCATTTAAATGTAAAATGTTATTTGGTCTAAAATAAATAACTGAATTTGAAATGTTTTATCTTAAATAAATAACGGCATTTGATTCACACAGCCACATGTTCATGTTTTACTGTGATTTGTAGGCTCCTTAGTGAAGTAAAATAAAAAGTTGAAAAAAAAACATTCTCTAATGATATTCTCATAGCCTCAGATAATGGACTTGTGTCTCTTATTGTCCTGATAGATCTCAGTGCTGCATTTTATACAATCTATCTATCTATCTATCTATCTATCTATCTATCTATCTATCTATCTATCTATCTATCTATCTATCTATCTATCTATCTATCTATCTATCTATCTATCTTCGTCCTCCCTTCACTTAATAATGAAGCCATGTGAGCGGCCAACCATTACGGCACTAGATGCTTCTGATTGGTAAAATTATCAGACAGCATGGGATTAATACCCTTTGTTATGCTGATAACACTCAGCTGTATTTATCCATAAATCCGGATGAATTCAATCAAATACTTTGACTACAGGCATGCCCTGATGACAACAAAACCTGGATGACTTTAAATGTCCTGCTTTTAAATTCTGACAAGACAGAAGTTGTAATCTTTGGACCAGAGTCCTTAAAACAGGGGTGCCCACACTTTTTCAGCTTGGGAGCTACTTATAAGATGACCAATTAAAATTGATCTACCTACAGTAAAAATACAAAACATAAATTTACTATTCTATACTATCATTATTTTATTATGACTATTCAATATTCTGTATTCTCTTTTGTTTCCATTTACCCCCATTAGGATAAAGTATCTTGTAATTGAATTAGAATACATATTGGTGTGCCTTTCATAACTACATGAACCCACATTGCAAAATACAACTCTGTGTACATTGTTTATCCTTACCTTACTCTGATGACTTGCACTTAATGACATCAGCCAAGGCCACATAATCCAGACAGTATTTGCTGATAGCCAATCTCAAGCACACTTCCAGGTGATCATCAGTCATGGTAGAACGGTATTTGGACTTAATTATCTTCATGTGGCAAAAGGCTGATTCACATAAATAGGTGGAATCAAATAATGCAGTCAGGGAGGTGGCACACAGGATGAGTTCAGGTGAAACAGCGTTGCAATTTTTATTGCAAGGGAACCCACCTCTGTATCCTCCCAAAAAGGGTAGCACATGAAAGTAGCAACTGGCTCCAGGAAAGCAGTCTTGAAAGCATTTGTCAAACTCTGACAGACAGTTCTCAATCTGCTCTTTGTATCGTGCACTGTGAAATTACTCAGGAGTGTTCCCTTGCATCTCCAGCTCCGACGCAACATTCTGGAAGTTTGTCAAATCATGGCGCTGCCCCTTTGAGCTTATCATAATGATCACAGTTTTGTCTTTGTCTTGCAGCTCTACATTAATTTCATTCAGCATGTTGGTCAGATCGGTTAAAAAAGACAAGTCTAGCAGCCACTGGTTATCATTTAATTGGCTGTATTCTGCATGTTTGGCTACAAGTAAAAACTGCTTAATCTCCGGACAGAGCTGTCGAAATCTTTGCAGGAATTTCCCTCGGCTAAGCCATCTCACGTCAGGATGTAGCAACAAGTCGGACTGGTTGCAGCCAGCCTTCTCCAGATGTACGCAGAACAGATATCTTTGAAGAGATCTATCTTAAATAGAACAGGCAATCTTCGTTGCCACATTCATTATGTCTTTCATGTTGAGCATTTTAGCACATAACGCTTATTGATGTATTATGCAGTGATAATTGAGGAAGTCCGGGAAAGCATTGTCCTCCCTACACTTAATAATGAAACCATTCGAGAGCCAACCATCAACCCTCCGTTGTGATGGACACAAGTTTGCACAACGGGAGCTTGGTTTTCTCGATAAAAGTTTTGAAAGACTGGAAAATGTCCTCTCCTCATGTATGGTCTTTCATGGGCAGTACTTTCAACAGGTCCACTCTCCCATTCATCTCAGAAAACACCATCCAAATAAAAATGCACAGCTGGGCTGTGTCACTCACATCTGTACTCATCTAATTGTAGTGAAAAACATTCGCAACCCGCAACATCTTTCCAAAGTGGCTGGGTCAAATCCTCAGCTACGGCTTCAGAGCGCCATGTAACTGTATTCCTTGATTGCTGGAGAGCTTTGAATGAAGATAATATTTCTGATTTGTTTTTAAAGTCCCGGAACAAGGAATCAGCGGCTCCACCAAATGCTTCTTTTATCATCTCTCTGTCTTGAAAGGACTTCTTCTGCTTAACAATTAAGTAACTCACCCGAAATGAGGCTTCCGTGGCTGACTTTGCTTTTGTAGTCAGATGTGAGAAAAAAATGAATGATGTTCAGACAACTGGGATTATAATTCTTTCACTTTTCTCTTTCTCAGCTCGCTTTTCAGGGTAAAGTCAATGTCGTAGTTTTTTATGAACAGTCCGAAAATGCCACTCCACATTTCCTTTCTTTGAAAACACAATGGCACACTGACAGATGAGGCAAACGCACTTACAATGTGACATAGTGGGGAAAAAAATTCTCTTCCCATTCCATATGGAAGTGGTGGGTTTTAGGCTTCTTACTCGGGCCAGCTACAGCACTCATTTATATACCTTTTCTTAGATTTCATTGTAAATAAATTCTAGGTTAGGTACGCTCAAAGGAACAGAACAAGTTAGCATGGTTTAATGAGCATGCACAGGGGGCCAACCCAAGTGACACCAGATTGGCTTCCCTGTATTTCAATCAGGACAATATCATAGTGCAGATGGATTATAGCCAATCATTCATCCCCTAGTTTTTGATGTCTTGTGATCTACCCACATCCTCTTCGCGATCGACCAGTAGATCGCAATCCATGTATTGGGCACCCCTACCTTAAAAATAAACTTCTTAATCAATCACTTAATCTGGATGGCATTAAATTGGCCTCTGGTAATAAAATAAAAAACCTTGGTGTTATTTTTTACCAAGACATGCGTGAGTGATGCTAAAAAACTAGTCCATGCATTTGTGACTTCAAGGCTGGACTATTGTAATTCTTTACAATCAGAAAGTCCACAAAATGCAGTTCCAAGCCTTCTGCTGATCCAAAATGCTGCAGCAAGAGTTCTGATGAAAATCAACAAGATCATATTTCTCCAATTTTAGCTTCCCTTCATTGGCTTCCTGCTAAATCAAGAATATAATTTTAAATTCTCCTTGTCACATGTAAAGTCCTTAATAATCAAGCTCCATCATGTATAAGTGATCTGATTACCCCATATGTTCCTAACAGAGCACTTCACTCTCAGACTGCAGGTCTACTGCAGTCTCTAAGAGTAGAATGGGAGGCAGATCCTTTAGCTATCAGGCTCCTCTCCTGTGGAACCAACTCAGTTGACTCGTCGGGATGATGGGCCCGTGACATTAGGCACAGCCCCAATGGGGTTGGGGGGCTGCTTTCTCCTCACTTGTCATCAGTAGAAGAATGTGTCACCCTGAGGGTGCCATCTGTTTTAAAGCATGTGTTATTCTGTGGGTGTCTTAAATGTCTAAATAAATGCATGCATCTAATCCACTCAATAAAAATGTCATGATCAATTGAATCTGGATATGCAAAATATCTCTGTTACTGATTGTTCCTATATTAATCTTAACCTATATTTCCTTTCTGCTTTCGGTGATGGCAGGCATTTATTTTCTCCTCTCCTCTCTCTTTCCCTGATTCCATGCTTCTGCTTCTATCAATCTTTTGGAGTCTCTTTTTACATATCCCTCAAATTGTAAATTATGGATCTGGTCTGCTGGACTCTCAGGGGCAAAGGAGAGCCCTTTGCCCGATGGGACATGTGCAGCTGGACACACGATGGACTCCTGTGAGGAGGATTGTGTGTGTCCATTTTGTCGGTTGAGGATGATGAAAATGCGTTCAAAATTGGATTTATGATAACAGGATTTCTGCTTTTTGGAGCTGGCGGTTACCTGGAGCATCAGAAAAATCTGAAAACATCACCACTGTTGTGACTTTACACACTGTTTTAAGTTATTCAATGTTTAATAAATAACTCTCAGTCTGTTATTATATTCAGTCTGGTATTATTCAGTGAATATCAGCTTACACAGCTGATATTGGGACAACAGCTGAAAGGGTGATTCGAGCACTGGCATTTTTTTAACAACGAACTCTATACATATATCGAAGAAATGAGTAACAATTTCTCTTGAATTTCAAGAATTTATTAGAAATAAAATGAACATCCAGAGAACACGACAATAGAATGCTTAAATAATTTCCCTCTGGGATTATTAAAGTATTTCTGATTCTGATTCTGATGCTATTTATCTGATTTAACACAAAATTTCAATCAACAAATCCTCTCCACTACACTGGTGAAACAAGAAGGACAAAAAGAGAGAGAACTTTTTGTTCTCTCTGTTTTTTTTTCTTCATAGTAGGTACATCTGGTCTGGCGTTCTGTTAGCTGTGACATCATCCAGGGAAGACAGATCACCCGCTATTACCATCTAATGTAGAACAGATTACTGGATCAATGTGTACTGTGCTTTTTTTGTCTCTCTTGTTGTGTCTCTGCTCTGTCTTCTCTAACCCCCAGTGTCACACTCTGAGGGCTGGGTGCAGGCTGGGTTCTCTCTCTCTCCTCCTCTTCAGGGCGTGACGGGCAGGTGCTCTACATCATCGTTGATTGAGGCACTTCTTAAGGAGCTGCTTTCCAGCAGGAGGGCGTCAGTTCTTACTCGCTTCCAGCGTGGTATATGACCAGCCTTGTATCTAGTTCCGAGTATCTTTCCGAGCCTTGTTTAACTCCATGCTTTTGCTCCTTGCCTCATCTAGAATCCTGGACTCCCGAGTTACCGCACTTCCAAGTCAGATCTCCTCGTGTCAAGATCAGAACTCCCAGACGTCGCTCATGGTTATTAAATCCTCCTGCTGTGCTCACCTGCCTGTCCACCCTCCAAAACCGCAGAACCCAGAGAGAGCTCACCAGACCCGCACCACAACCTGGACCCCGTACATCACCCTCCCCGGACTGAAACCCAGCCAAGAACCGAGTGAGTCCCTCGCTCTTTTCTCTGACACATCGGCACCTTCCTCTGCTCACCAGTCTCCCTGTTCTGTCTCCAGTGGAACCCGGACAAACCGACCAGCCAGAACCATACCCGAGCCTACACCAGTTTTCAATAAACTTTCTAAACCGAACTGTCTGTCTCCGTGGTTGCCCTCCTTCTGAGTCTCATTCCGAAAAGAACATGACACCCATTCGTTCGAGGCAGATGACCGTTCATACTGAGCCTGGTTCTTCTGGAGGTTTTTCCTTCCTGTTAATGGGGAGTTTTTCTTTCCACTGTCGCTTCATGCTTGCTCAGTATGAGAGATTGCTGCAAAGCCATGGACAATGCAGACGACTCTCCCTGTGGCTCTGCGCTTCTTCAGTAGTGAATGCTGAAGAAGCGCTTTGATGCAATCAAGACTTTGATGCAATCAGATGGGTTCCCTTATGTAGGATTTTTTTTACCAATCTGTATAATCTGACCCAATCTGTATAATCTGATTGAATTTGACTTTGTAAAGTGCCTTGAGATGACATGTTTCATGAATTGGCGCTATATAAATAAAACTGAATTGAATTGAATTGAAAAATAAGTTGAAAACCATGATTCAGTGAATCCTGGTTCACTGCAGATCCAAGTTAGAGAACCAAAGTTCATCTTAAAGAATATGGAATGAGATCAAATTAGCTTGACTAATTTAGAACAACATTTGGTATGTTCAACCCATTCACAATGCAAATCCAGAGTTAAACAAAACATTATTTGAGAAAACAACATTTTAAAGAATGAGTTGCTCAGTGTAAATCAATGACTTTAGGACACTTGATTTTATTAATGCAATTATTTCGCCGTAAATGATTAAGGCTCGATTTGGTAATTTAGGATTAATCCACCAAGTCAATAACAATCAACCGGAAATGACATATCGGGGCACTTCCCGTGGACACTGTTTGCATTAGCTTGTGTTTAATCCTAACGTTACCCAAGCACCATTAAATCGACATTAATGTCCCACATTAATGCTATAATAACGCTCAAAGCAATCTCAAATGATGGTGGAGTGGAACTAAAACAAGGATTATGTTTAAAAACAAACCGTAGTTGTGTTTACTAGGGCTGTAGCACTATTATTACCCGGGAAGCGAATAGCACTAATGCCAACGGACATTTGGTGCTAATTTATAAGACTTTTCAGTTCTATGCGCTGCAAATTCGGCTTGCTGCAATATTTTTGAGGTGAAGTGCAAGGCTAGCGGTGGGAATAATTCTAATCTGAGGAAGCACCTGGTCACTGCTGCCAATTTTGCAAATTTCTCGTTATACTTAGCGACTTTTCAGACCCATCCGACAACCTTTTTTCTTCTTCAATCAGTGACTTAGCGTGAAAGTAACAATCCTTCTGGAGTTATTGTCTTGGGCACTTCTACAAGCTTTTCCAAGCACTGTGTCCTAGACAGACAGACAGCTGGCTTGTCCTGAAACTTGCCTGCAGTCAGAGCAAAGAGAGCAGAGAGGAAAGCCTCTTTGTTCCCTGATTGTAAATGTATCCCACCCTGATCTAGAAAGCAGGATAAAATGTTTTTTTGTTCTCTGAAACTGTTCCAATAAAACAATTCCCTGAATTTTATTCACACACAGCTTCAATCTCTTATTCACCTCATTCACTCTGTGCCTCTGATAATTATCATAAAAATGTGTTTTGCCTTAATTATTATTTAATGTATTAAAATATATTAAATATTTAATAAGGTTCATTTCTAGATCCAAACAAGTTTATATATAGAGAAATAAATCTGATAATTTGAAACATTTAGAGATTTTATTAATAAACGTTTATCACATGAGCACACAAGAGTACAGAGTTAAGTACCGGTATCGATTCCCAGGTACGGGGTATCGGTACCATATTGGCTCAAATGTGAAAGGTACGCATCCCTATCCATTGGTGTATAAAACCCCTCTGGAAATAAAGGTTGTTATAACCATAAAAACACACTCAAACCACATTAGCAAAGCCTGGTTTCCAGAATGCTAGTGGGGCTAGTGTGTTAGCTTGGTCAAGCTTTAAAAACACAATGAAAACACATTAAGTAAACCATTTCACTTGACCTAACAAACTCTACCAAACCTGTCTGTGCCTCTGTGTAAGTTCGGTTGACTTTGGGCATCCAAAGTCAACCGAACCAAAGTTAGGATGAGGAGGGAGATGAGCGGCTGAGATTTCGCGAGAGCTGTGCGTAAGTAAAAATGGCAGTATACACATAATATCAATCCGATCCACCCAGGTAAGAACAAGCCAATAATTTAAAGGAGAAGTCCGGTCAACAAGGAAAAATCAGGGGACCATTAGCTATAACTAAAACTAATACGTCTGTGGTTATTTAATGAACTTATCTTTAATCCATAAGAAAATAAAAACATAAATTGTCGTCTGGATCGCTGTGTATGGAGGCGGCCATAAATACCCATATTTGGGCAGTAATGGCCGTCTGACATCACATCCTGTGACGTGGAAAAGCGGAAGCGGCGACAGCATTTCTCTCCGCTTTCCATGCAAAGTCAATAGGAGCCGTTCTACACAGTTGCGATCATCAATAATTATTTCGGATTTCGAGAGGACTTCACCACTGACATTCCCAAGAGCTATTGCTGAAGCAACAATGCCCACATGCATGGCGATCGGATGTTCCAACACAACTGGTAAAAGTGGAAAAAACATTGCTTATTTCAACTTTCCGATTCATGAGCCACCGGGCTCGTCACTGGATTGCCAACTTGAAGAGAGCGGATTTGCCATCTAACTTCTGGCCAGAGAAAAAACACGTCATTTGCAGCAACCATTTCAAAGATTAATGTTTTGAACATGATATGAGAGCGAGGATTTTCGGTAAGTTATTTTTAAATTTTTAATTTTTAATTTAGAATTTGCGGGGATGGTTACCGACCAGAGTAATGTGGTATCCCTCCGCCCCAGCATGTGCTGGAACGCTTATATATTTTAATATTTATACAATAATGACCACCTGCCCTATTTACTAGAGGTTAAATATGACTCAAGTCACTTCAGCGCGATCTCTCCTCCACTGCAGCACACACACACATCCACACACACGCGCGCGTGTATATATATATCTTCGGGGCCCGACTGAGTTTGCACTGGAAATAAGTCCGGTTTCTGTCAAGAAACTCTTCTAAAAAATCCATATCGCTATCAGATGATGATAGCTCCATGGAACTCCCATTACTGTCACTAAGTACTTCATCACTCTCTGCTTCGTACAGAGCACCAGTCGTCGCCATCTTGGAAAATAGTGCGTCGTGACAAACAGAGTGTTGGGACTTGCTCAACAGCGGGTCTGCCGAGTGACGTCAGAAAATGGGAGGTGACAGTACTATTCTTAAACAAGATGGGTTCCTCCACATAAACATGATTAAATGAAAATTATTCGGAATTAAAAAAACGTATAATTTATTGCACAGTATGTAGTAGTTTTATATTTAAAGTACTTTCAGCAGTTTGATTTCTGATTTTGACCGGACTTCTCCTTTAAAACTAAATGAAGTTAGGTTCAAATATTAGCAATTGTTTCATATTTCACAATAACACAAACTGGACGAGGAGACCTTGACCAGCTCTGAGAGGTACCTGGATGAGTGTTTTGACAGCTGCGTAATGGGGAAGGCAAAAAGTACCACACCTGCGAACACACCATCAACAAAATATGGTGTAGACTTCAAGTTCAACCAGCGCTGCTTCCACTACATCTCCAGATAGGAGCTACAGCGACGTTCTGGAAACCATAGATAAGAAATTAACTAGGCTGGATGGCCGTATCGCTTTGGTAGAAGTCATACACAAGGAATTTCATGCCCTGACAGAGTCGCTGGAATACAGCCAGGAACAGCTAGCTTCCATCACAGTCAAGAATGAATCGCTGAGGGAGGAAGTCACGAAGCTCACCATGGTTAAGCTGTCCAGTGAAAATAGAAAGAGGAAGGAATCCATTCTTGCCTGCAGTGTGAGAGATAACCTTGTTTTTGCTAGTATCCCGTAGCAGCAAGAGGAGGATGCCGAGGAAACAATCCGTGAGTTCCTCTGGCAGCAGCTGAAAATCCCGGATGATGGGGTAATCGCATTCACTGGCTGAGAGGTAAGAAACCCGATAAAACCCAACCGATTGTAGCTAAATGTGAGCATTACAAACAAAATAGCAGTTCCGAAGTCTGGGCAGAAAGCTGTGAGGAACAAAATTCAGTGTCAATGACCAGTTTCCAAAAGAAATCCTTGATCGAAGGCAACTATTATTCCCTATCAGGAAGAAATACATGGCTGAGGGCGTCAGGCCTACAGTTGCTGTAGACACGCTTTTCCGTGGTTTTATTAGCAGCAAAAAAGGTGAATTTAAAGCTTGTAGCTAAATTTGAGCATTACAAACAAAATAGCAGTTCCGAAGTCTGGGCAGAAAGCTGTGAGGAACAAAATTCAGTGTCAATGACCAGTTTCCAAAAGAAATCCTTGATCGAAGGCAACTATTATTCCCTATCAGGAAGAAATACATGGCTGAGGGCATCAGGCCTACAGTTGCTGTAGACACGCTTTTCCGTGGTTTTATTAGCAGCAAAAAAGGTGAATTTAAAGCTTGTAGCTAAATTTGAGCATTACAAACAAAATAGCAGTTCCGAAGTCTGGGCAGAAAGCTGTGAGGAACAAAATTCAGTGTCAATGACCAGTTTCCAAAAGAAATCCTTGATCGAAGGCAACTATTATTCCCTATCAGGAAGAAATACATGGCTGAGGGCGTCAGGCCTACAGTTGCTGTAGACACGCTTTTCCGTGGTTTTATTAGCAGCAAAAAAGGTGAATTTAAAGCTTGTGACACTTGTTAAAAGAGAATAGAACTGAACACGGTGATAAATTAAATGTATGCATAGCTCAGCAGCACATTGCGCAGTATTTTGATTAGTCACGGCTGGGTCATGGGTTGTAAACCCTTTTTTTCACCCCTTCAAACTCTCTGCACTTTATTAATTCTCTATATTTCTTTATCTTATTCCTCTGCTTCTTTCCCATTGATCAGACAACCACAAGCACTTTATATGATGTCACCTAGGTCTATGTATGTCTTTTTATATAGGGACTTGCACTTTCCAACTTCAACTTCTCACTCACATCTATGATGAACCAAAGGTTTGTGACATGGAATGTGCATGGAGCTGGCACCAGAGAGAAAAAAACTTGAACATTTTTTAACAGATTAAAAGATTAAAGGGAGATGTCTTATTGCAAGACATTCATAAATCAGCTACAACTGTAAACAATCTTAACTCACCTGAGTTCACTTGCTGTAACTCCAGACAAAGGGGAGTAGCAATTTTAATCCACAGGAACGTTAGTTTTACAATACTAGACAAATTTATAAATCCTGAAGGTAAATTCATGATAATAAAAATATCTATTCATAACCAAAAGTTATGTATTGTCAGTATATATGGCCCAAATGTTAACACAAACTTTTCCATGCATTTTCAAAACACCTGGATTGCTCTCTATTTATTGGGGGTGACCTCAACTTTGGTCTAAATGAAAAAATAGACAGGTTGAATACAATAGGGACTCAGCGCAGTTGGCAATCATTGTGATGCATGGTGATCTCTGCATCCTCACAGTAAGGAATATACTTTCTTTTCAAATGTTCATCATTCCTACTCTCGTCTGGACTATTTCTTAACCAGCAGCTCGCAGCTGTCTGACATTTTAGATGCTGTGATACATCCTAACATTATCAGTGATCATACTCCTGTTTCTTTAACCCTAATAAATAAAGATTAAACCCACCAAAGAAAAGTTGGAGATTTAATACATCATTTCTTATAGATGAAAAATGTACCAATTATTTTAAAGAAGAGGCAGCTTCATATTTGGAGTACAATAACCTACCATGGACATAATGATCTATTCTCTGGGAGGCAGGGAAAGCAGTGACGAGAGGTAAAATATTTTTATTCTCATCTCATAGAAAGAAGATTCAGGAATGAACAGAAACAATTAAGTTATTAGTGGTTAGTAGCCGTAAGCACACCCACGTGGACCACCAGGGGAGTGGAGTCGGCCCGGATCGGTGGCGCAGGGTCCCGGGCAGAAGCCATCCTGGCGTACCTCTCCCTCATCTGGCGTTGGCACATCTCCACATATGCGAGGATTTCCGGGTCGTCAACCCCTGCAGGTAAGACCCTGCAGGGGTTCAACTGAGTTCATCGTTTGGCCGGTCCGTACTGTCACGATTTGTCTACGGATGAACTCAGAACCACACACACGGGACTAAAATTGAGTCTTTATTGCTAGGTTGATGATGGAGGTTTGATGAGGCCAGAGGAGCAGGTAACACAGAACTGGAGTGAAGGTGATGGCAGAAGCTGACGGCCCGGAGTGAAAGAAAGTCACGACTATCCAGGCAGCCGGGAATGCTCAGAACTGCTCGACTAGCAAGCCCCGTAGCCACAACAGGTTAGCAGTTCGTTGGAGACACCAGGGCACAGAGCTGAGCTTCTCCAGGGCGGCTAGTCAGGTTAGCAGAACTTGGGAGACACCAGGGCACAGAGCTGAGCTTCTCCAGGGTGGCTAGTCAGGTTAGCAGAACCAAACCCACATGAGATGAAAAATGAAAATAACAGAAAAATGAAGTCAAACCAGAACTCAACCATGACATTACCCCCCCCTCAAGGCCGGTCTCCGGACGGCCTAAAAAGAAAAGAAAAAAAAAAAAAAACTAAACAGTGACCGAGCCAGGGTGGGCGGAGGGAAGGCAGGATGGAGGGCTAGGGTCAAAACCAAGCTGATCTAACCTGGGTGGGTGGAGGGAAGGTAGGATGGTGGGCTAAATTCAAACCAAAACTACCCACTAGGGCGAACTAAAAGGGGGTTTCTAACAACCCCTGGTAAACCAAACAAAGGGTGTCTAACAGATGTTGGTAAACCAAACAAAAGGCATCTAACCGACACTGACAGGCAAACATCGCCACAAGGCAAAAACGGGCATGACAGGCGAACATCGCCACAAGGCAAAAACGGGCATGACAAGCGAACATCGCCACAAGGCAAAAATGGGCATGACAGGCGAACATCGCCACAAGACAAAAACGGGCAGAACAGGCGAACATCGCCACAAGGCAAAAACGGGCAGAACAGGCGAACATCGCCACAAGACAAAAACGGGCAGAACAGGCGAACATCGCCACAAGGCAAAAACGGGCAGAACAGGCGAACATCGCCACCAGGCAAAAACGGGAAGAACAGGTGTACGACAACGCCAGAGGGAAGAACAGGCGTACGACAACGCCAGAGGGAAGAACAGGCGTACGACAACGCCAGAGGGAAGGAACGGGCGCACGACAGCGCCAAAGGGAAGGAACGAGCGCACAACAGCGCCAAAGGGAAGGAACGGGCGTACTTAACACCAAAGGGAAGAACAGGCGTACTGAAAACACCAGGGCTCAACAACACACGCTGGAGCACGACTGGCGTAGAGAAACGCCAGGGGAAACCCGCCGGGGCGTGAGGGAAACGCCGGGGCTTGGGAAAGAGAATGCCGAGGCGTGGGGGAAACGCCGGGGCGCGAGGAAAGAGAACACCGGGGCGCGAGGGAAACGCCGGGGCGCGAGGAAAGCAGGAACTTCTAAAACACCAGGGAACACTAAATCTAAATGCCAGGAATCTAACACCAGGGAACCAAGAAACCTAAACACCAGGGAACTAGAACAGAGGGCATCCTAGCACGCCAGGAACCATGAAATCTAAATATCAGGAGATGGAGGGCGTTCTAACACGCCAGAGAACCGAGAAAATCAAATACTAAGGGCATTCTAACACGCCGGGGAACAAAAGAACTCGGAGGTCCAAACAAAAACTAAGGGAGCACGAATCAGACAAAGTAAAGGAGCGTAAGGCTCAAAACCAGGGATAAGAAGCCTAAGGAGTGCGGGGACCAAAAGAGCGCTATACAAAGTAAGAATCTAACCAAGAACTGGGAAACAAAGGCATGCACTAAACTATAAAGCAAAACCCAGAAAACTAGGGTAGAGGGGAACACAAAAGAAAAACCGAAACAAAAACTAGAAAGAAAAAATAAAACTAAACTAGGAAAGGAACAAAACACTAAAGAAAAACTATAAAACTAATGCGATACCAGAAAATTAAAACAAAACAGAGAAACTAGGGCCCGAACTGGTAAACTAATGTAAAAACTAGATAGCTAAAATAACACAAAACTGAAGCTGAAAGACTAAGGTAAAAAACAATACTTAAGCAAAATTATGAGACTAAAGCTAAACTACAAATTTAGGCAAAACAAGAAAACTAGAACATGAATAAGTACACTAACGAGAAAACCAGAGAACTAAAGCTATAATGAGAAAGCAAAGCAAAGCTAGGAAACTAAGGCAAAATCTAGAATCCTAAAACGGAGCAGGAAAAACAAAGCAAAACAGAGACTAAGAACTCTAAGAAAACAAGAACCCCCTAATTAATTCTAAACTGAGGAATTCTAAATAACTCCAAACTAAGGCCGAGTTTTAACAAAATTTAAACAGAAAGCACTGGCCTTAAGGGCGCAGGCAAAACGGCTGCTAAGCCAAAAAAGAAATAGTCTTCGTGGAGGTCGTCCTGGACGAGGCAGGCGGCGGAGCAGCATCGCCCGATTAAACCCTCGAGGAGGGCGGCCCCGACGAGGCAAAGTCAAGCGGTCGGCGGTTCTGGCCGAACAGAAAAGTCAGAGGTGGCCGCCGTGGTGGGCGGCCCCGATGAGGCAGAGTCGAGCGGCTCGAAGTCCGCAGTCTGCGGCTCCGGCCGAACAGAACAGTCAGAAGCGGGCGCCGTGGTGGACGGCCCCGACGAGGCAAAGTCCAGCGGCCCGGAGTCCGCAGTCTGCGGCTCCGGCCGAACAGGAAAGTCAGAGGCGGGCGCCGTGGTGGACGGCACCGACGAGGTAAAGTCAAATGGCTCGGAGGCCGCAATCGGCGGAACCGGCCGAGCAGGAAGGCCTGGCGCGGGCGTCGTGGAGGACGACCCTGGCACGACGAACCAGAAACAGGGGTTGCACCAACTAAGGCCTCAGCTTGAGGCGGAACAACTCCCTCGGAGGCCTCGGCCTGAGGCGGAACAACTTCCTCGGAGGCCTCGGCCTGAGGCGGAACAATTTCCTTGGAGGCTTCGGCTTGAGGCGGAACAACTCCCTCGGAGGCCTCGGCTTGAGGCGGAACAATTTCCTCGGGGGCCTCGGCCTGAGGCGTAACAATTTCCTCGGGGGCCTCGGCCTGAGGCGGAACAACTTCCTCGGAAGCCTCGGCTTGAGGCGGAACCAACTCTTCGGCTACTTCGGGCTGTGACGGGCAACAGGCTTTGGCGGGCAGTGGCGCCGGGCCACAGGCTTCAGCGGGCAGCGGCGCCGGGCAACAGACTTCAGAGGGCGGCGAGGTTGGAGGCAGAAGCGCCTCCTTGACGAACCCTCCGCG
Organism: Fundulus diaphanus; assembly: GCA_037039145.1. NCBI lineage: Eukaryota > Metazoa > Chordata > Actinopteri > Cyprinodontiformes > Fundulidae > Fundulus > Fundulus diaphanus. The sequence continues at coordinate 4,198,829 of CM073130.1, read as the reverse complement.
CCGGTGATTCTGCCGTCCTCGCCGGGAGGTACCAGATGAAGAATCCGGGGCAGTCTTGGGGGTAGCAGCTGGACAGCAGGGCAGAAAGTCGTCTCGGTCACCGTAGTAAAACTCCCACAACTGGCTCTCCTCGATGCGTGGGGCTCTGTCAGGTGGAAAGATGAGCTTTACTCGAGGGGCCAGCTGCGAGTCATGGAGGTGATGACCGAGACGATGAGAGGCTGAGCGGCTTCCTTCCCTGGGCTCCGAAGTAGCCGTAACCACACCCACGTGGACCACCAGGGGAGTGGAGTCGGCCCGGATCGGTGGCGCAGGGTCCCGGGCAGAAGCCATCCTGGCGTACCTCTCCCTCATCTGGCGTTGGCACATCTCCACATATGCTAGGATTTCCGGGTCGTCAACCCCTGCAGGTAAGACCCTGCAGGGGTTCAACTGAGTTCATCGTTTGGCCGGTCCGTACTGTCACGATTTGTCTATGGATGAACTCAGAACCACACACATGGGACTAAAATTGAGAGTCTTTATTGCTAGGTTGATGATGGAGGTTTGATGAGGCCAGAGGAGCAGGTAACACAGAACTGGAGTGAAGGTGATGGCAGGAGCTGACGGCCCGGAGTGAAAGAGAGTCACGACTATCCAGGCAGCCGGGAATGCTCAGAACTGCTCGGCTAGCAGGCCGCGTAGCCACAACAGGTTAGCAGTTTGTTGGAGACACCAGGGCACAGAGCTGAGCTTCTCCAGGGCGTCTAGTCAGGTTAGCAGAACTTGGGAGACACCAGGGCACAGAGCTGAGCTTCTCCAGGGCGGCTAGTCAGGTTAGCAGAACCTTGGAGACACCAGGACACAGAGCAGAACTTCTCCAGGGACAAACAGCAGAGTATCAGTCTAGAGAAACTGGCAGGACTAACCTTAAACAAGAAAAACAAATCTTCTGAGGCAAAAACGGGGACTGGCATGGAGAGGTGTGGAATGATGACAGACCGGCAAAGGAGTGACAGCAGAGTGAGGCTTAAGTAGGGAGGCTGGCAGGTGAAGTGAGTCTGGCTAATTAGTGGCTGGCAGGTGTGACTAACTGCAGAGGAGGTGAAGTGAAGATGACAGAAAATAACTGATGACAATGAAAACTAACAATAAATAAAGTCAAACCAAACCCACATGAGATGAAAAATGAAAATAACAGAAAAATGAAGTCAAACCAGAACTCAACTATGACAATTAGAAGCCTCCCAGGAAGAGGGAGAACTGGGTAAAATCCATAAAGCAAAATTAGAATTAAACGTCTATATTGAAAAGCAAAATACATTTTTAATACAAAGACTTCAAATAGAAAACTATGAACATGGCAATAAGTCATGAAGCTCCTTAGCTAATCAGCTAAAAAAAAAAAAACTATATTTGCGGTTACAGATTCAACTGGGAATATATTATATGATCCTGAAAGTAGCAGGGCCGAGCTCAATTTGTGGCAGCGGCATCTGACACAGGGACTTCCTATGGCATGCTGTGATTTGTGGCAGCGGCATCTGACACCGGCACTTCCTGTTGCATGCTGTGGCACTTTCACTGGCCTGCTGTGGCACTTTCTATGGCATGCTGTGTGGCATGTTGTGGCACTTTCTGTGGCATGCTGTGTGGCATGCTGTGGCACTTTCACTGGCATGCTGTGTGGCACGCTGTGGCGCTTTCACTGGCATGCTGTGTGGCATGCTGTGGCGCTTTCACTGGCATGCTCTTGCCAAGAAGGTGCCACGGCTCTTTGTGAACTGCTCGCTGGACCTATCATATATTATTTTTAATGTGTTTCAATACAGATATATGCACACACACACACACACACACACACACATATATATATATATATATATATATATATATATATATATATATAGAGAGAGAGAGAGAGAGAGAGAGAGAGAGAGAGATACATACATACATGTGTATGTTTGTGTATATAGTAATAGTTCTTGTATATAGTAATAAAAAATGATTAAAGTGTATGAGTGGCTGTGTTTTGCAGCATACATAAATTCTGTCAGAGTATTCAATTACTTTTAACCACACTAAGAAAATTTAAATGCACTAAACTTTTTCTTATAATACCTCTAGCTTTATATTTTTTAGAAAAAAAAGGAAAAATTCAATAATCAGCGAGTGTATGTGCACGATGTTGCTATGCAACTTCCGCTAACTGAGGGCATACACTTCCAGTGAGGCTGTTCACCCACGGCAAGCAATGGCGTACTACACTCGCTGCCTTCAGGTCCTTCCAAACGTCCTCCGCTTTATGCGAACCTTATCATCACCACGGAGGAAAAAAGGAGAAAGACTTCAAGTTTTACGTGTGGAAGTACATTGACAACTTTGAAGGTAAGTAAAGTACCAGTCATCACTGCTGAGCCACTGTTAACTACGTAGGTAGTTTTTTTATACTGTACTGTCTCGTTTCCACTTATAATATATTTGTTTTAACTCCAAACTCCATAACTCCAAAGCCTTTGTTTCAGGTGCTATTTCGATGTTTTAACCACCATGTCCAACAAAGACTCATCAGGGAGAATGAACGTCAGGCCGGTCTGTTACAGATCGATGCGCAAAAATGATAAGCCTCATGAACTCAGAGTAGGGTGAAATCACATAAAATGATTATCTGTTGTATGAAAAGAGGACTATTTTGGGGGTCTTATGTAGCTCGTGTGCAGCGGAAGTTGTAAGGATTCCTAGCTGTTGTGTGTTGGAATAGTAGCACACACATAAGCTAACTAACTTTAGCATTAGCTTAGCTACACGAGAGCCCCAGAGGCTAGTCTGTAATGACTTCTGAGTGTCGTTATAGTGTAAGTTTAAACATATTTGACTCTGTTAATGCTAAAGCCAGTTCATAGACCTGTTCATTCTGCTCTTTTGCTTCTTTTTACTTCATTTAAAGATTGGAACACAGTACAGCTTCCTATGGGACGTCTGTTGTTGTTGTTTACGTTGCGTTTGTTTGGTTGGTTGGCATTTATGTTAAAAAATGTGCATCTTATTTAATTTATGACGTTAGGGAAGCATTACGTTTTGTAAATCAAGTTTCTTTATAGTACTATTACTTATTAAAAATATGCATCGTGCCCACCAGTCACTGACGTGATGACTTTACATTCCCTCGTCTAAGCCTCCTCAAAGTTGTAGTTTAGACGCTTTGTGATGCTTAAAAAAAGCTTGAAATCAACACCCAAAGCGCATTGTGCTGCAGAGATAGTTCTTACTCTGTAGACAACTGCAAGCTTTCATTTGTATCTTTGCAAATAGTTAAAAAAAAAATTTTTCAATGGAATTGGATTGTCAACCCAAAGTACATTCATTCATTTCATCTTAATTAAGAACAGACGTGAGGATACATCAGCTAAGGTTTAAAAAAATTACCACATTTTTGTCCTGCACTTCCTTCCAGTCTTTTTTTTCACTTGTCGGCACTTTCTGCTTGCTAAAAAATTCTTACATAACCATTGCATAGTTTGACAGTTTGTTTTTTATTTAGATTACAGTTGAAGACTGCTCCTGTGTGGCTGGTACAGTGCTGTGCAATCAGTGTTGCATTACATCACCAGACTGCTAACTACTCTGCTCAGAATTTGGCTGCTGTGCCACCAGTACTAAGCTGTACTGAAACGAACAAATCTGGCACAAACCAACAACCATGGTAAGTGAATCACATTTTGTATAAGACACCCTCCAATTCTATTTAAAACAACATAGTAAGCTGTGAAGTCATATAGTCTGGACAACAGATTCTTGTTTTATAAAATAGAGATCATATTGATCGATATCGATAATTATCAAAAATAATCAAAATATACAATTTAAGTGCAGCCCTGGCTATTTTATGCCGTCGCTTAATGACCTATTTTTTAGATAAATGGAATCAAACACAACACTTTATTCAACCAAATTTTTACAAAAACTGTAAGTGTTATAAAAAAAGAACACTGGCTCTCTGAACTCTGTGAAAGTTGATGGAGCTTTCCTGGGTTTGTACCTTTTCTGTGTGTGTTATCACCAATGTTATCATTTTTAAGCATTTAATTTAATTGTTTTACAGAAGGTTAAACCAGGCCGTGTGCATCACATGGTTTTATGTCTGCAAGACCAGAATGGCAGCGCACAGTCGGAAATGGTAATTATTTAAAATGTAATTATATTGAAGGTTGAAGTAACTGAATATGTTCTTTGAATACTTATTTTGAGTAACATGTATTAATTGGATGTCTTGTTTTTGACTTTGTTTTTTGAAGGAGAAAACGTTACAAGGCAGACACACCAGACCCTGATGTTCTCAGAGTAGCAGAGGTGTATCCGGACTTTCCTGCAGACCTTGCACCTCTCATTACTACCATGGTAATCATTGCTGATGTCCCTTTATTTGATTCAGCCTTTGGTAAAGTCGAGGAAGGCAGTCCATTCGCTTTTCAACATTCACTACCAGTCAGTTGGGTAATAATTTGCCATGTGGATTCCCCCTCCTCTGCCATCACTGCCTCTTGACCACTACCATCTCAAGCCCACCTGTGTCCAGCCAACAGCAACAACTTGAACTGGAGTGTCTTGCGACAACGCTGGAACAGTCCGGTCAAATTGAAGTTGCCACCAGGGAGCAGAGCGCAACATTTCTAGGAAGTCTGTCATATGAGAGGAGCCACTTCTGCTTTGAGCTTAGCGCAGCGCATCAAGATGGGAACAGCAGCCACAGCTGCCATGAAAAGGGGCCTAGCACTTAACCCATCCGCTATCTGGGAATACTGCAGGATCAAAAACACCAACTTTGGGCCCTGTGGGTTTGTGATTCACCCTGATGCTCCATGGTTGGGCTCTTCTCCAGATGTTGTTGTTTTTGACCTGACAGAGATGCAAACATTTGTTTTGTTGGAGTTAAAATGTCCCTATACTAAGAGTTATGTGAATTGTTGCTATGTAATGGCACGATGAGGCTCGCGTCAAGTCACAGCTGCTGCTGGCAGGTGAAAGGGCAGCTTCTAATCACTGGCATGGAGTGGTGTGATTTTGTCGTCTATCCAGAGGATGACATTCTTGTCCAACGCATTTATAGAGATACCCGTGTGTGAAATGAAAGATTAGGGCAAAGGTTGACCATTTTTACTTTTATGTGTACTTTTCAGGTTGGAGGTCAAACACATTTTGGTTTGTTTGGTTGTCTGAGCTTGTTACTATGTATTTTGTGTTATGTATAGCTTAGTAATGATTCTGTGCACTAATTTTCTATTGTCCTATTTAGTAAATTCTTTTCTAACATCTTAACACTTTATGCCATGTTGTGGATTAAATAGCGTAAGAGCTTTTTAAAAACCTATGTTTTGCTAAGGTATCTTGCAAATTTAAGACAAATGATGCTAAGAATTTAAACTGCACAATAAAAGTACTTTGTTTGAGTATTGCAGTTTGTTCATTAATAAAAATTTCCTCAAAAGTGTTTTAATATAATCAGTAGTTAGGAAGTATTGGTTTTACAAAGTATTTTATTTGTGTGCTTTACAAACAAGTACCAAACTTTACAAGGGGAAGGAAATCAGCATTGCTTCCATGAAAACAGCGGCAGCCGGTGTGGGACGTTAGAGGCTTTTACAACGGGTTTGGCATGTTGGTGGCATCCTGCCATCCTATGGACTTATTGTGGCATCTTTGTGGCACCTAATGGCCACAGTGTGCCAGTGTGTTTTCAAGTGATGTATTTATATCACCACATTTGTTTCTCTAATCACGAGTTAAACCACACATACAGTAACCTTATAACTTTTGTATTAAATTGCTTGAAAATGTTTGTTAAATTATGTGAATTTAACACATGAATGATTGAATGTAAATATATAATAGGTATTAAATAACCCGAAAATCTAAGCATTTTCGCAGAAGGGCGGCAGGTGGCATGCCGGCTTAGTGACACCTTGTGGCGGATATATGCCACTGCAGCTGCCACAAAGCTGGTGGTAATTAAACAAGGTTTTATTGGAAATAATATGAATAAAACATGATTATTTGGAAGTAGTTATAGAGTAACAGGTAGCTAACAAATCATTTGCCCACACACAGCAACAGGAATGCAGCAACAGCCGTGACATCTTCTTAGTAAGTGCATGCCAGTGAAAGTCCTGCAGCCACCAACGCAATTGCCACTCCCGCTGCCACAAGAAGAGCCAGGACTTGGTGGAGGTTCAGCTTTTATTGGAAATAATGCAATAAAAATTTGATTATTTACAAGTAGCTATAGTGTAACAGGCGTCTGTAACAAACAGTTTGCCTAAAAACAGAAACAGCAGTTCACAAAGAGCCGTGGCACCTTCTTGGCAAGAGCATGCCAGTGAAAGCGCCACAGCATGCCACACAGCATGCCAGTGAAAGCGCCACAGCATGCCACACAGCATGCCAGTGAAAGTGCCACAGCATGCCACACAGCATGCCACACAGCATGCCACAGCATGCCACAGAAAGTGCCACAGCATGCCACACAGCATGCCACAGAAAGTGCAACAGCATGCCACAGGAAGTGCCGGTGTCAGATGCCGTTGCCACAAATCACAGCATGCCACAGGAAGTGCCGTGTCAGATGCCGATGCCACAAATTGAGCCTGCTGTCTCTCCCTGAAAGTATAAACAACACCTTTCGAGATTACTACAAATCCTTATACACATCACAGATAAACCCATCAGATATTGACAATCGAGCAGTTTCTGGATAAAATAACACTTCCTAAATTATCAGATTGTCAGACGATGACCCTGGATTCACTGCTGACAACAGTTGAAATTCAGGAAGCTCTTAAAAGCATGCCCAATAAAAAGGCTCCGGATCCACATGGATTTTCAGCAGAAATTCTTCAAAAATTCTGGAATATTCTGGCACCAACATTTCACATAATGCTGCAGAAAACTCCAGAAATTGGTAGATTCCCGGCTAATATGAATTCTGCTACCATTAGTCTCCTGCTTAAGCCAGGCAAATATCCTGCGTTTCCTGTCAGCTATCATCCCATATCCCTTATTAACGTTGATGTTGAAATAATCTGTAAAGCTCTGGCAAAAAGATTAGATAAAGTCACTCCTCTCATAATACACCCCGAGCAAAACCGGTTTCATGAAAGGAAGGCAGTCATCCACAATACCTCAAGTCACCTGATTTAATGACTACCGGCCTGTTGCACGACTCCCATCATGATGAAGTGCTTTGAAAGGCTAGTAAAAGAACACATCGTCTCCAGTCTCCCCCCAACATTCGACAGTTGGGGGGAGTTTGCCTACGGGCGGAACCGCTCCACTGAGGACGCCATCTCCTCCGCTCTTCACCTGAGCCTGGCACACCTGGAGGAGACGAACAACCATGTGCGGATGCTGTTCCTGGACTTCAGTTCAGCATTCAACACCATCATCCCACAGCATCTGGTAGGAAAGCTGGAACATCTGGGCTTCAGCACACCCCTTCGCAACTGGCTGCTAGACTTCCTCACCAACAGACCTCAGTCGGTCCGGGTCGGACAGAACACCTCTGATGTCATCACCCTCAGCACGGGCTCCCCTCAGGGCTGCGTCCTGAGCCCCCTGCTGTTCACTCTGATGACACACGACTGCGTCCCCAGGTTCACCACCAATCACATTGTGAAGACACGACGGTGGTGGGCCTGATCAGAGATGACAACGACCAGGACTACAGAGAGGAGGTGGAGCAGCTGGTGGGCTGGTGCAGAGACAACAGCCTGATCCTGAACATGGAGAAAACAAAGGAGATCATCGTCGAATTCTGGAAGAACCGGCCTCGCCACACTCCACTGCTCATCAACAGCTCAGCTGTGGAGGTGGTCCGCAGCACCAAAGTCCTCGGGGTGCACATCATAGACAACCTCACCTATTCTGTGAACACAACGTCACTGGTCAAGAGGACACAGAAGCGCTTGTACTTCCTGCGGAGGATGAGGAGCGCCCACCTGCCCCCACCCATCCTCACCACCTTCTACAGAAGCACCATAGAGAGCATTCTGACCAGCTGTCTCTCTGTGTGGTGTGGAGACTGCAGTGCCTCCGACCAGAGGAACGTGAGGAGAGTGGTGAGGACAGCAAAAGGAATCATCGGGGCTCCTCTTCCCTCCATTAAGGACATTTCATCCCAGCGCTGCGTGTCCCAAGCCCATAACATTATCAGAGACCCCTCACACCCCCACCATGGACTGTTCTCCCTGCTGTCCTCTGGGAAGAGGTTCCGCAGCACATGGACCGCGGAACGGGTAGGGCCAGTAGGGCCGCGGCCCTACCTACTTTTGATGATCAAACATGTAAAATAATATATATAAATAAAATTAAAATATTCAATAGCTATTTTTTTCAAATGCACAGTAGTCTATGGCAGCAGCATCATTCTCCAATGAGAAAGCGATAAATCATCCCATCTAAAAATGTATTGGCTGATTGTGTCATGTGATGTAAACAAAAGTTTTCCCACCTCTGCGCTGCTTATGACCGCTACTTCGTTAGCTTCGTTTGCTTCGTTAACCGTGTCCACTGCAAGTGCTGAGAGGTGTTTCTCGTCCCTCCGTCGTATCAAGAACTATCTGAGATCAACAATGACCCAGAAAAGACTAAATAGCTTGATATGCGCCCACACACACAGGGATCTTTTGACCACAGTGGATGCTTTGAGGATAGCCAGGGACTTCTCCAGCATAATGACAGACGGAGACACTTTTTCGGGAATATTTAGAGTAGGGGTGAGTTTGACTTTTCTTTTTAAAGTATTTTTATTCTGTAAATATTGTGTTAGCTGTAATATAATGATTGTAAGTGGAAATAAATCCGGGGCATGTGTGCTGGAACGTCAGAAAAAAAGTTAAATAAAAATTCGGTGCCGATTTTAATTATAACATGGAAGACACATTTATCATGCTCAGGGACCACAGCCTATGAGAAAGCAATAAATTCTGGTGTCTAAAAATGGATTGGCTTGTCTTGTGTCATGTGACGCAAATCAGTTGCGTGATCAAGGGGATGCTGGTGTTTTATGTGTATGCGGGCGCGTGCGTATGTGATGGGTAGTGGTATTGCCTGATGGGCCTGACCAATTTGAAATGCGTTCTGCGGTCCATGCCGCAGCATCCGCTGCAGGTCCACCAGGTTCTGCAACAGCTTTTCCCCCGTTGCCATCAGACTGTGGAACTGTTGAATCTAAACTGGACTCTACACCAAGCAGACATTGCGATGTGTGCGTCCATTCAGTTTGACACCGGTTAACAATTTTCAAGTATTCCCTGGTAGACATTTGGTAACAATGACTTAAGAGTTAAGGGTGTGGACTGTTTTTAAATTTTTAGCAACAGTTTGAATTATACATTTATATAAATGTATTGTTATAACATTGAATCGGCGATATAAATCAAGCAGTAAAACAATAGAAACTAGAACTGCAAGCAGTTATTAACGGGTTCCAAGCCCACCCACGCCCCGCCCCTTTGAGTATGCTCCTGTACCTCAGTTCAGCGTTCAGCACCCTCATCCCACAGCATCTGGTGGAAAAACTGGAACATCTGTGCTTCAGCACACCCCTTCGCAACTGGCTGCTAGACTTCCTCACCAACAGACCTCAATCGGGCAGAAAACCTCTGATGTCATCACCCTCAGCACGGGCTCCCCCCAGGGCTGCGTCCTGAGCCCCCTGCTGTTCACCCTGATGACACACAACTGCGTCCCCAGGTTCACTACCAATTACATCGTGAAGTTTGCAGACGACATATATCGTTATGAAGGACTCAAATATCCTTCATAGCTGAAAGATAATCCTAAATTATCTTTCAGCAGCTCTTAATAACAAACGTAATGTGTAATCAATAAACAAAGAACCGAATGTGGTTACTTACACTAGGTCATTAACTTAAAACTCGGAGCATCAATGTTTAGGACTGCAAACAGCCGACATGCTATAAATTAAACCGAAAGTAGCAGTTAACGTACTGAACCTACGTCACTACCTGAAAGCAGCCGAACCTATATTACAAACAAAGAATGTCTGAGCTTTTTATACACACCTATCATACAGACATATCCACAGTGTCCGTGATTCACCAGCCAGGCATATTTTTTACCGGCCAAAATATTAATCCTGACCAGATCTCTCAACCTTTATCAAAAATTAAGAGTGAGATTATGTTTATTTTCGGGGGGGCGTGGTTGGGGGAGTGGCTGACTGGACCCTGGAAGAGAAATCTTTGTTTCCTGAAAATAAGAAAATAAGAAAATATTGTAGTTGATTATAAAAGGCACAATATGAATTATCAGATTCACATCCAGGCAATAAAAAACACCACAGATTATCATTATTCTATCCATGTTGGTCTTATTTGTGAATGAGGCAGAGTTTCATCAAGCCCATACGGTCCAACATTTTTCCCTCAGCTGCAACACTTAAAGCATGCAGGGGTTCGCGCTGCGTCTTTACCCTCGTGCACTGCGCGCGAGGGATAAACAGTTGGGAAAATGCATAAATGAAGACTGTAAAGGGCTCCTTTAGAGAGGAGAGAAGGAACAATGGGTCTGAGCTGAAGCCCCTGATGTGACAAGTTCCTTAAAATGACCCTTAAAAGTGTGCACCTAACTTACATGTAATGTAATTTTGCGCACCTAAATTCAAGCGCAAGGCAGCAGCCCACCGAGGCACCGCTGGTTCTGTGTCGTTAAAAACAAAACAGCATGAAACACAGCTACTGACTCTCCTATTGTTTTTAATTGGGACGTTTTGGTACGAGTGGAAGGACATTAAACGTAGTGATTCACGTTTTGAAGGCTGGCCGCTGACAAAAGAACCTGGCTCCGAGGGAAGGGAGGAGAGAGGAGCAGTGGCGTTGAAGCATAGAGACACAGCGCATGTAGTAAAAAAAAAAGCAGAATAAATAAGAACGAAACTTATAAACAAACTAATTGGCGTTTTAGACTGTATCTGGTTAGTCGATTTGGCCCCTGTTACCCAACAGTCACAGGTTAAGTCGCGGGGACTGTCAAGCAGGGCACCCTGATATCAGGGAGAGCGGATTTTGACAGTGGGGCTGTTGCTGGGTGGAGATGTTGCGTGTCTCCCCGGATGTCCAGGGTCTGCTCAACCCTCATGCACGCCGGGAAAGAGAGCTCATTCGCGGGGTTGAGATGCTGCGTGTCTCCCCCCCCTGGTTGTCTGGTTGTCTGATGGCTGGACAGCCATCCTCCATGCTGGAAAAGAGAGCTCTTTGTGCGGGGTCGGGATGCTGCATTTCTCCCCTGGGTCTCTGGTTGTCTAAAGGATGCACATCCCTCCTCCATCATGCGGGGAAGAGGGCTCTGCTGCGGGGTGGAGATGCTGCATTTCTCCCCTGGGTCTCTGGTTGTCTAAGGGCTGCACATCCCTCCTCCATCATGCGGGGAAGAGGGCTCTGCTGCGGGGTTGAGATGCTGCATTTCTCCCCTGGGTCTCTGGTTGTCTAAAGGATGCACATCCCTCCTCCATCATGCGGGGAAGAGGGCTCTGCTGCGGGGTGGAGATGCTGCATTTCTCCCCTGGATCTCTGGTTGTCTAAGGGCTGCACATCCCTCCTCCATCATGCTGGGAAAAGAGCTCTGTTGCGGGGTTGAGATGCTGCATTTCTCCCCTGGGTCTCTGGTTGTCTAAGGGCTGCACATCCCTCCTCCATCATGCGGGGAAGAGGGCTCTGCTGCGGGGTGGAGATGCTGCATTTCTCCCCTGGGTCTCTGGTTGTCTAAGGGCTGCACATCCCTCCTCCATCATGCTGGGAAAAGAGCTCTGTTGCGGGGTTGAGATGCTGCATTTCTCCCCTGGGTCTCTGGTTGTCTAAGGGCTGCACATCCCTCCTCCATCATGCGGGGAAGAGGGCTCTGCTGCGGGGTCGGGATGCTGCATTTCTCCCCTGGGTCTCTGGTTGTCTAAAGGATGCACATCCCTCCTCCATCATGCGGGGAAGAGGGCTCTGCTGCGGGGTGGAGATGCTGCATTTCTCCCCTGGGTCTCTGGTTGTCTAAGGGCTGCACATCCCTCCTCCATCATGCGGGGAAGAGGGCTCTGCTGCGGGGTTGAGATGCTGCATTTCTCCCCTGGGTCTCTGGTTGTCTAAAGGATGCACATCCCTCCTCCATCATGCGGGGAAGAGGGCTCTGTTGCGGGGTTGAGATGCTGCATTTCTCCCCTGGGTCTCTGGTTGTCTAAGGGCTGCACATCCCTCCTCCATCATGCGGGGAAGAGGGCTCTGCTGCGGGGTTGAGATGCTGCATTTCTCCCCTGGGTCTCTGGTTGTCTAAGGGCTGCACATCCCTCCTCCATCATGCGGGGAAGAGGGCTCTGCTGCGGGGTTGAGATGCTGCATTTCTCCCCTGGGTCTCTGGTTGTCTAAAGGATGCACATCCCTCCTCCATCATGCGGGGAAGAGGGCTCTGCTGCGGGGTGGAGATGCTGCATTTCTCCCCTGGGTCTCTGGTTGTCTAAGGGCTGCACATCCCTCCTCCATCATGTGGGGAAGAGGGCTCTGCTGCGGGGTTGAGATGCTGCATTTCTCCCCTGGGTCTCTGGTTGTCTAAAGGATGCACATCCCTCCTCCATCATGCGGGGAAGAGGGCTCTGCTGCGGGGTGGAGATGCTGCATTTCTCCCCTGGGTCTCTGGTTGTCTAAGGGCTGCACATCCCTCCTCCATCATGCTGGGAAAAGAGCTCTGTTGCGGGGTTGAGATGCTGCATTTCTCCCCTGGGTCTCTGGTTGTCTAAGGGCTGCACATCCCTCCTCCATCATGCGGGGAAGAGGGCTCTGCTGCGGGGTTGAGATGCTGCATTTCTCCCCTGGGTCTCTGGAGGTCCAGAGATGGATGTTGATGCCCAGCAAGAGTGCTCCCAGCAAGCTTTTTGGGAGGCTCAAAAACCTCCAGCCTAGGAGGGGCCTGTGTCAGAGAGCTGTGCCCCAGGGAGAGGGCCTCTGGCTGGGCCAGTAGTGGTGGAAAGGTCCCCTACCATGGCCTAAAATTTTTTCTAAGTTCCTGGCATGGGGTCGATAGCAGGTACACAGGAGTAGCTCAAAAAGATACAAGGGTCTGGAGGGATCCTGGGGCCTTATGTGAAAAAACCCCTTCTGCAGATTAGTAAGAGCGAGCTTTTTGGCAAGCTCAGGTTGGAAGATTTTCTAAGTTCCTGGCATGGGGTCGATAGCAGGTACACAGGAGTAGCTTTTATCTAGCCATCCCAGGGGCACGAGGTCAAGGGCTGCTCTGCCTTCCTCCATGCCCAGCAAGAGTGCTCCTTTTCTGGGTAAAGGTGGATCCATGGTTGGGCCTGTGTCCCCCTGGATCTCTGGAGGCCCAGAGATGGGTGTTGATGCCCAGCAAGAGTGCTCCTTTTCTGGGTAATGTGGCTCCATGGTTGGGCCCTGGTTAAATTAAATAAAGAATTAATTAATTAAGAAAGAAAGGAGGAAAAAAAAAACCTCCAGCCTAGGAGGGGCCTGTGTCAGAGAGCTGTGCCCCAGGGAGAGGGCCTCTGGCTGGGCCAGTAGTGGTGGAAAGGTCCCCTACCATGGCCTAAAATTTTTTCTAAGTTCCTGGCATGGGGTCGATAGCAGGTACACAGGAGTAGCTCAAAAAGATACAAGGGTCTGGAGGGATCCTGGGGCCTTATGTGAAAAAACCCCTTCTGCAGATTAGTAAGAGCGAGCTTTTTGGCAAGCTCAGGTTGGAAAATTTTCTAAGTTCCTGGCATGGGGTCGATAGCAGGTACACAGGAGTAGCTTTTATCTAGCCATCCCAGGGGCACGAGGTCAAGGGCTGCTCTGCCTTCCTCCATGCCCAGCAAGAGTGCTCCTTTTCTGGGTAAAGGTGGATCCATGGTTGGGCCTGTGTCCCCCTGGATCTCTGGAGGCCCAGAGATGGGTGTTGATGCCCAGCAAGAGTGCTCCTTTTCTGGGTAATGTGGCTCCATGGTTGGGCCCTGGTTAAATTAAATAAAGAATTAATTAATTAAGAAAGAAAGGAGGAACAAAAAAAAACCTCCAGCCTAGGAGGGGCCTGTGTCAGAGAGCTGTGCCCCAGGGAGAGGGCCTCTGGCTGGGCCAGTAGTGGTGGAAAGGTCCCCTACCATGGCCTAAAATTTTTTCTAAGTTCCTGGCATGGGGTCGATAACAGGTACACAGGAGTAGCTCAAAAAGATACAAGGGTCTGGAGGGATCCTGGGGCCTTATGTGAAAAAACCCCTTCTGCAGATTAGTAAGAGCGAGCTTTTTGGCAAGCTCAGGTTGGAAAATTTTCTAAGTTCCTGGCATGGGGTCGATAGCAGGTACACAGGAGTAGCTTTTATCTAGCCATCCCAGGGGCACGAGGTCAAGGGCTGCTCTGCCTTCCTCCATGCCCAGCAAGAGTGCTCCTTTTCTGGGTAAAGGTGGATCCATGGTTGGGCCTGTGTCCCCCTGGATCTCTGGAGGCCCAGAGATGGGTGTTGATGCCCAGCAAGAGTGCTCCTTTTCTGGGTAATGTGGCTCCATGGTTGGGCCCTGGTTAAATTAAATAAAGAATTAATTCATTAAGAAAGAAAGGAGGAAAAAAAAAAACCTCCAGCCTAGGAGGGGCCTGTGTCAGAGAGCTGTGCCCCAGGGAGAGGGCCTCTGGCTGGGCCAGTAGTGGTGGAAAGGTCCCCTACCATGGCCTAAAATTTTTTCTAAGTTCCTGGCATGGGGTCGATAGCAGGTACACAGGAGTAGCTCAAAAAGATACAAGGGTCTGGAGGGATCCTGGGGCCTTATGTGAAAAAACCCCTTCTGCAGATTAGTAAGAGCGAGCTTTTTGGCAAGCTCAGGTTGGAAAATTTTCTAAGTTCCTGGCATGGGGTCGATAGCAGGTACACAGGAGTAGCTTTTATCTAGCCATCCCAGGGGCACGAGGTCAAGGGCTGCTCTGCCTTCCTCCATGCCCAGCAAGAGTGCTCCTTTTCTGGGTAAAGGTGGATCCATGGTTGGGCCTGTGTCCCCCTGGATCTCTGGAGGCCCAGAGATGGGTGTTGATGCCCAGCAAGAGTGCTCCTTTTCTGGGTAAAGTGGCTCCATGGCTGGGCCTGTGTCCCCCTGGATCTCTGGAGGCCCAGAGATGGATGTTGATGCCCAGCAAGAGTGCTCCTTTTCTGGGTAAAGTGGCTCCATGGCTGGGCCTGTGTCCCCCTGGATCTCTGGAGGCCCAGAGATGGATGTTGATGCCCAGCAAGAGTGCTCCTTTTTTGGGTAAAGTGGCTCCATGGCTGGGCCCTGGTTAAATTAAATAAAGAATTAATTAATTAAGAAAGAAAGGAGGAAAAAAAAACCTCCAGCCTAGGAGGGGCCTGTGTCAGAGAGCTGTGCCCCAGGGAGAGGGCCTCTGGCTGGGCCAGTAGTGCAGCAAAGGTCCCCTACCATGGCCTAAAAATTTTTTTTTTTCCAAGTTCTTACAACCACTCTCTATCTTGTCCCATTTGTCCATTAAAACACACCCTCTGCTTTGCACTACAGGTGAAAGAGCACAAAACAAATCGTGCGTTTGGGCCCGCACAGCTCTACTTAACGCATCAAGAGTTCTCATGGCTGGAACAATGGGTGCTCATCAGAGAGAAATTAGACCCACCCACAGAACTTCTTCTCTTCACCGAAAAATTCACAAAGATCCAAAACCTAACCGTATCAATGCAAGCCGCCTGGCTGGACATGGGTTTTCCGGGGAACCCAACATTCACAGATTTCCGGACATCAATAGCAACATACGTAAGTAATTATATCACTTTTCCATGTAATAGAGCTAAAATAAAAACGCATAATATTCAAGAACCATCTCTATTTTTCAAGGCAAGGAATACCCTATCCCCAAGTGACCGGTCCAAGATGTCACGTCTCATGTGTCATGACACAAGGACAGCCGACCGATTCTACGCCCTCCACCACACCGCATCAGAGCTAGCTCAGATCCGTCAGAATTTCGAGGCAGCGATCAAGCCACCACATATGACGGGACATGACACCTACGAACCTCCTCTCCTCACCATGTCCGACTCATCAAGTGATGCACCTGGGAAGGCTTCATACAGCCCGCCTGCTGAAGCCAGCCAGCCCGCAACACCCAGCCCGCCTCCACCGTCTTGCAGGGCCCCTGCCGGTCTTCCAAAAACATCCAGGCATGCGACTAGATCACAAAGCCATGATACCTCTTCTCAAAGCGAAACTGATTCCTCCTCTCAAAGCGACAATGATTACACTTCTCCCAGCGAATCTGAATATTCTGATCCTACTTATACACCACCAGGATGGGCACAACCCAGGAGGTCCTCACGTGTTCTGAGATCCAGAAATAGTAAAAAATAAACAAAATCAGTAGTGATGTAACTCTATTTGCTTTCTGTTACAGTTTGGTTGAAAACAATTATTTATCCTTAATAAATGGTGTTCTTTAAGACATTTCTCCATTCATTATTCCTGGCAAATAAAATAATAAAATAATAAAAAAAAAAAACAAAAAAAAAAACTCCAGCCTAGGAGGGGGATGTGATGTGGAGAGCAGGCCCAGGGTGAGAGCTCTGCTGCGGGGTGGGATAAGCTGCATGTCTCCCCTGGGTCTCTGGAGGCCCAGAGATGGATGTTGATGCCCAGCAAGAGTGCTCCTTTTCTGGGTAAAGTGGCTCCATGGATGGGCCCTGGTTAAATTAAATAAAGAATTAATTCATTAAGAAAGAAAGGAAAAAAAAAAAAAAAAAAAAAAAAAAAAAAAAAAAAACTCCAGCCTAGGAGGGCGCTGTGTCAGAGAGCTTTGCCCCAGCAGAGGGCCTCTGGCTGGGCCAGTAGTGCAGCAAAGGTCCCCTGCCCTGGGCGAAATTTCTTCAAAGTTCCTGGCATGGGGGTGATAGCAGATCAACGGGAGTAGCTCTTCTCCAGCCATACCAGGGGCACGGCGGGCGAAATTTTTTCTAAGTTCTGGCATGGGGTGGATAGCGAGTCAACTGGAGTAGCTCTTCTCCAGCCATACCAGGGGCACGGCGGGCGAAATTTTTTCTAAGTTCTGGCATGGGGTGGATAGCGAGTCAACTGGAGTAGCTCTTCTCCAGCCATACCAGGGGCACGGCGGGCAAAATTTTTTCTAAGTTCTGGCATGGGGTGGATAGCGAATCAACTGGAGTAGCTCAAAAAGATACAAGGGTCTGGAGGGATCCTGGGGCCTTATGCGAAATAACCCCTTCCGCAGATTTGTAGGAACGAGCTTTTCAGTGAGCTCAGGTGGAAAATATTTCTAAGTCTTTCAGCACTTAGTCTCTGGAGTCTGTCAGGGGGACTTCCAGGGCCCACCGTCTCTTCACCCAGACCGATCTGCAAACGTGGCCTGCCACAGGAGGGCCTCCGTCGGCCCCGGTGCCCAGCACCGGCGCTTCGGCGGTCGGTTCCTCCATCCTGCAGGCTTGACTCTAGACCCCAGCGGAGGTTGCGCGCTACTGTGCTTATTTCCCCGTAGTTGGCCGCACACTCGGAGGCGAGACCGAGACGCCCCGTCCGACCTAGTGGTCCCGCACCAAGACTCCGCCGCCGGGCGCACGTCCCCCGGTCCCTGCCTGGCCCGCGCGGCGGTGCGCTTGGGAAACACGGTTTCTCTTACCCTCTGACCGAGCCCCGTGCGGCTGTCCGCCCACAAGCCAATCGACTAGGGCTCGGGCGGCCCGGGCTACGGAGGACCGCGGCCTCCGCCCGGTGCCCGCGCTAAACCCCCTCGCTCTGCCTACGGGCCCGGCGCGTGCCGGGTTCTGGAGGGCTACCTGGTTGATCCCGCCACTACCATATGCTTGTCGCAAAGATTAACCCTAAAGCGGCCCAGACACTGAGAGGATTGACAGATTGAAACCTATTTCTAGACTCTGTTGGTGGTGGTGGTGCATGGCTGCGAGAAGTAATGTGATTTGCAGGACAAACTTCGAGCAGACTTTGCGGGTTCCTCCCGGGGCTACGCCTCTCTGATGGTCACTATGTCATCAATCGGAAGCCTCGCTCTTCCGCGGCTGGGGCTGTCGCAGGCGGACTCGTCCGCCTTCGTCCCCCTAAGTGCAGACCGATCGGGACGCCCGGCGCGTCGTGCGCGGACCCCGCCCGGGGACCGTCGCCCTTCGCCGTCCGCAGGCCTCCTCCCTCTCTCCCTCCTCCATCTCCTCTGTCCGGCCGGCGGCGGTGGTGGGGGGGCGGCGCCTTCTCCGTCGAGCTCCGCATGTGCGGGCGCGGCTGCCGGTGGACTTAGCCGTCTCCGAGCTGACCGCGTTACGTGTGCGTCAGGCCTCCGGCGGAGGTGGTCCGTCCCTGCGGGGGATTGAGGGGCCAAGGGAGGACTGTCGGTGCGACGAGGGGTGCGGCTCCAAGCGGACCGCCGTGCGGCGCGGCGGGGCACCCGGTCTCGAGATCGTCATGAGCCTGCCTTCCTCCCTCCTTCGCGGGGGGGAGGAGGGGAGCCATGCAAGCCCCCGGCTCTCCGGAGCCGGGGAACCATCCGATGACGAGCTCAGATCAGACGAGAAGATCCCGCCAGTACCATATGCTTGTCGCAAAGATTAACCCTAAAGCGGCCCAGACACGGAGAGGATTGACAGATTGAAACCTATTTCTAGACTTCAGGTGGTGGTGGTGCGTGAATGCGAGAACTAATGTGATTTGCAGGACAAACTTCGAGCGGACTTTGTGGCCCCGGTAAACACATACGTAACCCGTCTTGAAAAACAAAAAACGAGCGCGAGAATGGATAACCATCCAAGGAAGACCCCGCTGGAGCTCTGCTATACCAGGGAAAGACCAAAAAAAATTCCAAGTGTTGAGAACCAGGAGCGTGAGGGGGAACAGCGTGAGAACGTAGCCCGAGGAGAGGGCCTCGGGCTTGGGCTCCAGCGGCAGGGAGGTTCCCCTGTCCTGCTGGAGCTCTGCTATACCAGGGGCACGAAAGACCAAAAAAAATTCCAAGTGTTGAGAACCAGGAGCGTGAGGGGGAACAGCGTGAGAACGTAGCCCGAGGAGAGGGCCTCGGGCTTGGGCTCCAGCGGCAGGGAGGTTCCCCTGTCCTGCTGGAGCTCTGCTATACCAGGGGCACGAAAGACCAAAAAAAATTCCAAGTGTTGAGAACCAGGAGCGTGAGGGGGAACAGCGTGAGAACGTAGCCCGAGGAGAGGGCCTCGGGCTTGGGCTCCAGCGGCAGGGAGGTTCCCCTGTCCTGCTGGAGCTCTGCTATACCAGGGGCACGAAAGACCAAAAAAAATTCCAAGTGTTGAGAACCAGGAGCGTGAGGGGGAACATCGTGAGAACGTAGCCCGAGGAGAGATCCCCGGGCTGGGATACCGGAAGCAGGATGTTCCACTGATATGGCAGAAAGACCTTCGTGCCTCTGGTATGGCAGAAAGACGTTCGTGGCCCTGGTATGGCTGCAGACACTTAGTCTCTGGAGCGAAGAGAACTCCAGCCATACCAGGGGCACGGAGGTCTTTCTGCCATACCAGGGGCACGAGGACTTTGCCGTTTGGTTTATTGGTTTATAACCGAGGGGGGGTGCTTAAGTGTGGGTACCCGGGTTTGGCTGGAGGTGAAGGTTATGGAGGTGGTGGCTCCAGGGTCCCTGGTGGTGTGCTGGTGCCCGGGCCTGGTTGCTGGTAGCGGGGGTGGGTGTAGGGGCTGATGCTGAGAGCTCCATGCTGGGTGTGAAGAGGGGAGGATGAGAACCAGAACCAGGGCAGGGTGATGTGGAGAGCAGGCCCACGATGAGAGCTCTGTGCTGGGCCTGAGGTGGGTCAGTCTGTGCCCCTCTGGAGAACCAGGGCAGGGTGATGTGGAGAGCAGGCCCACGATGAGAGCTCTGTGCTGGGCCTGAGGTGGGTCAGTCTGTGCCCCTCTGGAGAACCAGGGCAGGGTGATGTGGAGAGCAGGCCCACGATGAGAGCTCTGTGCTGGGCCTGAGGTGGGTCAGTCTGTGCCCCTCTGGAGAACCAGGGCAGGGTGATGTGGAGAGCAGGCCCACGATGAGAGCTCTGTGCTGGGCCTGAGGTGGGTCAGCCTGTGCCCCTCTGGAGAACCAGGGCAGGGTGATGTGGAGAGCAGGCCCACGATGAGAGCTCTGTGCTGGGCCTGAGGTGGGTCAGTCTGTGCCCCTCTGGAGAACCAGGGCAGGGTGATGTGGAGAGCAGGCCCACGATGAGAGCTCTGTGCTGGGCCTGAGGTGGGTCAGTCTGTGCCCCTCTGGAGAACCAGGGCAGGGTGATGTGGAGAGCAGGCCCACGATGAGAGCTCTGTGCTGGGCCTGAGGTGGGTCAGTCTGTGCCCCTCTGGAGAACCAGGGCAGGGTGATGTGGAGAGCAGGCCCACGATGAGAGCTCTGTGCTGGGCCTGAGGTGGGTCAGTCTGTGCCCCTCTGGAGAACCAGGGCAGGGTGATGTGGAGAGCAGGCCCACGATGAGAGCTCTGTGCTGGGCCTGAGGTGGGTCAGTCTGTGCCCCTCTGGAGAACCAGGGCAGGGTGATGTGGAGAGCAGGCCCACGATGAGAGCTCTGTGCTGGGCCTGAGGTGGGTCAGTCTGTGCCCCTCTGGAGAACCAGGGCAGGGTGATGTGGAGAGCAGGCCCACGATGAGAGCTCTGTGCTGGGCCTGAGGTGGGTCAGTCTGTGCCCCTCTGGAGAACCAGGGCAGGGTGATGTGGAGAGCAGGCCCACGATGAGAGCTCTGTGCTGGGCCTGAGGTGGGTCAGTCTGTGCCCCTCTGGAGAATCAGGGCAGGGTGATGTGGAGAGCAGGCCCACGATGAGAGCTCTGTGCTGGGCCTGAGGTGGGTCAGTCTGTGCCCCTCTGGAGAACCAGGGCAGGGTGATGTGCTGAAGGCTGGTGCTGGTGAAGAGCTGCGTGCTGAGCGTGGAGGGCAGGGGGAGAACCACCAGGGGGAGCTCTGCTGTGGGCTGGATGTGCTCAGTGTCTGCCCTGGATCTCCAGAGATCCGAGGGCTCCTCAGCCCTCATGCATGCGGGGATAGGGAGCTCTGTTGTGGGGTGGAGAACCTCCAGGTTTCCCCCCTGGACACATGTATATTTTTCTTTAATCATTTGTCACTGATGCACCTTTTTGTTTTACCCTAAAGTACCCAATGTATTTTCCTGATTGTTTGCCCTCTTTGGTGGGCTGTCACGGGGTCATGGTGGGTCCTAAAAATCGGGGACCACTGGCATGTGGCTGTCAAGGGATGGGGCTATTTTTTGACCCACGCCCCGTGACCCTGTGAGCTTTGGTTTGGCCTCCAGGACTGGCCACAAATGGCACCATACTGTAAAAAAACCGGGCCTGGCCCCTAAGGAGGGTTAGCAAAACTGTTTTCTGATCCAGCGTGCAGCCATGACTGGTTCTGAATGAAGGCTTTATCTGGGAGCCGCTCTCCCCCTTGCCTCCTGCTTCGCACTTTCACCGCTGCAGCAGAAACAGGCTGTGAAAGAAGCTGAACCAGCTCCGCAGAAGACGGGTCTAGACTGAGCTCTGGATGGACAAAGCTGTGAACGGATCATCCGCAGCCCAGATGGGCTTTGTTATTTTTATGTTATTTTTAATTTATTTGGTACAAAGATTTACTCGCCATATTGCAGCTAGCCCTCTGAAATTCACTCGCCAAACGGGAAATTTACTCGCATTTGGCAACTGGGGAGTGTTAATTTCGGACCTTGTATATCCACACACTAAGTGTAAGAATTACAAAAAAACAACTCAGGAAATATTAACACAGGAAACTTTCGTGGCGGCAGTGCCCAGCTATGGCTGCAATTTGTTCGCTCATATGTACATTTGTTATTATTGATTTTTTAATGTAAGATAAGTTGAACAAGTTTATGTGTGTATCAGACAAATTAATCCAGGTTCACTATAGTCCTTAGACTCAAAAAGGTTGGTGACCCATGTTACCAACCTTTTTGGCAGGGGGACACTTGAGTTTAAAGAAAAAAAAAGAAAGAGAACAAAACGTTAAAAGCTGAAATGATGACAAGCAACCGAAATTGAAGAACAGTAGAACTCAGTAGAGTGAGAAAAATAGACCCTGTTGTCCTCCAGTAGCCTAAGCCTATAGCAGCATAACTGTAGAGGTAGCTCAGGGTAACATTAGCCACTCTAACTATAAGCTTTGTCAAAAAGGAAAGTTTTAAGATTAGTCTTAAAAGTAGACAGGGTGTCTGCCTCACGGAGCAAAACTGGGAGTTGGTTCCACAGGAGAGGAGCCTGATAGCTAAAGGATCTGCTTCCCATTCTACTTTTAGAGACTCTAGGAACCACCAGCAGACCTGCAGTCTGAGAGCGAAGTACTCTGTTAGGAATATACGGGGTAATCAGAGCTCTGATATATGATGGAGCTTGATTATTAAGGGCTTTCCAAAAAAAATTAAAAACAAAGCAACTGGACTTGTTTTTCGTAGTTGAAGACGTTTCGCTTCCTCTCCAGGAAGCTTTCTCAATTCAATTTTTTTTTTTTAATTGAGAAAGCTATTTTTTCAGGTCCAAAGATTACAACTTGTCTTGTCAGAATTTAAATGGCGAAAATTTAAAGTCATCCAGCTTTTGATGTCATCAAGACATGACTGCAGTCAAAGTAATTGATTGGATTCATCAGGATTTATGGATAAATATAGCTGAGTGTCAACAGCATAACAGTGAAAATTAATCCCATGCTGTATGATAATTTTGCCAATCGGAAGCATATATATATATATATATATATATATATATATATATATATATACAGTGTTGGGTAAGTTACTTAAGTTACTTTAAAAATGTAATCCGTTACAGTTACAAGTTACTTTGTTTAAAATGTAATTGTAGTGTAACTTTTTTTATTACTTTTAAAATGTAATGTAACTAATTACTTTTGATTACTTTCTGATTACTTTAAGGTTTTAATGAGTATTTAACCAAGTTCAACATTTAATTTTTGAGAACTAAATGTGAACCTTAAAAAAGCACTAAGCTGAAAGGGAACTGCAGACAGGCAATCACAGGATGTCCACAAGTGTGTGTGTGTGACGATTTTTAAGTTTAAAACAAGGAGGATGGATTTTTCGGCAACTCCTTGCCAAAAATTGCATCCCCTGCTATCTCAGAGGAATTGACACTTGTATGACTGTATTCCTGTATATCCATCAGTAGTTAAAGGACAAGAGTCAGCAAATGCAAATTCTGCCCTGTAAAACAATGACAGCACAATTGTTGCTGTATGATCTGAAGCCCCATTTGGAGCTTTTAAACAGGCTTTGAAAAACTTTGATAATTTGCTGCTGTAATATTATAGATTTTTTAGAATAAAAAGCTAGCAGATGTGCATAATCAAAAATAACAGAAATACAATTATACAGCATTCAGTATTGTAAGAAAGCCCACACTGTTTCTGGATAAATACATTATTGTATGAGTTAAGTTCTGTTCCGTTTTCTGCCTTTTTCATTGTAAAACTGAAATGTCCCATGCTCGTGAATGCACCATAGCTTTCCAACGCTCTCGAACGCAACACTGTGAACGCTGAGCTGTGTAGACGCGCGTTTGATTTTCCGCTTAAGACAAAGTTTTGCAGTTTCACAACACACGTCGGCTCTCACGGTTTATTGTTGTGTGTGAATAACAAGAGACTGCATGATTGCAAAGCGCCTTGTTGCATCTTTCTCTTCCTTAAAATGAATCCAAATAAAACCGTGAAACGTCCGCTCGCTTACTGTTCTTTCAGAAGGCTCCACCAGCACAGGATGGATCATCAGAGTGATAGAGACAAGGAGCCATAGCGGGAAACGGCGATACAGGGCGCAAAGCAATAAAAATATCATTACATATTTCGCAAAGGTATTTCTTTATATTTTTTAAAAAATGTAACTAAATTTGTAATTCTTAATATTTTCGGAAGTAACTGTAACTGAATTACATATTTTCTCATTGTAACTGTAACGAATTACAGTTACTCTTTTTTTGTAATTAAATTACGTAACGTCGTTACATGTAATCCGTTACTCCCCAACACTGTATATATATATATATATATATATATATATATATATATATATATATATATATATATATATATATATAGCAAAGAGAATTGGCCCAGGGACTGAACCCTGTGGTACTCCACAAGTGACCCTAGAGTTTGAAGAAAATGTATTATTAACAGGAACAAACTGCACTCTGTCAGACAGTTAAGATTTAAACCAGCCTAGTGCTTTCCCCTTAACACTAGAAGTCCCAGAGAATTTCAGTTTTCTTGCAAGCCCCCCTCCCCTCTTCAAGTTTTTGTATTCACTCTACCTTGCTAACTATCCCGATTGTAATGCAAATAACCTGTGACGGGTCCTAGTTCCTGAGCTGAGAACAGGTCATAGCCATGCTTTTCCAACAAGGCAAGGCACCAACAGACTCATTTATATTGTAAAGCTCACTATGTGAAAGAAAGAACAACTTAGAGAATAATTGTATTTTATCTTGTCTCGCCTTTTCATGTCATTCAACATTTCAGCTCAGAAAACAACAAACAGTATGACTTCAGTATTGGAGTAACATTGATTTCACCCAAGGAAAAGCACTACATATAAAGCTACAACTGTCCCATTTAGCAGTTTCCATAAACCCAAAGTGAGTCTTTCCTGCATTTGCGACAGGTATTCTTTGTGCAGTGCACACAACGCTCAGTGCTGTGGTTCCTGTTGCAGAGATTGCGCACAACTGGCACTCTGTTGTTTTACCATGAGAACGTCTCTTCATCTCACGATGCTGTCTCATCTTTTCTTCTTGTATTGCCTTTTCCTGCATAAACCTCTAACAAAGTTCATCAAATTGTCCATAGTTACAGTCCTGTCCTGGTCCATAAATGGCTCCATCAGTTTCACAACAACGTTCTCAGACAGCCTTTCTCTTGTGGTGTGGGAGGGATCTTTTCACAAATAGGGGATAGCATTACACATGTATTTTGTGTCCAGATCCACTGCAATCCAAAACTTAATTCCAAATTTATCAGGCTTGGATGCAATGTATTGCAGAAAGGGACAACGAACCTTTGATGGAAATAACTGCTCATCAACAGTAATATGTTGCCCTGGACTGTGGGACACACAGTTCTGTACAAACTGTTGCCAGATGTTTGAAATAGCAGCAAATTTGTCCGTTTTCACACAGGCTTTGAGAAAGATGTTGTTCCACCAGACTGAGAGAGTCCAGCATCATCCACTCTGCTGGTAAGCAGTCAGCACAGTATACTTCCTGAAGATGACCCACCTCTGGCCAATCAGCTGTCTGATTGAGCACGCTGCTCATTAGTACTGAGAGGACCGCTCCAGGTGAAGAACAGGATCTTGCCAAGAAATGGAGACAGGTGCAGATTTACTTCCAGCTATTATTTCATTCAAATGAAAAATGGAGAACAGATAAGCAGATCATGGCTTGTCTACTAGAAAAAGGGACAAAACATAGAGGAAAACAACAAGAAAAGGTATAAGAGAGGGAAAAAAGTAGAAAAAATAATGTATATCTATTTTATTAAAATTTTTGTATCTGTATATAATGGGTCTGTTTTATGTGTAGTCTTCACAATTCAGAGGGCTCCATGCCTTTCTTTGCCTAGGGCCCCAAATTTCCTAAATCTGCCCCTGTTCATTATGTCTTGAAACCGGTTTCGAGGCATTGTGGCTTTGATGTGTGAATTCCCAAAGTCTTTGGACCACAAATCCCGCATGGCGTCAACACTCCCCTGTGCTGCCTTCATAAACAGAACAGCAATGAAAGCCACCAAATTTGAAGTCAACGTTTTTGCCATCAGAATCACAGTCTGGCATGTCTTGTAACATAGCCAAAGCTTCCAAAGCGCTCAGTCTCCGTTTGGTACCGTACAAGCACATCCTCCCCCCGCCAAACCGGCTTTGAGCTGGAAACCTATTTCCAGTGCGAACTCAGTCGGGTCCTCCAGTGTATATATATATATACGCGCACGTGTGTGTATGTGTCTGTGTGTGTGTGTGTGTGTGCGCGCGCGCTCTGCCGCAGCACGGCTTTGCCGGCGTCTGTATATTTCAAAATCTGTATTTTGAGTGCATTCATATTATTTTGCTTCGCACACTGCTGAGATACTGGGAACGGTTTGTCTGTTTGGGAAACATGTTTTGGGAAGCAGGGCAGCTGTGGAGGGAGAAATGGCCACTCTCGCTCCACATCTGACTCTTTGTTTACAAGTATATTAAGAGGGGACTACCCTCAGCCCGGTGAGTCTGCCGTGAGTTCGTGTGTGGATACCGGCATCGTGAACGCTGATCTTAACCTAGGACTGAGGGCTCCCAGTTCGTGTCAATGGTAAGGGCTGATTCTGAGAATCTGTTGAGCGTCACATTTGTTTGAAAGCTTGTTGCTTTATTGCTTGCTACTATGTGTGTGTGAAGAGCTAGTTGTTTTGATGTGCTGCATTCTGTGGGGAATAATAATAAATGTGTGCCTTATATTCTAACAGAAACAGTGTTTGAGTCCTTATTTGTGTTTGCCAATCTCTCCCGATCCTGAAATAAACATTTCATAAAACATCTGTTCAGCTTGAATCAGCAGGAAAGGGTAGCAGGTTGACTGCCCCAAGATGGCGGCCGTAATTCCTGCGCCGCGAGTCAATGCGGGGTCTACTCTTATATAATGTCTATGCTCTGAGCGACACAGGCACTCATCTCTGGAGTTCGTCACTCATTACCCAGTCCGGTAACGATCTTCTGCAGCCCTTTAAGTTCCACATAAACAGTGAAACAGCAGCTTACAGTAGTTTAGGTTAGCAAACAGCCAGGTCAGCTTAGCTCCAACTCCCAAATGAATGCAGCGGCAAATAAAAACAAGCGCACAGTCCCACAGCTTCTCGTTGAAACCCTACTGTGTGCTGCTAGCTTGCATACTGTATTTTATAACAAGTCTTACCTGCTTTCTCATCTCACGTTTCTTCATCCGACCTCTCTCTCTCTCTCTCTCTGCCGTTTTCCTAAGGGTGAAACCATTTTATGTTGGGGTGGGGGAATTCTAATGGCCCCTTAATTAAAGGAAAAATATTACATATACCTAATGCAGATATATATCTATATTTAGTTACTCTAATACTATTTATATTTCACACAAATATTTTCTTAAAAATTACTTCTGCCTGTATATTAATGGACAGAGTGTCAGCCCCGACACACACACAAATGTTTTATATTAAATTAACATAAATTCATTAAAAATCAACGGTTTGCTTTAAAATTCTGAAAATATTCACGGATCTCCAAGAGGGCTTTTTCTAGGGATTTGATTTTTTTTCATGGCCGTTAAGAAAATATTTACAGAGAAAAAAAATTCTAAACTTTATAGTGCTGTACATGTTAATTTCAATGTCTTGTAAATAGGTCAAAATCGCCTGGATTTTCACCAAACTGAAATCCATGTTTAGTCTGCATGTGCTTTACAAATAGAGGCCATTTTTATTTAACCTGACAACAGCCAGCTGTATGTCGCTCCGCCTAGCTCCACTCACATACATCTGGGACACCGTCGATAGAGAATGATTT
Organism: Fundulus diaphanus; assembly: GCA_037039145.1. Lineage (NCBI taxonomy): Eukaryota > Metazoa > Chordata > Actinopteri > Cyprinodontiformes > Fundulidae > Fundulus > Fundulus diaphanus. Next base: position 4,171,250 of record CM073130.1, on the reverse strand, counting down.
CTCCAACCAAATTTATGGTCTGGCCAATCAGGACGCAGGGCCGGAGTTTCATATATGTGACGTAGTGGAGACGCGACCATGACGTGAGACTGTTTTGATAGCAATGGCAGCTCGTCGAGGAAGCAAGCGTTAGCATTGATGCTGCTATTTCTTCCGTGTTGTCCAATCTACCTAATATTGTTTCATTAAAAGAACATCAGAGAACGCCTCTGAAGGCTTTTGTTGGTGGAAACGATGTTTTCGCCCTTCTCCCGACCGGATTTGGCAAGTTTTGTTTTCCGGGGCCAGCGGACGTGCAGACGCGGACGCGCCCCGGAGCGGTTAGCGGTTAGCGCTAACCATGTTAGGAGGCCTTTAGTCCTCAACGCGGTCGGCCCGGAATCGACTCCGACCCGCGGCGCTTTGCCGCCTGTCTTCCCCCCTCTTCCTGTCAGCTCACTGTCAATAAAACTCATGCCACTAGAGCCGCAAACACATTATTATTTTTTTTTTTTTTTTTTCCTGCGTCGCTATCATTAGCGTCACGGGTTAGCTTCGGTGTGAGTGGTTGAAATAGCACGTCAATAAAGATGACAGACAAGTGGCTTATCCAATCATATGCAAGAATTTTTGATAAGGCCCAGCCTTCTGTAAATGCAATTCCTATGGCGGAGTCCCAGATGTATGTGAGTGGAGCTAGGCGGAGCGACATGCAGCTGGCTGTTGTCAGGTTAATTTTTATTGGCATTGAACAATATTTGTGGAAAATACATTGATTTCTCCATTTTCAAAACTTAAAAAAAACAGAGCGTGGCACTTTCAAAAACTTCAATACATGCAGTGAGAGAATTGTTACAACTTATTCAAGGAATAACGGAGTTTACAGGCGCTGCCTTGAAATCTGCCGAAGATTAAAAACATGAGGATAGTGGAGGGAGAAAAAAAAGACAAGAATTTATCATAATGTAAAAACGTTACAGTATGAGAAACCTCATTGCATAAAGGCACAAATATAACGAATACAACACATAAGCAGAAGGAAAACATTTGAGATTAATCGTGTGTAAGTCCATGGGTGAAATGTGAGTCAGTGGTGTGTGCATGTTGTATGGGAATCTGTATGTCCATGAAGGCCGTTCCTCCGGCAGGCAAGTGTCCTTGATGGAAAGTCTCTCACTTCACAGCCAGCTGTATGCCCCCACAGGTGTCCTTGCAGGGGAGGGGGGGTAAGCAGGGGGGGGAGTAGTTCTGTGCGATTTCACCATAACAACGCAGGGGAGAATTTAGGTTAGAGGGAGTCTGATTTAATACACAATTTGTTATGATAACAAGCTGAGACACTTTTACTTCAGCTTTAAAAGTCTTTTCATCACTGGCTCCAGGGTCCAATTTTCCAAATTAGAGGGCTCTTTGTCGCATCTTCACATCCAGATGTTATCCAGTCACGTTATCCGGTCATGTTCCAGGGGGGAGACAGTTATCCCATCTCACCTCTCCCGACCACCGCCGTTAGCTTCTCCAGCCTAATGTTCTGTTCATTCATCGCCTTTGTGATTGCGTCGTATCCCGCTGGTAGTCTGATAAAAGCCGAATTCGCCACCAGCAGTCGTTGAAGTTGTTGATACATCAGAAATCCTCCACATCCAATCAGAAGAAATCCCAGAATCATAAATCCAAATATATATACGTCTTCGGCGTCCTCCACGGAAATAATTGCGAGGCACACCGTGGACCACCGATCCACGGAGTATCCCGCAAAAAAGGTTCCATCGGGACAGGAATGCTCCCCGTTCCTTTGCTTTCCAGTTGAAAAAATTTGATCAATGGCATTTAGAGACCAGCTGACGAGATCCATAATTCCTTAGCTTCTGTTTTCCAAGCTTTTCGGTTGCTGTGAAGAAATTGCACAAAGACACAGAACGAAGCAAATAGCAGGAAAGACGTGGGGGCAGGGCAAGCAGATAAGGAGCTCTGCGGAGAGCTGAAAACACGACCGATCTCCAGGAGAGTCAGGGAGTCTGTCCCTGACTGTGTGAACTGCTTGGTATTATCTAGAAGGTCACAGTTCTTTTGCCTCTCCCTACCCCCTAGCTTGACAAATGTAACCAGGGTTTCCTAATAAAAAGAGAGGAGGGGACGGAGTGCTTTAGAGCAAATTTGGAGATCTGTATTAAGCATCTCCGTTTAGCTCTCCTTGCAAGATTTATGAAAATTAACTCTTCTGTTGTCTCTCCTCCTTGTGTTTGTTTAATCAATGTTTTAGGTGTTTGAACCTGACAATAATTTGTCCTTTGAGCCGGATCCCAACATACTGGAGGATTCCTGCGGGTGAGGTGAACCGGGTAATAAGACAGTGGCCACTGCATTCAGATCCTTTTTCAAAGGCCTAGTCCATCTCGGGTAACAGAGCCCGAAAGGTCTGTGAATCAATCGAAGGGGTGACAGAGCCCAAAAGGTCTGTGTAAAATAAAAAAACAGGATAACGGCGTCCATATAAAGGGCCGTGTAATTCGAGGGAGGGTGGCAGAGTCCTACAAATTTAAAGTCTGCAGTGTGTGCTTGTGTGTGTGTTTGGAAAATTAAGTACCACTAGGTATTTTCTTTTCATTTAAAAACAGTGGGATTGTGAGTAACAAGCCACTTGTGGATGCTGTAAGAAAGAATTCTCCACTCGAAAGTGAGAATTACCACAACAGGTATTTTTATTGTTACCCCACGGTGTAAATATCCCAGCCTATAGAACACCCTATGTGTTACAGGACTGGACCAAATTTATAAAAATGGGAAAGGGACAAAGTAAAACGTTGAAACAGCTCCATAGTAAGGACTGGAAATTCGACCCTGATAAAATAAAACATTTAGCTACATGGGTAAAAGAATACAATGCAGGTTTAAGGGGTAATTTAACAAACAAAAAAATAGCTAAAATTCCAGGAAGCTATTATTAATAAATGAGGAGATTTAAAAGGGGATCCCAGAGAAACAATTTGGGAGTTTCTGAAAACACGGCGGTTAGACAAGGAGGTATTTAAAGGTTCCGTAGAAGAGAGAAAAAAAAAGTGTCGCAGAAGACTGTTGTCTTTGTCATATCTTGTCCAACATATTGTGTCGGTTGAAATGGGATCATTGTGTTTGAATGAGTAAAGGAAAGACTGCTTGAATCCGTGGCTCTGAAGAGAGTGTGTGTAAATCTGCGCATATGTGTGTGCGTATGTATGTGCGAATGTGTGGCTCAGAATAGCGTCTGAGTGGAGAGATTTACAGCGGAAAAGTACTGTATAGAGTTGATCTTCGTGGAGGGAGCATTTGATCAGGATATTAGTGAAAATAAATAGGATTGTGCAGCATGGAAATCAGTGGGAGGACAGATCGATGTATTTATGGCTTTTGTTGTGCAGGAAAGCGTTCTGAGTGCAAACAACAGTTGGTCAAGGCAGTTCCATTAGAGAAAAAACAGATGTATTACGGTGAGATTTGGTTAAATGTTTAGTAAAACAGTATGTTAAGCGTAAAAGACAGGTTAGAAGTTGAGAAACGTTGCTGGATTTTTGGCAGAGAATTAAACATTTGTTTGAGACATCAGAAAAAAAAAAAAGAACAGAACTGCACCGCAGCACAGATCTCCACCCACGTAGAGTTTAAACACACCCTCTCCGGACTTTAACAGTCGAATCAGTTCCTGGTGACACCCCCAGGAACAACACATTATTAGAAACACCCACCAACCATGCGCGTCATCTGTTACTCCATCTACAGTGCCAACCTCGCTGAAAACAGCCGAGGATTGGTCACTGGTAGTTGATATGTCCCGCCTGCTACTCAGTGCACAGCCCACCCCTCCAGGGGCAGACTTTCTGTCTCTGCATTTGACAAACTAAGGGACCGCTCAGGATTATATGTGTATGAGAGAGAGCAAAAAATAAATGAACAATAAAACTTGTGATTTTATCAAATGTAAAATGTATTAATGTATATGTAAATGCTTAATACCATGTATATCTTTGTTTAGGAGTTAAAATATATATATATATATATATATATATATATATATATATATATTATATATATATATATATATATATATATATTTTAGCTTGAATTATTTATTTATTTACACATTTGTTTATACATTGTGTAAACATCAGGGCGTTATGATTTGCGATTTAGCTCATTATTGGCTAGAGTTTATCATTTTATGACACCAGGATGTTGTCATTCCAATTCTGAAAAGTGCCTGAAAAAGAAAAAAGATTTTTTTGTACAAGCATAATTTTAACTAGTGTCGTTTATTGCAAAATTGCATATTAAAATTCCCAAATGAACTTTTATACTTTCAGAAGTAAAAAGATAAAATATGCTATTAAAACTTTTAATTGCTTCAAAGTCCTAGTTTATATATAATACACTAGACTTAAATCTGGGTGATCAAAAGAAAGCAGGAATTAGCTCACTAACAACTTCTGCTAATTGTAGGTTTAGAAATCACCAGTCAGCAGAACCAAAAGTTAAAAGTTAAAATGGAGGTTAAAGGTGTTTGGTAAAAGTACAACCCGGCTGATTAGATAGATTTTATCAGCCCTAAGTCTAGTCATACATCAGTTTTGGAGTTATCCTCAGATGGAGTTGCTGATGTTTAAGAATTTATGATGAATGTTACTGGTTTGAATCATTTTACTACAGAAGTTAAACTTTGCAGAGCGGCAGAAATCAACAGGAACGAAAAAGTATTTGGAAGAAAAAAAATTAAAGGACAGATCTCAAAGTATTTATTCTGTGTAGACACGTTCTTAAAGTCCCACTAAAGTGCAGATGCTCTTGTTACAAAATAATTTAGGAGCAGAGAAATATGTTCCTTATTCATTACTGAAACAGTAATTTCCCTCTGGGATTATTAAATTGTTTCTGATTCTGATTAGGTGATATGCCTGGTGAATAAAATTCCTAGTATTGCAGCTGTACGGCCCTCTTCTGCTGCAAATTATATTGAAAATGATGCTTGAACGTTCCACATGCCAGATGAAACTTTTTTGTCTTTAGTAATTTCTTACTTGGAAGATGCAGTTATACAGCATTTTCCCAAAACACCCCAACAGTGGTTCCTAAATTTGACAGGGACCCACAACAGCAGTGAATTATTTAGAGAAATAGTGTTAAAAGGTGTACCCTCTTCAGTATTACAGCTGATGAAACTAAATCGTTATCGGCCTGATTGTGATTATGCTCGCTGGGACAAAACATTTGGTACATAATTTTTCAATGTGGCTCAGGATGGGGAGAGGAAGAGAAAATAAAGGAAAAAAAAGCGGGTATTACAAGATCCATTATTTAAATTGCAATTACAGGGAACAAAACAGAAAGTGAGTAAAATAAAAAGTGAACATGTGATGTTTCAGCAGTTGGATCTTCAACCCTGAAGGTGTCACCTCAGTTTAATTCACTCCAAGGAGGAGGCGTGCCTCCTTTTCTGAATTATTTTTACTATTATTTTTACTATTTTTACTATTTTCTATTTTACTATTATTTACTATGTTCATTGCATTTATAACTTATATACTCTTTACTACTAAGAAGTTGGTAGTACTGCTTGGTATTATCTCTGTGTCACAGAGTGTTTTGCTTATCCCTACCCCCTAGCTTGACAAATGTAACCAGGGTTTCCCTAATAAAAGCAAGGAGGGGACGGAGTGGCTTCGGAGCGAGTTTGGAGATCTGTATTAATCATCTCAGCTCCTCTCCTTGCAAGATTTATGAAAACTAATTTCATTGTTGTCTCTCCTTCTTGTGTTGTTAATGAATGTTTTAGGTGTTTGAACCTGACCTTTAATTGGTCCTTCGAGCCGGATTCCAATACACCGGATGATTCCTGTGGGTGAGGTGAACCGGGTAAAAAGTCAGTGGCCACTGCATTCAGATCCTTTTTCAAGGGCCTAGACCATCTCGCCTCCGGGTTTCTGACTGTTGACGGGAAGTCCGAGGGAGGATTGACAGCAGTGGTGAGTGGAGTTTATTTAAAGGTATGAGTCAGTGACTGAGGGGTATTGTGCATAGATGGGATAACGGAGTCCGAGAAAGTCCGTGATAACAAACCCTATCATCCTTGGCACTGATAGGTACGCGAAGAGGTAACAGAGCCCGAAAAGTCTGTGAATCAATCGAAGGGGTGACAGAGCCCAAAAAGTCTGTGTAGAAAAAAAACAGAATAACGGCATCCATACAAAGGGCTGTGTGTCAGGACTCAGCCAGCAGGGCTGTGCAGCTTGCTGCCGGCTCTGCTGCCTCAGACTCTTTCCACAGGTGTTCGGGGTGGACTGTTGGGCGGAGACCACACACCTGCGGGCAGTTGAGCAGCATCGGGTGGCAGTACTTAAACACCACGCAGACAGCGAGTGGACGCCAGATTGTTACCGTTGTGGTATGCAGACAAGCCTTGGCCTCTCGTTCTCTGTGTCTACCAGAAGAATTAATCACTCACCTCTGTGTCTCTCAGGTACCTCCTCGTGTCAGTCCTCCTCCTCTCGTGACCCCGTGAAGTCTCTTGTGGCTGAAGTTCCACGCATCGTCATTCTCCGTTTGGTATTGGTCTCTCCTGCTAACCTTCTGGTTCCTCTCGCTGTCCTGGACATCTGGATTCCCCGGTGCTGCTCGGACCCGGCCCCACCTTCGACCCGCTGGTCTCCCGGACGCCTGTGGCTACCATCACACGACTGGCGCTGGGTCCCCACTGCTTCCTCCCCGGTCAGCTCTCCATCTGCCAAGTGGTAAGCTTGCGTCCAGCAGTACATCCAGCTCAGTCAGATCAGCACCTCCTCATGCTTACCGAGTTAACCACTGTCTCGTTCCCTCCCAGGGATCGATCCGGTTTCCTGATCCCTGACCGTCGCCTGACGCTGCCTCCGCTGAGGCTGAATCCTCCCGTTTCCTGGGTCTTAAATAAAACCTTTAAACTTTACCTGTCTCTCCCGAGTGTGCTTCTGCATGTGGGCAAAATACATAAAACCAACCATGACACCGTGTAATTCGAGAGAGGACGGCAGAGTCCTACAAAATTAAAGTCTGCAGTGTGTATTTGTGTGTGTGACTGGAAAATTAAAAACCACTAGGTATTTTCTTTTCATTTAAAAACAGTGGGATTGTAAGTAACAAGCCTTTGTGGAGGTCTAGCAAGAATTCTCCACTCGAAAGAGTTGAAGTGAGAATTACCACAACAGGTATTTTCATTGTTACCCCACGGTGTAAACATCCCAGCCTATAGAACACCCTATGTGTTACAGGACTGGACCAAATTTATAAAAATGGGAAAGGGACAAAGTAAAACATTGAAACAGCTCCAGAGTAAGGATTGGAAATTCATTGAACAGCAGGACCCTGACAAAATAAAATATTTAGCTACATGGGTAAAAGAATACGGGTTTGAGGGGCGATTAAATTCCCAAAAAATAGCCAAACTCCAAGAAGCTATAATTCATAACACAAACGGTAATCCAAAAAAGATGGAAAAAGCAGGCTTTATAGATACCCAGTACTGGTTAAAAATAGCAGAAAAAAGGAAAAAAAGGGTAAAAATTACATTATGTTCCATAGAAAAGAGGATGATGAAATAGTAACCCAAAGGCCCCGTAGAAGACAGGCCTCGCCTCCACCCTCACCGTGCGGTGCAGCAGCACATCAAGAAACAGAGGAGGAAGAAGTGGAAGCAGAGGTTAAAGGATCTGATTCCTTATCTCCTTCACCCTCAAAAAATCATTTTGCTAGTGCTGTAGTTAAAATACCCCCCTCCGAATCCACTGCTCGTTTATACCCCGCATTACCTGCAGAGCAGACCCACATTCCACCTCCATATAACATATCAGCACCATCCGGGAGGGAAGGATTGAGAAGTGGTGGGCCAGTGGGATCTTGGAAAACCAGTTTAGACTCAGTGAATCCTTTATCCAAGATGCCCCCTCCCCCGCCCCCTCCCCTGTCCCCTTCTTCAGAAACAGGCGTTACCCCTATGATCCAGGTACCTAACCCACTGGCAGGGAAAACCAGCTAAACTGCTGGTTTATCAAACCTGGACAATGGAGGATGTCAAGAAAGCGATAGAAGGGGTTCCTCTCCCTAAGGAGGACCCTACTCAGTTTGTTGCGGCTATGGAGGATGTCAGGCACTCTTATAATTTAAACGGACATGAAACTCAGCAGGTCTGGATGACAGCATTAAAGAGTGACTGGCATCACGTTCAGGGGGATTGGAATCCTCTGGATACAGGAGGTGTAGTTTTAACACATGATGCTGCTGACTTGACAACTAGAGTTGGTGAATTGGGCCGAAGGGTGAGGGAAAGATTTCAGAAAAAAGCTAATTACAAAGAAATCGGACGCATTAAACAGGGGGACAGTGAGCTTTTTGATGAATACAGAGTAAGGATGACTCTGGCGTTCAGATTACACAGTGGTTTGGAAGTTTCCGCAGATAATAACAGTGCTTATCAGCAACAGCTAAAGAATGCTTTACATGCAGGGACCAGAGAGAACATTAAAAACTGGGTGGAAAAACATTGTGTTGGACTAGGAAATAAAACTCTAGATGAATACATTGACCAGGCTTTGCATGCAGAGAAAATTGCAAGAGACAAAAAAAAAAAAAGTCTGGAACTGGTGCATATTATCTGTTACGAACGTGAATCAGGCAGACCCAGTATTCAAACCAAAACAAGCGAAATAGGGAAAAAACATAGGATTTAATAAACAGATAGTGATGATACAGGGACAGGCAGGCTCAATGGTCAGAATAACAGTCCAAAATCCGGTAAACGAGAAGCAATCCAAAAACAGGCAGAAGTACAGATCGGGGTAAGGCAAACTCAGAATATCATAAGGCAGGTCCAGGTCGGAAAAACGGGTAGGCAGTCAGAGAGGGCAGGAAAATCAGAATAAGGAATCAGGCTGGCTCAGAAGTCAAAAGGCTGCAGTTGGGTTATCGTCAACAGTATCAATCAAAAATAGAATGCTGGACAGAAACTCACCAAGAGGCTCATTAATGATCTGGCAGATTGCAGAGGTTTGTAGCAGGACTATATAGGGGAGTGAGGAGGTGAACAGGAGTGAAGACTAATTACAAGTGACAGGTGGAAATAATCAAAGGGAAGGTGGTAACTGAAATTAACTAATTGGTTAGTAACTGGAGGTTGACAGGTGAGCAGATCTGATTGGCTGGTAACTGGTGATCAGGGAGTGACAGATAAACAGATTGAGTGAGCTGGCAGATTGCTGGGAGGAGACAGAAATGAACTGGAAACAGAGGTGTGAACTGATCAAAATAAAGCAAAGAACAAACCTAAATCAAAACAAAACCCAAATCGTGACAATTATCAGACGAAGACAGAGGAAGTGTTTTATCAGGGAGCTAAAAAACGTGGTGTTTACCGTGGGAGAGGAGCCAGGGGAGGTTTCTCAAGGAGAGGAGGTTTCAAAGGAACTTATGGGGAATGCTGGCAGTGCGGAAAACAAGGTCATCTAGCAAGAGATTGTCCAAACAAAACCTGTTGGAACTGTGGGAACGAGGAACACTTAATCAAAGATTGCCCTAAACAAGGACGTGCTCATGGCACTTCAGCATGACTAGAAGCAGAAGTAACAGGTTTGGGGCCTCTGCCTCATCCCGATGAAATACTGCTGAATCTCCAGGAATAATTAGCAGTAGAAGTTGCAAGACCTGAAATAACTTTGTTGGTAAATGGAACATCTGTTACCTTTTTGTGTGACACAGGAGCATGTAGAACAACTTGCAAAGACCCTGTTCCCTGTCTGTGCTCTAGCGGCTCAGACGTTGCAATGAGATCTGTCATGTCAGTAATCTACTCTCATGTTACCAGATTGTCCAGTAAATCTTTTGGGTCGTGACGGCCTGCTCTGCCTGGGATTAGCCCTGATTCCCAGTTCTCAGGGAGAAATTGTTGTTAAAAGAAAGAAGGATCTGCAGCAAGAGGACTTTCATGTCCTCTAAGGGGTTGGTCCTCCTAATTTGTATTACACTCTGGACATTCCAAACAACCCCCCCACATAACACAGCAGAAAAGGGAGTGGCTGCCTCAGACTGGACAGCAACATCATCAAACACATGGACCAGTGAGTCCACGGGGTTAACTAGAAAAGCATTGTTTTGGACAGTTTCGGTAAATATGGGGACCCATTTACAAGCTAAAGCGACGTGATCATTTCTCCTTACTGCTGAAGAGGAACAGTTTTTGGCACCTGTTCCTGAAATCTTGTGGTCACAAGGCCCCACTGATGTAGGGCTAGTAAAAGGAGCATTACCTGTACAAATTAGACCAAAAACAGAATACAGGCCCTGCGTAAAACAGTACCCCCTTGATATATTAAAGAATTATTTTTGCTCTTTAACAATGTATTATGGGAAAACCTGCTCAGTTTTATAACTTTTAATATTATGGGAAGACTGGTCAGTTAAATAAATAAGAGAGAGGACTGGCCAGTTCACACATTGATTATTGCTGTTGTGGTGTTCGCACCTGAGTTCACATGAAACTAAGATAACTTGTTTTAACTTGTGGTGGGAACTTGTGACAATGTGTTGTGGGAAAGACTGATCCTGAATTCCTTATTTTGCTTATATTGTGCTTTATTATCTGAGTTTGCAATATTATGTTGCTTCACACACTGCTGAGACGCTGGGAATGGGTCCTGTTTGGGAACATGTTTTGGGAAGCAGGGCAGCTGTGGAGGGAGAGATGGCCACTCTCGCTCCACATCTGACTCTTTGTTTACAAGTATATAAAGAGGAGACTGCCCTTAGCCCAGTGAGTCTGCCGTGAGTTCGTGTGTGGAATACCGGCATCGTGAACGCTGATCTTAACCTAGGACTGAGGGCTCCCAGTTCGTGTCAATGGTAAGGGCTGATTCTGAGAATCTGTTGAGCGTCACGTTTGTTTGAAAGCTTGTTGCTTTAATGCTTGCTACTTTGCCTGTGTGAAGTGCTTGTTGTTTTGATGTGCTGTATTCTGTGGGGAATAATAATAAATGTGTGCCTTATATTCTAACAGAAACAGTGTTTGAGTCCTTATTTGTGTTTGCCGATCTCTCCCGATCCTGAAATAAACATTTCATAAAACACCCCTTAAACCAGATGCATGTGAAGGGATAAAACCTGTAATTACAGATCTGATAAAGACAGGAGTGATCATTAAATGTAATGACTCCCCATGAAACACCCCCATATTTCCAGTGAAGAAACAGACGCCATCCACTGGCTGGCGCATGGTACAGGATCTCCAGGCAGTAAACAACGCAGTAATTCAGCGAGCACCTTGTGTCCCAGATCCCCACACTCTGCTGAACTCTTTAAGGCCAGATGCAAACGTATTCACAGTAGTGGAAATCAGCAATGCTTTCTTCTCTGTACCCGTAGAGAGTCAATTTTGGTTTGCCTTTACATTTGGAGGGCAGAGGTACACCTTACCAGATTACCCCAAGGTTACTGTGAAAGTGTCATGATTTGTCTTTGGATGAACCCGGACAGAGCACGCACACACAGAGCTGGTTTAAGAGAGTTTATTGTAGGCAGAGGATGATGGCAATGACACGAACCAGTCAGTTAACAGACGGAGATGTAGGATGCAGGAGCTGGCTGGCAGGAGCAGAGCAGAGAGACTGACCAGGAAACGGGAGTGAAGCCAGAGTCCATGAAGACGTGAATGGAGATACAGAGTCCATGAAACGGAGGAGCAATAGTCCATGACATAGAGGGGAGCTGGGCTGCTGCAGAACCAGGAGTGTAACCAGAGACCTTGAAGACGAAGACGTAGGAAAAGAAACCAGCAGCGCAGCAAAACAGAAACTAAACTGATGAGACGGGAACCAAGACGGGAGGACAGGAGCAGACAGGCATGGTGTTGGAGTAGTTGGACATTACGAGCCGGCGACGAAGAACAAACAGAGGTGAGCTTATAAAGGGGTGTGAGCAGGTGGAACCAGTTATGGGGTGATTACAGCCTGACAGGTGCTCCCAATCAGGACTGCGCTGGGAAGGGAGGAGGCAGGAAATGTTCAGGATGCAGCCTACAGGCTGTATCCTGACATTACCCCCCCCCCTCAAGGCCGAACACCGGACGACCCAGAACCTCCTACCCTGGGTGGGTGGAGGGGGTCCCAGGAAGGTGGGCAACAAGAGTCAAACAAAAACAGAACACAGGGGAACCAAAAGCCTAGAAAACACAGGGAAACTACAGGACCTAGAAAACACAGAGGAACTACAGAACCTAGAAAACACAGGGGAACCAAATAGCCTAGGAGATAGAGGGGAACTACAGGCGTAAGACAACTCCAGGGGAAAAACAAAAAAACAAAACAGGCGTACAGAAACGGCGGAGCAACAACTAGTGTACGGAAACGCCAGAGGGAACAGGCGTACGACAACGCCAGAGAAAACAGGCGTACGACAATGCCAGAGGGAACAGGTGTACGACAACACCAGAGGGAAGAACAGGCGTACGAAAACGCCAGAGGAAAGAACAGGCGTACGAAAATGCCAGGGGAAAGACAGGCGTACGAAAACGCCAGAGGGATAGACAGGCATACGACAACGCTAGGGCTCACCAGGCGTACGGATACGCTGGAGCACAACAACCGTGCGAAAACGCCAGGGGAAACACCGGGGCGTAAGGGAAGCGCTGGGGCGCATAGAGACGGGGACTTCTAAAACACCAGGGAACCGAGGGCATCCTAACACGCCAGGGAACAGAGGGCGTCCTTTAACCTGAACACAAGAAGCAGAAAACGCTTTCTGTGCTCTCTAACAAAGTCTTGTTTCCAGTACAGCCTTAGCCCTACCAGACTATAACAAACCTTTTATTCAAATGGTGGACTGCAAAGGGCATTTTATGACCTCAGTCTTGGAGCATGGAGACAAATTGAAACCCATTGCTTATTTCTCCTCAAAACTAGACAGTGTGGCTTGTGCACTCCCCCATTGTGTGTGAGCTGTTATTGCAGCCTCTATGGCTATTGAAAGTAGTGCTACAATAGTTTTGTTTCATCCTTTGATTTTGAGAGTTCCACATGCAGTTTCAGCCCTGCTGCTCCAGACAAACATGAATTTTCTTTCTCCTGCTAGACATCTTTCCTGTATGGCAACCCTGCTCTCTCAGCCTCATCTGACTATTGAAAGATGTACCACTTTAAATCCTGCCACCTTACTTCCACTCCCAGATGACGGCTCTAAACATGACTGTCATGAATTAGCAGAACAAACAGCTAAGAGCAGACCTGACCTTGAAGATTTACCACTACCTCAGGGCGAAACATTATTTGTCGATGGGTCATCTCGAAAAAATTAATATGGTAGGGTGACCAGACGTCCCCGTTTTGGACCACCTGTCCCCGGCTAAAGCCGTCCCCGGAAATGTCCCCGATTTCACTGAGGGGGAAAATGTTGCGTGTAGACTGTTATTACGGTAGAGCTGTTGCGCGCAGAAACAGGTGTTACGGTAGCTGGTTGCGCTGCGAGGAACAGAGCGCACCACTAGATGGGAAGTAATGATGCTTTTGGATGTCAGCTGCCATTAAAACACGAAGAAGAAAAAGAGCACACCACTTTTAAAACAGAAGAAGAAGAAGTGGAAGTTTGTTGTCACAACTGGTGGCAACTGATGGGGAGCTGCTGTGTTATGGTAAGTGTGTTAATCGATTCATTTTATTTGGAACGGGCTGATCCTGTAATAAATGTTTGGTTTGTGTCCAGGTTAAAAAATAATCAATAAAAAGTAAGACAAGACCACGAGTTGCTGCTCACATGAGTAAAAGACACTTGGATAAAATGTAACAGAATGATTGAAAACTCTTTGTAAGGCGCTAATCTGGTACGCTGGTTCTCCAGGGATCAACAAGGGTTCGTCTAAAGATGTTTTAGAACTGATTGGTGACCTTTAGTTTATATTTCAGATAGTTAGTTATAAGTAGAGTTATTACAAGTTGCTTTGCTGATTTATAGTTGTGATTTATGAGCATAGACTTCCAGGCTTAGGTGTACTTTTCTACTACTCAGTTTGGATATATGAAAGTTCCACATGAAAAAATAGGAGTCAGTAATAGGAAAACTGAATGAGAAAAGATCTGCATGATCTGAGAATGATGGACGAAGAGATAACCGCCTGTTTAATGTTCATTTATTATGTTGTTTTTGCTTGTAGCTCCTAATATTGTGGTAATTAGCATTTTTTGTATTTAAGCAGATGAGATAATAATAATAATAATAACAATAATAATAATAATAATAATAATAATAATAATAATAATAATAATAATAATAATAATAATAGGAAGTTTTCATGTTGTATATTCTGTTTTTGGAAGTGATTTTAATTATATTATGTCTGTTTTAGAATAATGTAAGAGTGATAGAAGAGGAGAGAGGAAGAAGATAGGAAGACAGAAAAGAGATTAAATGAGAGTGGAGGAAAATAGGAACACTGATGGAAAGAACGGTTGACAAGAAGGGAAACAAATTTACTTAGAGTATTAATAAAGTTCAAGTGATAAAGTGTTGACATGATTTAAGTGATAAACTAACATATTGAGTAATGTAGTGTGCAAAGTATGCTATGTAAAACAGAGTGGCTATATACTTAGGTTTGAGTTGAGAAGCCTAGTTGTCTGAGGATTTAACCTCTTTCTGAGTCTCAGCACTGAACATGAGTTTCACTGCACTTCTCTAGCTGTGGCAGAATGAAGAGGCAGTTTAGTTGTATTTTTTTCTTGTGTTTTTAAAAATTTCTGTTCTGCACATAATACATCCTCTTCTCCTCTTATTTTATCCAGACCTCTGGATACCGTGGCTGATGGCTCTTCAGACACAGAAGGCCTTGAAGAAACCAGAGATGATCTCATGTTAGCTGACTCACTGACCGGAGTTAACTCACCTTATAGGAACAAACAATATACTCACACATCAGCTACTACTATACACATAATGTAGTTATATACACTTTATGTAAGTTTATACATGCTCATGCTGCACTACACACTCAATCACTTGCATTCATGTCAAGGGGATTTCCAAGTCTGTGCCTTTTTCACCTCACATCACCACAACCCATTTTCTTGTCCCAAACAGGCTCTATGCACAGCTCCACCTCTCCCTGAACTTCATAAATGGTAAATGGACTGAACTTATATAGCGCTTTTCCAGTCATGCTGACCACCCAAAGCGAACTTCAGCAGCTCCTTTGTTTCCTGCCTTTCATTACTGGATAGACTGATTAATCCAGGTGTGTCTGACCTCAGTAACCAGCCAGACACACCTGGATTAATCACCTTGTCCAGTAATGAAAGACAGGAAACAAAGGAGCTGCTGAAGTTCAGGAAGTAGTGGAGCTGTGCTTATAGCCCATTAGTGGGAGAAATTAATCTGCTTCTTTGAGATGCATAGGCTCCTGGTGTGGTCAGGTGACAGTAAGAAACATGTATCAACCTTTACCTGCAGGCTTGACCGCTACTTCTTTTTGATGTTAACGCAGAAAAAACCTATTTCTCATAGGTATGTAGACGTGAACAGAATAAGTATTTGTTGCACTTTTTTGAAAAGGTGGGGGAACTCTGTCTCCACAGACAGCCACAGGCTAAATGTTTGTATTTTCTGGTTTTTCTTTTTCTCATGTCACTCTCCCCTTAGGAGGCGGCAGAGCTCTTTGGGCCCCACAAAATTGGAAAGCCCTGCTAACCACCCTTGACCCCTCCACTCCCACCCCCACCACTTTGCCCCAACCCAGAGACACAGTTCTAGTTTTCTATTAATAACACTATTGATGTATTCATTTTATTAATCTTAGGATATATTAAAAGTGTGGAGAGGCACATTCCTGGCTTTTACACTTGATTTTTGTTGTTTAAATATTAATAAATATGTAAAAATAAATGAAACCATTACTGTCCCCGTTTCCTAATTTCATCTTCATAAGATGTATTGATTTTTATCCACGAGCAAGAAATGTCCCCAGATTTGATTTCAGAAATCTGGTCACCTTAGAATATGGGAAAACTCAAACGGGTTATGCAGTTGTTACCTCTAACAAGGTTTTAAAATCAGGGGCTTTACCTTCAGCGTACTCAGCTCAAGCTACAGAATTAGTTGCATTAACGGAAGCTTGTAAACTCATGAAAGGGAAATGTGTAACTATTTACACAGACAGCCAGTATGCCTTTTCAACAGTGCACTCTTTCGCTCAATATTGGAAAAATAGTGGTATGGTGACCTCTACTGGTAAACCAGTGACACATGCTGTATTACTGAAAAAATTATTAATTTCAGTAAAATTTCCGCGCACATTGGCCATTTGCAAATGTGCCGCACACAAATCGGGGAAAGACATTGTGTCCTTGGGAAATGCCTTTGCTGACAAAACTGCAATAGAAGCTGCTTTTGGCCCCATTCACACCCTTACGTTACAACCATGATCCAATACTGTTCTGGACCACACCGTTTTAAAAGATATGCAACAGCAAGCTCCAGACACGGAAAAGAATTTGTGGTTAAAACATGGAGCTAAATTAACAAATGACATTTATATGTGACCTGAGAACAAACCCATCCTTCCTAAAAATCTTTATAAATGGGCGGCTATCTTGAGCCATGGGGTGACCCATGTCTACAGAGGGGGGATGGTTGGCCAGATAAATAAACATTTTACAACCTATGGATTTAATTCCTATTCAAAAGGTTTTTGTAGAGCATGCCTCACATGTGCTAAACACAATCCACAGGGATTTTTGAGACCACGTAAAGGGCGATTTCCAGCACCACAATATCCATTTAAAATTATTCACATGGATTTTATTGAACTAAACAAAAGTGAAGGGAAAAAATATTGTTTAGTGATAATTGATGCATTTTCTAAATGGATAGAACTTTTTCCAACAAATAAACCAGATGCTCTGACAGTAGCAAAAGCTCTCTGCAAAGATATCATTCCTAGGTATGGCATTCCAGAAAAATATACAGTGACAATGGAACCCATTTTGTAAACCAAATAGTGAAGCACATAGGTACTCTGTTCCACATTGAGCTAAAAAAATCATTATGCGTATCATCCTCAAAGTGCTGGATTAGTTGAGAGAATGAACGGACAATAAAGAACAGGCTAAAAAAGTGCATGGAGGAAACTGGCAGACCATGGACTAAGTGTTTGGACTTAGTAAAAATTTACATAAATATCACATCAACATCTGGATTGACACCTTATGAAACTCTGTTTGGGAGACCTTACAGGTTACCCCAGTTTAAGACTCTGGGAAACTGATGAAGAATCCAATTTAGCAGATTATATGAGGATGATGCTAGAAACGCAGAAACAGAAAGAAACTGATGAGAGTCATTCTGTTTCCCAGCAGGACACCCAACTTGTGAAACCAGGAGACTGGGTGTTGGTGAGGAGCATAAAGAAGAAGCACTGGCATTCACCTAAGTGGGAAGGGCCTCACCAAGTACTGCTAACAACTCCTATTGCTGTTAAGATAGCTGAAAGATCTACTTGGATTCATTTATCCCATTGTAAAAAAGTCATTCCGGCTGAATACTCCGACAGGGGAGGTGCTTAAAAGTCTGATAATAGGGTGGACCCAGACATTTAGAGTCGGGAAGATCCGAAAGTCAGTGAAGAAAAAGAGACACACTGAACCAATTAGAGGAGAATTTCAGCCAAAATGACCTCTGGGTCTTTCTGTGATACAGTACGATGGAGCATTTTTCTTTTACTCATGATTCTAACCGTTTTGTTTTTCTGGTACTTGTGGGAACCCCCAAAAGCTAAAACTGTTAACATAACCCTGCTGAAACAAAAGAGAGAAACCATTATTGGTCAGGACCCATTCTGCCAAGGGTCAAATCATTATCAGGTAGGAGTACATGTGTGCCTAAAATCCAACTCCTCCCTAGTAGTAAATATTCCGTTCACCGCATTAAGGAGCCAAACAGCTAATGGTGTAGATTATAGAGATCACACGTGGTATATGACAAATGACATAACAAATAAAACATGGTCCACTCTAGTGGCTGAAGAAGGAAATAAAAGGACACCTACATGGGGCACTACCTCATTTGCTCGACATCATAAAAAGGTTCTGAAAATACAAAAGATTGAAACTGGGATAATACTGAAAGTGAATTTAACCTCTGTATCTCTAATACCCCCCAGCTATAGGACTAAACAACAAAAGAATAATCAAACAGCATGTTGGGGTTTTTACTTGTGGGCGCAGAGCTCTGGATCTGATCCCAAATTCCTCTTAATACTCTGTGAGACTAATCATACTAATCTGACAACATCGTCAGTTTCTCCGGTGTCTGCTGCGAAAGGAGTGATTTTTGTGGATCCAAATGCTACGTCTGATCATTGGTTCAGAATAACAACAGGAATTTCAGGTACTAATAACAACTGGTTGTTAATGGAAGAGCAGGCAGCAAATACAACAAAAACAGATTGTGTAATATGCATGGGGCCAAGACCATTGTTGAACATAGTTCCAGCCACAATTCCTCAACTGTGCGTAACAAATGTAATGAATAAAACTAACCCAAATGATACCTGTAGAGAATGGGACACAATATTTCCGCTTACCACAATGGACCAAAAGAAACCATTGTTTTCTAAAAAAGTAGCACCAGGAAATTTCACCTGTATAAACATGACAGGACAAGGAAAGAAATTAGGAAATTTTAAAAAAAATATGGTGTTTAGCTATTATAACAGTAAATCCTTATTTTAACCCCGTAGCAAGAAGCGACATCTGGTGGTGGTGTGGAGATGACAGGTTGTTTGATAGATTACCAAGAAATGCTATAGGTTATTGTGCTTTAGTTACTTTGTTACTGCCTGTGTCTGTGGTCCCCATGACAGTCGAGGATCTAATCTCAGTTATCTAGTGTGGTTCCTGAAGCATGGAAAAGAAATAAAAGATCAATATCATGGCAAGGTGAAGCCAATCCAACTTATATAGACGCTATCGGTGTCCCTCGTGGAGTCCCAGATGAGTATAAATTAGCAAATCAAATAGCTGCCGGTTTTGAATTGTTTCTCTGCTGGTGGGGCACGACCAACAAAAATGTAGACAGGATCAATTACGTCCACTACAACATCCAGAGATTAGGTAATTGGACACAAAGCGGTTTTGAAGCCGTACACGATCAGTTAGCTGCAACTTCTCTGATGGCTTTTGATATATTAAAGAATTATTTTTGCTCTTTAACAATGTATTATGGGAAAACCTGCTTAGTTTGATAACTTGTTTTAACTTTTGATATATAAATGAGAAGACTGGTCAGTTAAATAAGAGAGAGGACTGGCCAGTTCACAAATTGATTATTGCTGTTGTGGTGTTCGCAGCTGAGTTCACATGAAACTAAGAACCACATGTGTTATTGTGTTATAATTTGTTTTAACTTGTGGTGGGAACTTATGACAATGTGTTGTGGGAAAGACTGATTCTGTATTCCTTATTTTGTTTATATTTGCTGTATTCTGAGTGCACTCATATTATTTTGCTTCGCACACTGCTGAAATGCTGGGAACGGGTCCTGTTTGGGAAATATGTTTTGGGAGGCAGGGCAGCTGTGGAGGGAGAAATGGCCACTCTCGCTCCACATCTGACTCTTTGTTTACAAGTATATAAAGAGGAGACTGCCCTTAGCCCAGTGAGTCTGCCGTGAGTTCGTGTGTGGATACCGGCATCGTGAACGCTGATCTTAACCTAGGACTGAGGGCTCCCAGTTCGTGTCAATGGTAAGGGCTGATTCTGAGAATCTGTTGAGCGTCACGTCTGTTTGAAAGCTTGTTGCTTTATTGCTTGCTACTTTGCGTGTGTGAAGAGCTTGTTGTTTTGATGTGCTGTATTCTGTGGGGAATAATAATAAATGTGTGCCTTATATTCTAACAGAAACAGTGTTTGAGTCTTTATTTGTGTTTGCCGATCTCTCCCGATCCTGAATAAAATTTCATAAAACATTTTGGCGTTGTCGGCAGGATTGGAGGAGAGACTACAATACACAAATATGTTTAGAAATATGTTTATGCTGGAGGCAGCGGGACCCGAAGAATTATTGAAAGTGTTGCAGAAAATTGAGGTGCAAAAAAAGGCTCCGGTGGACGGATTACAGAGGCGCTTGTGGATCTGTGCCACGGCGTGGAAAATGCAGTATGAAGCCGGCCAACAATTAAAAACTCAGCAGTTAAAAGAGAGACAGGCAATGACTGAGCTGCAGTCTGCTGAGTCGCTGTACCGGCAGCATGTGCAAAGGCTGACTAATCAGCTGGAACAGATGACCAGTGTTGCAGAAAAAGCTGTGGCCCAGGTGTCTGTGTTAACAAGGAAAAAACAGGGGAAAAAACCCCGCCGTTTTCCTTTGAAAAAAGTCCGTTCGTTTGTAGCTGGATTGGGGTCTGGATGGGATCCCGAGAGCTGGGACGGTAATATGTGGGACGATGAGGAGGACAGTGATTCTGGAGGTCCTCCAGATCCACGTCCTTTCCCTCCATAGCTTGGTTTCACGTGACGTCACAGTGCTGCTGCGCGATACCGCGAAATTCAGATGGAGGGCAGGAAGTGAATTAGCTGAGGATCGGCCGTCTGAAATAATGCCTATGTTTTGTGTAGTTTACGGCTGCTCCAATCGTTCGAACCGAGAAAAGGAAAAGAGCTTTTACAGAGTACCAAAGATTGTTGTCCATAAAGGTGAAAACTGTAAAAAGCTCACAGAACAACGCCGTAAAAAATGGATATTAAACTTACGTCTGCGGTCTGGAGGAGCAGAGTCTGCCAACGCCCGTGTCTGCAGCGACCACTTCGTTGGAGGTAAGCTATAACGTTATGTTAGCTAGCTAACTTGTTTTTGTGGTTGTGTTTATATAGCATAAGGTTGTCGTTAAATGCTCATTTACTTAGTAATGATTAACTTCATTGGGACTGTTTAGGCTGTCCTAGCGCTTTGGGTGACGTTGAGTCGGTAGACTGGGCTCCGACGGTAAACCTCGGTTACCAAAAAACTAAGCCCAAATCGGAAGCCTCTCTTCAACGAGAGAAGAGGATGAAGCTCAAAGAAGATCAACAAAGCCGGTCAGAATGTGCAGAGGCTATGTTGGATCTCCAAAAGACAGCTGAGAGCCCGGGTATGAGCTCCGATCTAACGCAGACAGGCGACTGCTCTGAACCGAAGCAGCCAGCTGACAACCCACAATCAGAAGGCAGCAGTGGGGACAATGGGACATTAAATGATCTAGGTAAATTATTGTACTAAGATGTGTAAACAGCATTATTATTAAATGTTACAAATGTGATTGTCAGAAAATCAACCTGTATAATTGGGCCAGAGAACTTGCATGCTTGGAAAAAGGTCAAAAAGATAACTTCACAGCAATTCACATAATACATTTTTATGAATTAACTAATTATGCTCCCCACTGCTATATTGCAGCCTATGCAGATGCCGGATGCCAGACTGAGCTAACCATGGATGACATTGAGAAGATGGAGGATGTTCTGGGACAGATCACAACAGAGCTGGGAGATCTTCGAACCAAAGCACTGGACACACAGTTCAACCAGGAGTCCTTTGAAAAAAATGAAGACAAGACAAAGTTCTACACAGGCCTCCCCAACTTCTTAGTTTTAATGCAGATTTTTGAGCTGTGTGAACCCTACATTCCCTCTGGTCCTATGTCTGTGCTGTCAAAATTTGAACAGTTAATTTTAGTTTTACTGAGGCTGAGACTAAATCTCCAACTGAAAGATTTAGCTTTCAGGTTTAAGATATCTCTGCCCACCGCCTCTAGAGTTTGGCATAAAATAATTGACATACTTCATGAAAGGTTAGAATTTCAAATTGAGTGGCCAGAGCGACATGTACTTCAAGCTACAATGCCAATGGGATTCAGACAGGCATTTGGATGTAAAGTTGCTGTGATAATTGACTGTTTTGAAGTTTTTATTGAGAAGCCCTCTAATTTACTAGCCCAAGCACAAACATGGTCAAACTATAAGCATCACCATACTGTAAAATTTCTGATTGGTGTTGCACCCCAAGGCTATGTCACTTACATATCTTGTGCCTGGGGAGGGAGAGTCAGTGATAAACAGATCACAATAGAGAGTGGCCTCCTAAATAACCTGTTACCTGGAGATATTGTTCTAGCAGACCGTGGGTTCAATATTGGCGATAGTGTGGGATTTTACTGTGCTTCACTACAGATACCTGCATTTACCAAGGGGAGAAAACAGCTGTCAGCGTATGAGGTGGCAGAAACTAGAAAAATAGCTAATTTGCGTATTCATGTTGAGAGAATCATCGGTTTAGTCAGAAGAAAATATCAGATTCTGCAAAGCAGGGCTATGCCCATAGAGCACATGGCAACAAAACCAGGTGAGGCACTAGCATTGATTGACAAGATTGGGGTTATTTGCTGTGTCTTGTCTAATCTTTCTCAGTCTGTCGTCCCATTGGAGTAAGGAGGAGGGGGGTAAGGATAATCAGTCAGTCCAGTACCTGAGCCCTGACACACATCAATCTGTAAATATGTAATGTAATTTAAATATGTTTTGAAATGTAATGATAGTTTTAGGTCTTTTAAGAGGGGTCTAAAGGCAATTGCTGACAAACCCAATCTTGTAAATAAACCACCATGTGTTATTCATCTTATCAATGGCATTTAATTTTTACAGTAAACATTCTTTCATCACATTACACATGTACGTTTGTAACTTGCTGTCCCAGTATTTCTGGAAGTACACTTTTTCTAAAAAAATACTCAACTTTAGGAATCACATCATCCCAAAGTTCAAAATCAGGCAAAATCCTTTCCACAAAAATGTCATTGCGGTTCCACACAACAAAGTCACAGTACTCTGCATCTACAATGTGAAGCTGTGCCTGAACTTGGAAGTAGTAATCATGACTCCGGTCCAGCATGACATGATCCCCATCGTTGATAAGGCAGAAGCCCTTTCTCCCAGCACACAAACGTAGATTGGCTTCATCTTGGTAAGAGTATGGACACTAAAATCACAGTGAGAAGGACATGTGAACAATAGATTACAAAATATATTTTCGGCTTTTTTGCTCAGTTCAGGGGTCCGTTCTTCGTAAGTTGCTTAAAACATCCAAGATCAAATGAGACATCCAAGATGACTTCATCCGGCTAATCATGATCCGGCTAATTGGGTTCTTCGAACACACCTGTTGTTTATGATTAGTATGGCTGGATTGAGTTATCTGAGATAACTGCGCGTTCATGCGTTTGTTTAAAAGGGGAAATGTATCGATAGTAGAAACATTGATCAGCAACGCTGCTATTGGCTGTTCAGCATGGCCAAAGAACGCCCACAGTTTTTCTCCCAAGCAGAACAAGAGCTTTTAATGGAAGGTTATGCTGAATTTGAGTCATTAATTAAAACACCTCAAATATGTTAAAACCAGGAGAGAGGGCTGGCAAAAAGCAGCAGACAAATTAAATGCATAAATACTGTCCATAGTGAATGTTTCTATCACTTTCTACAGTATGAATTTTTGCATTTTAATAATCTCATATTTACTTTGTTCTTTTATGTCAGAGCCTCCACAGGACCCACTAGAACATGGGAACAAGTATAAGTGAAATACAAGAATATTCTACAAAATGGTAGCCTTTAATTATTATACTTTAATTTAACAAGGCACTTGTTCCGTCAGGAGATCCAAATTTCAGTGTCATTCCTTAGACACGGGAAGTAAAGGACATGTGCAAACTCTATAAAAAATGAAGTTTTTCCTTTTCCAAGTCATCCATAGTTTACACAGTAAAACTGTATTGCTCCGTGTCTAGATAATCCATCCATAGTTTTTTCTAATACAATATACGGCTCGACAGGAAGCAAGCCTTTCAAACTTCACAATAAAGTTTATTCTTACTGAATATGATAAAAATAAAAAGCAAACCATCATACAAATAACTTAAATATTTTATATTTATGGCTCCAACACCACTTTTTCCTCTTTAAAAGCCACTGTTAAATGATGTGTTTGTCTGTTTATAACAGCCACCAAGAAAATCTCTCTACAATTACACTGTCGCGCTGCGCTAAACGATCCTGTCTATTACGCAATTGAATACACGATTAATTTATAAAACTCTGCAAATTATTCTTGTACCTTCTGTAACAGGTTGCCGTCGTAAAAACGGACGACATGGCTGCACAGACTTCCCTATCTCCTCCGTTTATACAGGCGTGATCTAATCCTGTTTACATGAAATAAGCCTGTTAGCGAGCAGGCTTAAGCTTGCACACATGTTGCTATGACAACAAGTGCAGGATGTCTTTTGAAGAACCAAACGATCCAAGATCATGCCAAATCGTCAACAATCAAATCCAGCTAACTGAGTTAGCGACGTACGAAGAACGGACCCCTGGACTTTAGACTCAAAGATTTAGGGACTTTACTACAACATAGACTGTATTATCACCTTCATTTCGCAGATGCCAGTTCCGTGACAGTCACAAGCGACAATCCCATCAGGAGAGGATCCCATGTATGGCCACTTGGTGTTCAGCCAGAGACCACTGTCCATACAGGAGAAGCCTGCATGCTCCCGACCCATCAGCTTCTCATATGCTCCTCTGGCTTGTGCCTCATGTTTGCATCCATAACTGTAAACAGTACACATGCAAAACATGAAAAAGAAATTATTACTTAGTATTGGATGTGTAGAGCCAGTTCAGTGATTTCAATGCCATTACCCTAAACCCTATACTTAGTTCTACTCCTGCATAACCCTAACCTTATAACCCTATAACGTATGTTGACTCTTCAGAGCTGTCCATACCACAAATGAACTATGAAAACAGTAAACATTTGTTCTAATGAAAAAAAGGTCTACAGTAGATGGCAGAGTAAGGACCACAGCTTTATAGTTGTGGTATGGACTCTCCTCCCACTTCATTGAACACTTTTTTAGTTACAATTCTTAATGTAGACAGCCTCATACCCCAGATCTTACCTCTGCCTTACCCTAATTCAAACCCTAAATACCTTGTAGCTGCTGTGGTGAACCTATATGCTTCTGGGTAGCATATGGCCTTGATCAAACTCGTTGATGGTTGCTGGGGGTTGGTCCTTAGCACTTGTTTAAGCTTAGAGGCAGTTATACGCCCAGCTCTTTGTCTAAACCAAGTCCTGCCTGCGCTCTGACTCCGAGTTGACCTCTCTACAGCCTGGACCTGGGACAGGGTGAGCTCTTCTATCTTGAAATCCTGGCATAGCTCTCCAAGCTCTTTGGGGGGTAACTGCAGTGTGTCTGGTGTTCTGTATTCAAGAAGAGTTTTAGGAAGCATGCTAGATACGGGAATGAAATCTTTGTGGTAAGGCTCCCTAGCCATCAATGCTGCACTCCTTGGGCAGTTTTTGCTTAATTTTGCAAAAAAACTAGCATATGTCTCTGACCCTCTCTTCACTCTTGGGCATGGAACTGGAAGTGATTTCCCAACCTTGTTTATAGTTGTCCTGCCGTCAATGGAACTGTCAAGCTTTTTTTTTTTGGATTTTGCTGAGGAGAAGTCAATCTGAGCTACTGGAGCAGCAGGAATCTGAAAATAAGTTAATACAAATAAGATCATTATATTTTATAACATATCTATATGCAGTATAAATCTGCCGTTTATCTGATGGCTGTGAAGAAAACAGGTAGGGCTATCATCACAGGATTGAGATGCCAAACTGTGTTTATGTGGGTCTTTGCTGTCTTAGCTCCTCTTTGCCCAACAGGTAAATTATCACCCTACCTTTTTTACATGTGATGGCATCAGCCACTTGCACTGCTCTGTTGTGCAGGAAGCTGCATCTCGCATTTTTACCCCAGCTTCAATGGAAAAAAGCACTGCTCCTACATGAGAACATGATTCTGATAATCTGTGAATAGAATACAATATGACATTTTTTTAAAACCCAAATTGCAATCTACACAAGGAGCAAAGTGCAATCTATATCAGCACATTTTTGATGATGTGTAATACAGCACACTTATACTAATATGGAGTAGCCCCTTAAATGATGAATAAACATGTTTATCCCTTAACGTTACAGCTCTCCCTGGTTCTGAAGTACACTGTCAGTATGCTAGTAGTAGTGCTACATGTGTGTGTGTGAGAGAGAGAGAGATCTCGTGGTAAACATCCCAGCCTTACTCACCCTGCCATGCAATTGCAATGAGCTGCAATGACTTCTCCATCCTTCTTCGCAATAATCCACGTCTTCAGAGGTGTTTCGCTTGAACGCTGAGAGTGGTTTACCTTGAAACATAAACAACTGTCAGGCTAACGTTGTTGTTAAGATGTGTTGCATGACCGTTGATGATCGTTCACTATAGCCGCTACCGCTAACGCTAGCATCTTTTAACACATAAAACAATATAAGAACAAACACTCACCCTGGCGAAGACTAAAGTATTATCGTCGTGGAGACGTTTGGTGCCGAGGTTGTGGACCCACCCGCAGACAAAGAAGTTATATGCCTCCATACTTTTATAGGCCTTCATTTGCTGTTTAGTGTAGAACGATGTCTGAAGGACCAGATAGTTTGTTATATCAACGGCCTCCACTGTCGGCAAATCTTTAAGGTCCACCGAAAATTCACACATCTTCATGAGGTACGGGTCACGTCCAACATATCTATTAATTAACTCCTTGTATCTATGTCTTGATATAGGCTCTAACTCCATACAATACGGGCTCTCGGTAACGGTGTTCTCCATGTTTACGCTGGCTTCATAGACTTCCTGCCCTCCATCTGAAATCGCGCCCCCTGGCCGCGTCATAATCATCACGTGACTGAAACCCAGCTATTGGGGGTTAAACCCGTCGTCCGAAGGAGGAGAGAGCAGCAGCATATACCTACAGCCTTCCGGCAGCGGATAGATGCTCAAGGTAATGATGTACTTGATGCTGCGGGACAACCTGCTATGGAATGGGTGGAACAGCCGCAGCCGCCGGCGGTGTCACGGACCATAACAGAAGATTACTCGCAGGATGAAGTTGCTCATATCACTAAAAAATTAAGGCAGCATCCGGGCGAACCCACTGATCTATGGGTGGCTCGACTGCTGGATGAAGGTGCAGAACAGATTGAAATAGATCACGGAGATGGCATGGCATTTGGTGGTCTGAGCACTGATGGGAATGTAAATGCTAATTATAGGCAGGAAGTGAGAAATTTGGGGGATCAGGCGAGATCATTGTTTGATGTGTGGTCTGAGGCAGTACGAGCAACATGTCCCAATGTATCTGATTGGCCCGAAATCTCTGGACAATGGTTAACATTAAAGGAGTGTGTGCAGAGGCTGACGAGGCTGTGTGTGCGTGATCTGTTAACAGTGGGGATGGTGGCTGGGTATCAGCAAGTGGCTGTTCCGAAGGTGGTGAGAGATCAGTTGATTAAAACTGCCCCACAGCATTATCGGGCAGCTATGCTTACTGTGATGCTGGGAGCTCCAGATGCCCCGATGGAAACCATTAAGGCTCGAATCATGGAGCTGGGGAATCTGGGAGAATGGGGCAAGCAGGAGGAATGCAGACCACGAGTTCAACCAACTCCAGTCCGCAGGCCGCAAAGGGAGCGGGGGAGAAATGAACAGGGTCCACCACGTAACATGTTGTGGAGAGCACTGATTAATGCTGGGGTGCCTGCTTCAGAGATACACGCATTACCTACTGATGAGTTGAGACAGATGTGTCAAAGGAGAGGCTTAAAAGTTAACTGTGCAGGATTTGGTGCTGAGCTGGACCCATTAAATTCTTTGATTCAGCTGTTGCGAGAGGCGATTCATCCCACACCATCGGCTCCACCTGCTGAAGAATCTGAGTCTGTTGTGGGCAGAAAACCTGCTAAGGTGGTTGAGACTGAGGTGTCAGAGTCTGAGGAATCCTCGGGCAAAGATGTGAAAGTAAGGAGAGTGAAAAAAAGGAAAAGAAAAAACAAAGATAGAAGGAGGAGCAACATGTACCCTGATCTGACGGATCTGATGGAGTTTAACTAGGATTGTGCAGCATGGAAATTCGTGGGAGGACAGATTGAAGTTTTTATGTTTGTATGTTGTTGGGTTTTTTTCCGCGCAGGAGAGCGTTCTGCGTGCAAACAACAGCTGGTCAAGGCAGTTATATTGAAAAAAAAATGTGTATGATAATCATGACTTAACAGATTGGAAGCCTAAATTGATGCAAGCAGTGGCCCAATTGAATAATAGGCCAATTGCTCCAGGTGCAGTCTTACTGTCTCTGCATTTGATAAACTGAGAAACCGCTCAGGATTATATGTGTGTATAAGAGAGTAAAAATAAATGAACAATCAAACTTGTGATTTTATCTGAATGGAAAATGTATTAATGTATATGTGAATGCTTAATACAGGAGTTAAAAATATTTCAGCATTATTGACTAGAATTTATCATTTTATGGCACAAGGATGTGGTCATTCCAATTTTGAAAAGTGTCTGCAAAAGAAAATTTTATGTGGGAAGAAGCACAGCAAAGAGCATTAGATTTGGCTAAGAAAGCCATACAACAAGCTGTGTAATTGGGAAAGATGATGTCTGGGCCTGTGCAGTTGCAGGCCTCAGCTGTTAATGACAATACAAGCTGAAGTGATTGATGGGGATTATCAAGGAGAAAATCCCTGGTAATTGAGAAAGAAGAAGAAAAACTAGCATAACTGCTAGTGGAACCCTGTGAAATGACAGAGGTTCAAGGGGTGGCTGCCCCCACTAACATCACTGTAAGAGGAACAGGGGGGTTTGGCTCAACAGATAAACCAGGAGCCAAAGTTTGGGCGAGACAAGAAAATGGTCCACCTAGACCAGCTGAAATCATTTCACAAGGGAGTGATGCAACAGTGTCAGTATTTTATTCTTTTGTCTTATAGCAGTACTAATTTTGATTTCAGATCAATGTTTCCGTGGGATCTGCTGATTGGACGACCCGAGGGACAGCGCGATGGCGGACGTCCCAAACCGTGGGAGGCACCACAGGGCTGGTGCAGGATTTGGGGCCATCATCCTCCGTGTCCTCGCTGCCGTGGTCCTGCTGGCACACCTCTGTTGGGCAGAAGCACCAGGCCGGATCCTGAAAGAAGTGGTTCAGCCGTATCAACTGTGATGGGGAGACAGCATGCGCAACGGAATCCAGGATGACGACACATGCTCTTGGTGGCGTGTAAGAAGCATGCCAGTAGTCTTCAAGGGATGTAACGTTAAAGTGGTTTCAAGGAGAGGTTTGTGCCAAGATGAATCATCTACAGAACGAGCGTGTAAGAAGACACACACTCAAATTGCACCTGCTGCACACACTTGTCAACAAATGGCACAATCGACGATAACAAATAAAGTTCACTGGAAAGGTTTTTTTTGTTTTTTTTCCCCCTCCTCTGCCAACATGCACTAGGACGAAACGTGCATGGTGGGACACTTTGCTTGGTGGAACAGGTACTGTGTTAAGTGTTTCCAACGCTTTTGACAATAACATAACAAGAACTATGTTATTAAACACTGGACAGCATGCATCAAGAGCTGTTCATCAGGTTGGATTATGGATGCCTACTGTTGTAACATCACAGGAGGAAACTGCAAAGATCTTCCTTAAAGAACTGAACTGGCAATTAAAAATGTGGAACACGACAGCAGAAGTGTTAACGAACAATTCTATAGCTTTGAACTGGACGGTATGTAACGTACAAATGATGCACGCTCACATGCAACAAGAACGATTCAAGCGTGTGGTTATTATCGGAAATTCCCAGGAATGGAGACAACTATGGAACATTAGTAGTAATAGTTGGTTACAACTAGAACCACAGAAGACCTATAGTAATGCTACTATGTGTGAAGGACATTGGACACAATATGATGTTACCGATAGTACTACTGTTTGTCCTGTGTCATTATTATATATTGCCCGTAGTGACTGTACAGGGGTATGGTTTTTGAAACTAGATAGTGATTGGTTTGACCCACAGACAAACTACACCTATGACCTGGATCTATGCGAGATTGCTGATAAAGGGATGGTATGTATGCTACAACAAGGACATCTTAACCCATGTTTAACTGGAGACGAGGTGTTATGTGATTGGACTCATGAACCAGCTAGAGAAACAATAAAGAGTCATCCTCAATTACCTCAGGTGCCTTTCGTTGGGTGTTTTGATGTATACATCTGAAGTTGGAATAACGTGACCTATCAATTAACCAATTTCACTATCTCCCTGGATTGGTTCAAATGCGCATTGAATCAGTCTACGGAACTAAATCGCTTAATTGAATCACACAGGTCCAACATTTCCAGCTTAAAGGTGTCTACATTTATGGCCCAAGGACAGGTTTTGCATGCGGCTAAGTTAATGGTGCAATCATCTGCACATCATTGGTGGCAGACCATGGACTAAGTGTTTGGACTTAGTAAAAATTTACATAAATATCACATCAACATCTGGATTGACACCTTATGAAACTCTGTTTGGGAGACCTTACAGGTTACCCCAGTTTAAGACTCTGGGAAACTGATGAAGAATCCAATTTAGCAGATTATATGAGGATGATGCTAGAAACGCAGAAACAGAAAGAAACTGATGAGAGTCATTCTGTTTCCCAGCAGGACACCCAACTTGTGAAACCAGGAGACTGGGTGTTGGTGAGGAGCATAAAGAAGAAGCACTGGCATTCACCTAAGTGGGAAGGGCCTCACCAAGTACAGCTTTCCAGAACAGAATTGCTCTAGAAATGCTGCTGGCAGAAAAAGGAGGTGTTTGTGCTATTTTTGGAGAACAGTGCTGCACATTCATTCCTAACAACACTGCTGCTGACGGTAGCCTGACCAAGGCTATAGAGGGTCTGCGCACTCTCAATAAGAAGATGAAAGAGCATTCTAGGATAGACACTACCATGTGGGATCACTGGTTGGACGTGTTTGGGAAGTATAAAACACTGGTCGCATCAATTTTAGTTTCTATTGCAGTGTTTACTGCTATTCTGGTGTTGTGTGGATGTAGTTGTATTCCTTGTCTGCGTTCTTTGTTGAATCGTCTCATCACTACAGCAATTTCACCCATGGAGGACAAAATGGCACAGATGTATCCACTATTAGCCCACGATGACAATGATGAAAACAGCGATGAGGAGCCAGGTACCTTTTATTCAATTCAATTCAATTCAATTCAATTTTATTTATATAGCGCCAAATCATGAAACATGTCATCTCAAGGCACTTTACAAAATCAAGTTCAATCATATTATACAGATTGGGTCAGATTATACAGATTGGTCAAAATGTCCTATATAAGGAAACCAGTTGATTGCATCAAAGTCCCGACAAGCAGCATTCACTGCTGGGGAACCGTAGAGCCAGTGGGAGAGTCGTCTGCATTGTACATGGCTTTGCTGCAATCCCTCATACTGAGCAAGCATGAAGCGACAGTGGGAAGAAAAACCACCCATTAACGGGAAAAAAAACCTCCGGCAGAACCGGGCTCAGTATGAACGGTCATCTGCCTCGACCGACTGGGGTTACAGAAGACAGAGCAGAGACACAACAAGAGAGACAAAAAAGCACAGAAGCACACATTGATCTAGTAATCTGTTCTACATTAGATGGTAATAGTCGGTGATCTGTCCTCCCTGGATGATTTCACAGTCAACAGAACGTCAGACCAGGT
Organism: Fundulus diaphanus; assembly: GCA_037039145.1. NCBI lineage: Eukaryota > Metazoa > Chordata > Actinopteri > Cyprinodontiformes > Fundulidae > Fundulus > Fundulus diaphanus. The sequence goes on along the minus strand of CM073130.1, from coordinate 4,139,561 downwards.
GTACCTACTATGTAGAAAAAAGAGAGAGAACAAAAAGTTAAAAGCTGAAATGACAACAGTCATTTCAATGTAATGCAATGCAAATCTGGAGAACAGTAGACTGGAGAACAGTAGAAATCAGTAGAGTGAGAAAAGTAGGCCCTGATGTCCTCCAGTAGCCTAAGCCTATAGCAGCAAAACTATAAAGGTAGCTCAGAGTAACATGAGCCACTCTAGTTATAAGCTTTGTCAAAAAGGAAGGTTTTAAGATTAGTCTTAAAAGTAGACAGGGTGTCTGCTTCACGGACCAAAACTGGGAGTTGGTTCCACAGGAGAGGAGCCTGATAGCTAAATGATCTGCCTCCCATTCTACTTTTAGAGACTCTAGGAACCACCAGCAGACCTGCAGTCTGAGAGCGAAGTGCTCTGTTAGGAACATACGGAGTAATCAGAGCTCTGATATATGATGGAGCTTGATTATTAAGGGCTTTATACGTTAGAAGAAGAATTTTAAATTCTATTCTTGATTTAACAGGAAGCCAATGAAGGGAAGCTAAAATTGGAGAAATATGATCCCTCTTGTTGATTTTTATCCAACCCACTTTCCTGACATATTTTAATTCTGAAGTATAAACACATGAATCACTGCTGTAAATTGAACCCTGAATGTATAATGTATTTACCTTCATAAAATGACCTTCCAGCTGAAAATCTAACGAAGTGGCTGCCTGAAGTGACTTGAGAAAAAGAGTTTATACATAATAAACAGGGGGGAAATGATAGAATTATTTTCACTATTTACTATTTTTACTATTTTCTATTTTACTATTATTTACTATGTTCATTGCATTTATTATGTATATACTCTTTACTACTAAGAAGTTTTAAGGTTTTATTAAAGTGTATTCTATATGTCTGATCTCTCATTACTTTAGTTTATTGTTCATTAGTTTATTGTGTTAATCATATATTTGCTGGAATATATAGACCAGTGGTTACTATTTTATTTTACTATGTATGTGTATTGATTTACTCTCTCTCTCTTATCGTTGCAGAAAGCCTGCAGAAAGCAGAGAAATATGTTGTGACGATAAGTGTTTTTCTAAATATGTCTGAAACTGTTATGAACTGTATTCAGCCATCTGGAGTGCTTATGCATAACTGTACTGTGTGGACTGCTTGGTATTATCCCTGTGTTCCTAAGGTCACAGAGTGTTTTGCTTATCCCTACCCCCTAGCTTGACAAATGTAACCAGGGTTTCCCTAATAAAAGCAAGGAGGGGACGGAGTGGCTTCAGAGCGAGTTTGGAGATCTGTATTAAGCATCTCAGCTCCTCTCCTTGCAAGATTTATGAAAACTAACTTCATTGTTGTCTCTCCTTCTTGTGTTGTTAATGAATGTTTTAGGTGTTTGAACCTAAAACATTCTATTCTTTATATTATTACAGGTCTGTTGGTCCTGGACGTGGAAGCAGATGGCAGTTTGGTGGTCAGTGTGGCGTTGAGTATTGAACGCAGGGCGTGATAGATGAGTGTTTGGAGCTGACATGGTGGACATGTTAAAGCACCCATCGACATACAACTGTGGTTGTCCTGGACATTGAACAACTGTGGGCTGTTTCGCCCCACCGGCAGGTCAGCCTGGTATGGAGCAACCAAATTGTTAAAGCTATCCCACCCTGTCGGCGGTGAAACACCCTCTGTGGACCCTGCTCGTTTATACCCTTCAGGCGACCCCCACTTACATATTACTTTGAATGCAACACGCATGAAACAGACAAGTATACTTTAAGTTATATTTTATCTACTAAAGACAGAGAAAGTGTTACAGACACATCAGCGCTGATGGGCTCTTGATCGGCAAGAAGCCTTGATCGCTCATTATACAAACATTATATAGGGATCTAGGTACACGCCCATGCAAGGGCTGTACGCTTCCTCACTGTGTCATCTGTAGAGAAAACGTGTCACCTCGGGGACACTATCTGACAGATATGAGTAATTTCCTTGTGTCCGGTGTTATCCAAGTGTGGCAGGCAGTTCTGGGAAAAGCATTTTGTTCCACTTGACCCAGTTGATATCTTAACAGACCCCCTGATGATGTGCCTAAATGGTACATCACCAAAGATGATCAACTGGACCTGGACCAGTGGAACGACAGCTCCCAAGCATGTCAGCTTCCAGAGTCCGTCCATCTGTGATCTCCATGGCAATCGATAGTGCAGCCCAGTCTCAAGGGTCACATAATCTCAGTGCCCGAAAGGCATATCGTAAAAAAAACCCCAGTCCAATTGTCCGTTAGCCCCCCCTGTTGGTGTGCCCCAAAGGCACATCACAACGAAAACAGTTCCAAGAAATCGGCCGGACAAACATCAATGGAAACATCGTAGCATCAATCAGCATGAATAATTCATAATTCAGCATTTATCACTCAAGACCACAGTCCCAGCATTTTATCTACAATTTAGGGTTCAACTAATTGAGCTAGGCCTGTTTTAGGTTCCTACGCGCACATTACTTTAAATTTACATTAGACTAGGTAAGCTAAGACTGTTTAGTAACCAAGGTCAAATCCGTCTACTCTACCTCCACCCCAAGAGACCTCCTACTTGGTCCTCCACTCTCCATTTCCATAGATAAACATCCATCACTTTCAAACCTTACAAATCCAAGAGTACCAGTAGGGGGCATCACAGGGCGGTCTGGGCCTCAACCAGAAAACGCCACCTCGTCTAAGAAATGGTAAAAACTGATGCAGCCCAGTCAAGGGGAATCCCACTCTGGGCCAATCTGAGCGAGAAGACACCCTGTATTGAATCTAAAAATGAGCCTTACCGAGTATGTTATGGATCTGTGATACTCATCAGATCCTGGCTCTCTTTATATCAAAGCAAAAAGATAGCAAGAACTGTAGATCTTGGTGTGTGTGTCTGTAGCAGAGATTTTCCATTCTTAATCATAAAACCATAACGATCAACATAATGCAACTTTACAGTATAAACGTCATAACACATAAAATCAAACATGTAAGTCGGTGGAAAAGAAAAAAACTGTTTCGTGATATAAAAAGAGTCCGTACATCAATAACGCAAAAAAACCCCGTCAGGCCATGCTGAGCACGTGGCAGACATGAATCTATTTGCGCATAAGTGGTCGGCTCAGGGTTCTCAGGCACCTGCTCCTTCGTTGCAAACCAAAAGAAAAAAAAAATCATAGTTCTCTGGCGTGTTCCTCCCAAACTTCTTAAGTCCTTTTCTTGCTCCTCTTGCTTGGACAAAACGGTTTAGTTGGATGGTAATGAGTGTTCAGTTCCTGGCTCGGGCAATAAGCATTTTATTCCCAGTAAAATGCTCTGTGAAGATGGTTGGCAGACACCAGGCCTTGTTTACTGTTGAGGAACAGAAACAAGGTGTAATTCCTATCAAGACTCCCAATCTTGTATCATTTACCTTCTTCAAACACTTTCACATCCAGATATTTCCGCTCACAATTATCTTGCTCTTAGCTTAACCTCCTTCACAGCTCCTGTACTAAAAGAATAAATCTTAAAGCTCAACATCATCAGCAGCAGCATTTCTCTGAAATTCTTATCCAAATTTCTCCCATGTGTGTCTTATCTTACAATGTCTGACAGTTGAAAGTTCTCTGCAACATAAATTTATCATCTTATATGTTTCATGGCCAGTGTCAAAGTTCATCTCGCCTCATTTAACACACTAAGTCTCAACAAAGAATTGTATTAAAACCTTTCAGAGACTTCTTGCTGAACCAGCCTTAAAATACTTCACATTTTCCTAAAAACCCAAACAGAAAAACCCTTAATTTTGTAAAAGAAATCTTCACTATGTTTATTTCCAGAATATTGTTGTGATGTTAATCAGAAGCAACCCTATGTATCTCCTGTCTTATTTTGAAAAGATCAGCTGAGAAAAAGGAAGTATTATGCATGCTCCAAGCGCACATAAAGTCGTAATTGGTTGCTATTCAGGAAGTGGGTGTAGCCCAGGGCGGAGACAGGAAGTAGTTCTGTGAATCAGTTTCAGCTTGACGTGCATCAAACCGAAGGACTTCTAATTGAATACGCCATTCACCTAAAGCGAAGAGCAATGGGGTACCGCGCACGTGACGTCACCATCTCAAGAGCAACGCCCCTTTTGCCGCTTAGGTAGGACAAACCGATAGAGAACGCACGTAGCAACCAGCAACAGAAACAGCGATATGACCGACTTTGCAGCCATTAAACTTTCCCAAAACGATGTCCCAGGCGCACGGTTTACTGGTCGCACAGTCGAAGAACACACCAACCTTCAGCTCAAACGATGGCTTGAGTGTCGAGGGCTTAAAAAGACCGGAAAACGGGCCGAGTCGATCGAACGGTAAGCTTTGTTTTTTGTTTTTTTCCTGCGCGGCGGTCATGCCGTCGTTGGCCGTTTTTTTTGTTTGTAATCACCGTCCAGGGATCGGTATGTTTAATGTTTGTCTCATTTGAAATGTTTTTGAGTAGGCTATCCTGGTAGCAGGGTATCATGTTAGCGCCTGCTACCATGATAGCCTATATGCTATCATGGTAGCAGGCGCTTCATTGTTAACATGTCATACACCAAAATAATCTTACCTGTTCACTACTTGATGTCACTGGAATTGGGTCAGGATGTTGTGCCCTTTCCTCCGACAAAATGCTTGCTACATATGTAGGCCGACCGCACCGATGGACCAAGCGCACACATTTCTCCTTGGCACTCTTGAATTTCGGGAAAGTAATGAAGAAAACATCCTTCATATGCGGCCGATCAGCGTACCTCGAGTCGCTGTTGCACGTTCCATAGCAACAATGTTTATAAACCATGATCTTAGATTTTGGAAAAAGCAGTCTTTTAAACGAGTACAACCTAGGCTAACGCACGTCTCTTCCACAGCAAAACAGCGGCGGGTTTGGGAGTTTGCCCTACTGCGTACCACGTGATGTGACGTCATCGTGACGTTACGTTTCTAAAAATAGCTCGCTTGCGGTACCCCATTTTAACCCCATTAATTATTTTTTTCCTCATTTCTGTTGGTTTTAACAGACAGCTTTTTTAATCAACCCTGGTTGTATTTTGTGTCCCCCTGTTTGAATCTTGTTTGAAACAAACCTTTAAACTGTAGTATGCTGTGAACAGTAATTCATTGTTTCTTTTTTTTAAAAACATCTCCCCCTGATCATTTAACTGCTCCATACTGCTCTAGATAGATTTTTTATAAGACTTCAAACCTGTTTCAGTCATCTAACATTAGTTTAATTTGATAATACACCCAAGCACAATTATAACCCCATGTAATTCAACCCTTTAATAAGTATCTTGTTCTCGGTTCTCATTTATTTAGTTTACCCTTGGAAAAAAAACTTTAAGCAGACATTACCCGGAGTGAGTTTCTTACATTTTCATTAGGCGCCCGCCTATGCATTGAAAATGCATGGCGGAGGCCTTATGTTATGCACCTAATAAGGGTTTCTTTATTTTTATTATTAGGCGCCCGCCTATGCATTGAAAATGCATGGCGGAGGCCTTATGCTATGCACCTAATAAGGGTTTCTTTATTAGGCGCCCGCCTATGCATTGAAAATGCATGGCGGAGGCCTTATGCTATGCACCTAATAAGGGTTTCTTTATTATTATTATTATTATAGTACCGTTAATACAGCCCGAACCGTAGGGTCTACCCCCACATACCATATATCGAAACGTTGGTCTCGACGCCGCGATCAGGGCTTTTTGTACTTGACGCCGTTTCGGCTTACGGTTGGAACAAAATTCGCAAAAAAACACCGAAAAATTGTCATTTTCAACACTCTACAGTGTCGTCATGCTTTCACCTACGAACAATGTTTAACTTCCAGTTTGTAGATATATCTTTGAACTATTCAGAAGTGAAAACGGAACGTGCATATCTTTTATCGTTTTCTCATCACGCCATTTTCAGTTACCATGGTGACAAAATTCTCCAAAACACACAGAACAACTTTAGCCTACTTGCTCAATTTTCACTCTACGTGCACAAATTATACATCAACACGTAGGCATTTCTGTCTGGATTCAGGAAATGTAACCCTCATTGGTGTAGGTCTTACAGATTTCTTGCAAATCACCTCAGACTGGCAACAACCCCAAAGTGAAACTTATGCGAAAAACACCAAACAACTTTAGCCTACTCGCTCAATTTTCACTCTACGTAGACAAATTATACATCAAAACGTAGGTCTTTTTGTCTGGATTCAGAAAATGTAACCCTCATTGGTGTAGGACTTATAGATTTTTTTCATCACGCCATTTTCACCTACCCTGGTGACAAAATTATCCAAAAACCAACAAACAACTTTAGCCTACTTGCTCAATTTTCACTCTACATGCACACATTATACATCAAAAGGTAGGTCTTTTTGTCTGGATTCAGGAAATGTAACCCTCATTGGTGTAGGTCTTACAGATTTTTTGCAAATCACCTCAGACCGGCAGCAACCCCAAAGTCAAAATTATGCAAAAAACAACGAACAACTTGAGCCTACTCGCTCAATTTTCACTCTACATGCACAAATTATACATCAAAACGTAGGTCTTCTTGTCTGGATTCAGGAAATGTAACCCTCATTGGTGTAGGTCTTACAGATTTCTTGCAAATCACCTCAGACTGGCAACAACCCCAAAGTGAAACTTATGCGAAAAACACCAAACAACTTTAGCCTACTCGCTCAATTTTCACTCTACGTAGACAAATTATACATCAAAACGTAGGTCTTTTTGTCTGAATTCAGAAAATGTAACCCTCATTGGTGTAGGACTTATAGAATTTTCGCAAATCACCTCAGACCGGCAACAACCCCAAACCTTCCCCAAATTCAGCGAGTTGTTTGGGTTTTTTTTTGTGCTGCAGCCATCCATCCAGGGCCGGTCAAAGCCATAGGCGTACTAAGGGGCTGCTTGGGCCCACCGGTGCAATGGGGGGGCCCCCAAATTTTTACAGGCCGAACCGTAGGGTGTACCCCCACTTACTATATATCGAAACGTTCGTCTCGACGACGCGATGCAGGCTTTTTGCACTTGACGTCATTTCCAGTTACGGTTGGAACAACATTTGCAAAAAAACACCGAAAAATGGTCATTTACAACACTCTACTGTGTCCTCATGCTTTCACCTACGAACATTGTTTAGCTTCCAGTTTGTATATATATCTTTGAACTATTCAGAAGTGCAGACGGAATGTGGATATCTTTTATTGTTTTCTCATCACGCCATTTTCAGTTACAATGGTGACAAAATTCTCCAAAAAACACCAAACAACTTTAGCCTACTCGCTCAATTTTCACTCTACGTAGACAAATCATACATCAAAACGTAGGTATTTCTGTCTGGATTCAGGAAATGTAACCATCATTGCTGTAGGTCTTATAGATTTTTCGCAAATCACCTCAGACCGGCAACAACCCCAACGTCAAAATAATATAAAAAAGACAGAACAACTTTAGCCTATTTGCTCAATTTTCACTCTACGTGCACAAATTATACATCAACACATAGGTATTTCTGTCTGGATTCAGGAAATGTAACCCTCATTGGTGTAGGTCTTTTAGATTTCTTGCAAATCACCTCAGACCGGCAACAACCCCAAAGTGAAACTTATGCGAAAAACACCAAACAACTTTAGCCAACTCGCTCAATTTACACTCTACGTAGACAAATTATACATCAAAACGTAGGTATTTTTGTCTGGATTCAGAAAATGTAACCCTCATTGCTGTAGGACTTATAGATTTTTTTCATCACGCCATTTTCACCTACCCTGGTGACAAAATTATCCAGAAACCAACAAACAACTTTAGCCTACTTGCTCAATTTTCACTCTACATGCACAAATTATACATCAAAACGTAGGTCTTCTTGTCTGGATTCAGGAAATGTAACCCTCATTGGTGTAGGACTTATAGAATTTTCGCAAATCACCTCAGACCGGCAACAACCCCAAACCTTCCCCAAATTCAGCGAGTTGTTTGGGGGGGTTTTTGTGCTGCAGCCATCCATTCAGGGCCGGTCAAAGCCATAGGCGTACTAAGGGGCTGCTTGGGCCCACCGGTGCAATGGGGGGGCCCCCAAATTTTTACAGGCCGAACCGTAGGGTGTACCCCCACTTACTATATATCGAAACGTTCGTCTCGACAACGCGATGCAGGCTTTTTGCACTTGACGTCATTTCCAGTTACGGTTGGAACAACATTTGCTAAAAACCACCGAAAAATGGTCATTTTCAACACTCTATTGTGTCGTCATGCTTTCACCTACGAACATCGTTTAACTTCCAGTTTGTAGATATATCTTTGATCTATTCAGAAGTGCAAACGGAATGTGGATATCTTTTATCGTTTTCTCATCACGCCATTTTCAGTTACCATGGTGACAAAATTCTCCAAAAAACACAGAACAACTTTAGCCTACTTGCTCAATTTTCACTCTACGTGCACAAATTATACATCAAAACGTAGGTATTTCTGCCTGGATTTAGGAAATGTAACCCTCATTGGTGTAGGTCTTATAGATTTTTCGCAAATCACCTCAGACCGGCAACAACCCCAAAGTCAAACTTATGCGAAAAAGACCAAACAACTTCAGCATACTCGCTCAATTTTCACTCTACGTAGACAAATTATACATCAAAATGTAGGTCTTTTTGTCTGGATTCAGAAAATGTAACCCTCATTGGTGTAGGGCTTATAGATTTTTCGCAAATCAC